>JAJMSM010000001.1:258670-387385 GCA_030578475.1 Hyphopichia wangnamkhiaoensis
AAAAAAAAAAAAAAAAAAAAAAAGGAACAAACTGTAAAATGGAAAATAAAATAAAACAGCGACAAGAAGTAGGGAGTCGAAAAGAGGGAAAAATATCTATTCTTAGTCAGGGCTCGTCTGCTTACATGCACACCATGGTGCAGAGGTGCGCTCACTAAAGACATGGAGTCACAGACACCATATGCCATGCTGTGCGCGTAAACTGAGAGTCCTCCCAACCTGTAAAACAAGTCTCGCAGTCGAAACTCATTTGGCCGGATTCACCCTCGGTATGCACCATACGGGCTCCCTTTTTTCACGTTGATGTAAGGTACGGAGAATAGATTCACCGTGGGTGCTTTGCGGATGGTGCAGGTATGTACGTATGTATGATAGCATGTATGTTTAGGGGTCGTGTGGAGGACTTTTTTGTTTTTTTTTTTTTATGTTCATGTTTAACCCTGTTCCCTTTCCACCATCTAAGTTATTGTTGAATACCGCATAAACAGTCAGATACATGCAAAACATAAAAAAAAAAGAAAAAGAGCTACATATACATTTACACCCGCATTTAGTAGTTTATACTAGAATTTCACAATTACAAAAAATGGTCAGTATTACCTAATCTACATCTTCAGTTTAACCTGTAGTATAATTTAAATTCTTGCTGTCTCCAGATCTTCACTTGAATATCAATCGATATAATGGTAATTATTGGGGTATGATATGATACGTTTTTTGTTTTTGTTTTTTTGTTTTTTTAATCAATAATGGTATCATGATCATTATTAGACCCCTGGACCTGAGGTTTCAATAATTAGCTTGGTTTATTTTATTATGCCATCAATAAGATTAGAAAGCCAAGAGAGACTCATCACTTAATAATAGGGGATGCCATTTGAACAATAGACTGAACTATAATAACAATAGAGTAATCTTCTGGTTAAATAAAATATTAAATTAGCCCATCTTACAGTACTTATTTATTTACTTACTTGATTTTATTATAACACAAATTGATCAAAATGCAACCACAACTGAACAGAAAAAAAAGAAAGCAAAAAAACAAATTATCGAATGGAAGGGAAAACGATTTCCGCATAGTACTTTAAACAATATTCATTCAATTTCTTACAGACGATCAATATTGATTGAATAAAACTTGTTTGTAGGAAAGATTCTGTTTACCCTAAACCCTACGTCTTCCTCTCTATTCGACAATAATTAATACAATGAATGCCACCTAATAACCGACGATAGTATTTCTCCAAGAACTTAAGATATTGTAAAAGGAAAAGGGCGCGAATATGAACACAATATCGATATCATGTACCTTCAAAATTGATTTACAGTTACTTTTTATTTGGTCCGGGGTGTGGATGTGTGCTATTCATCCACGTTCATTGAATACTAATGGTACCTGATGACATTGATTTGAGGCTATACTTACCGTAATTTCTTTTTTGCTTCTTTTCTGTTTTTTTTTTTTGTTTTTTTTTTTTTTTTTTTTTTTTTTTTTTTTTTTTTTTTTTTTTTCCTTTCCCTTTTTACTTCAGGCACATTCCGTCCTAACTAGGCAAACTGGGAAGATTTGCATTTCAGGTGTCGGTGCCAGCATCGTTGCTTTTAGTTTGGTTTTGGTTTTTTCCTCTCTGGTAGTTTCCCATCGACTAAGTACCACAGACGAATGGTTAAGTAATTGTGAGTGCGTAATGAAATTTGGTAAGATGAAGTTGTAGAGTCCTAATTGCGTTGACGAGCAATACTCACCTGAAATAACAGCGAAAAAGGTAAAATAAAAAAAAAAATGTAGGTTTGGTTGTAGAGTCTTCCTACCTAATGTCGCAACCAAAGGGGTTTTTTCATGTTTCTTTTTACTCTTTACGATTGGTATTGTTGGTAGACGGTATATGCATTGAAAACTATATTACCTTTACAGTTTAACTGAGTAAAAGTATGCTTTCGCGCTTTATCGTGATGTAAGATTCCTGTCGTCAACTAGCTAAAAGCTTCAACTCAAGTATCCTTTAAATTATTAAACGAATCTGTATGACGTGAGATTTCACCCCATTTCACTTTTCCACTTGATTAATATATTTTTTAACCTTTTTTTTTTTTTTAGCTTGTACTGCTTTTTCGAATTTCGGGAGGTAACTCAAGGAGATTACCGATACACCTATTAACTTATTAGTAATAATCTTGCAAAAAAAAACCAAAGTGTAAATCATTTGTCATATGTCATTTACCCTACTTGCTGGTGTCGTCATTTTTTGAAGTATATTGTTTTCCTATTAGCGCAATTTTTATCGTGTTCTGGTTTACGGGAAGTTGAGGTGAGATAAGGATGTATCTCGCATTCCTAGGTGTAATGCAATTGAAGATCCAACCACACAATCTAGCAGAACCAACTAGATCCCGTACTTCGACCACTCAATAAAGACAAAAGGTTAAGTTATCTTGATGACGACAAAACGTTGAAATTATCTTTATGAGCTAACCTTATAATACGAATTCGAAATTGGCGGTTTATCAAACAAAGTTATCCTTGATATCTTGTCTCATTTACGTATATGTATTGTAACTCCCATGATCGCTTCATTCCTAAACAAGGTAATGAAGAGAAAATTATTTGGGGAGCCTCCTTCGTAATAGCAATATCTACTCGTGCCAGGTTAATGTTGCTGGTGTGTCGCAACCATCCCAATCCGGAAACCAGTGAACGTGATTTTCTGTCTGTCTGGTTCTGGCTGTGTCTGTGGTTTCTCCCCCTGAATTGTGCGTAATAAAATTCAGTCTGTACAAAACCAGCAAAAAAGACAGGAAATGTAAAGGAATCTGAATCTTTCTCCTCACATACAAAAATATTTTTGCTTCATAAAAAATAAGATGGAGTTTAATTTTTTGGATCGCATCTGAAAAAAAAAAAAAAAAAAGAGTACAGAAATGCTCGCAGCAGAAGGAAAATACTTATTCAATTTTCTCACGAATCCTATCTACTTTGGGCTCACACATCTTTTTCGAGAAGTAAAACCACCGTTTTGGTTAAAACAGTTCTCACTCTATGATCCTAGTCTGCAGAACCAGCATGCTGCATTATGCTGCCCTTTTGTTCATTAGTGGCTCGTTCGCTTTCGCTTTCACTCATCTGTCATCACTTATACTTAAATAATTTTTTGCTCCTTATATTATCCCGATTTGAAATAGTCCACAATATTTTTGCAATTTAACTCGTTTCTTTTCGTAAGTGAAGCCTCTTCGTTATGTAGTTCTGGGCACAATTAATATGATATATTTTTTTCGACTAAACCCGGTGAAGAAAATTATCAAGAAGTCAATAATTCAGAAGCCATTTTTTGGAAAAATGGGAAGCAGCATTAGCGGAATCAACCAATTTCAAAGTACAAAACCGCAAAATAATTCCGGAGAAATGCAGTCATCGTGGGTACTGCAAAACACTCACGTCATCAAAAAATTACGTGTTCTCCTTGGAGCATATATCAAAGGATTTATTCCTCGTTAGCTCATACTTTCTTGTTTACCTAGTTCTCGTGTATTTGAGGTGGTGTACGTCAAATCACAAAAACCAATCATCAAATATGAAAGAAAAAAAAAAGAAAAGAAAAGAAATGAAGAAATAACCAGCCAGTAGCCAACCACGTTGAGAGCTCAGTTGTCGAAAATAAAAACATGGTTTTGTTTTTCTTTTCCCATGGTCACTCGGTCAATTATTTTACTTGATTATCGGCAAACCAGCTGTGTAACGCGACGATAAAGTTAAAGGGATGAGGGGGTCCGACGATCGCCATTACAACATTGTCTGTTTTGTCCTCGGTAGAATTGAACAAGTATGTTGTTCTTGTTGTTGTGCTTTCTCGACTGTTTTGTTTATGTAATGTACTTTGGTCTAACCATTTTCCTCGTAGTGTTCCATGCTTCGTCTTTTCCTTACTTGTGCTTATTGATGTCCACCATATCTCTCCTCGTACTACTCAATGACTAGGTCTATCCGCTCAGCATGAAAGGATCTCTCTACTATCAAAATTCATACTCTATGTACCAGTGGTAATCGGCAGACGTTAACTAAAAAAAAAAATATATATATATATACATATCCTTAAGCTATTTTGTTAAAATAATTTCTATTATCGAATTCGATTATCCTTGCCAATTTCAAGGTTTTTTGCAGTTTACCGGTTTGGTCGGAATTCAATCACGGAGTATATCTGAATCGCGCTTAACTTATGTTAATAAAACAATTGTTGAATGTCCTATTGTTGCATTGTTGTGAACCGATGAATATAATAATAAAGGAGATACAGAAGTACAATGCGTGGTTAGCGTATGTGTACCAATGGTGGTTGGTTTTTCCCTTTTCTTTTCTTCAATGTTTTTATTGTATTAGTGCATTTAGTTCTGTTTACTGATTATTACTTGTTACAGGTGGTTACACTCACGATCAATAGACAGGAGCTATATTACGGTTATTGTTAATTCAGATAGTACTCGAGCATTATCCTGTATTGTTTTGACAGTTTATGGGCGTATGTCGCTTATCATTGGCGGGTGACAAACCAAACTGGCTTAAAAAGAAACAAATCCCAATTTGGTTGATATCAAAACCATCAACGTAGGTGCTTAGCAGCAGAGTCAATGAAAAAGCAGAAGGAGAAGAGAGAAAAAAAAAAAAAAGCATTTTGAGCACAATAAAGGACAAAAAGCATTAGCTTATGAAGTTGTGCATTAAATGGAAGACTTACTCGATATTGACAATTGCGTTTCTCTTCGACTCATACTGTCATAATTATGTATCTGTTGTTTTTGTTTGGGATTCTGGTTATTGTCGATATCCATGCTAGGGTTGTTACTAACAATACCACCACCACTTCCAGTTAGAATGGCGTAAGTCTGCGTGCATTGTCCGAGTTAGTTGCAGCGGGCAGCGATTAGGTTATACTCATCAGTCAACTTACTACACAGAAAGGGTAAAAAAAACAGTAGCGTTTAATCTGGCATAAATAAATAAAAAAAAAATAAATAAAAAAAAGTTCAGATAAACAAAAAGATAAAAAAAAGGGTACTCTATTCTTGAAGTACTAATAACGTCATGCACCACATTCAACTCGACAAATTGATGGTAAGACCAGTTAATCGAGTATACTATGAAAACACATATCCTTTTTTTTTTTCAATAGATGATTCTCGTTTAATAACATGGACAATATAGACTATTGTTACTCGATAAATTTGACTCGATAAAACAATTTGTCAGGAGGGATCAACTTTTCTTTTTACAGTTGATTGGTTGTCCCTTTTCTTTTTCCAAATTGATGGTTTTACCCATATCACTTCAATTGAGCTATTAGACTTTTAGTATGGTCAAAATGCAACTATTGTACAATTGTTATCTTCATACAAAAAAGTACTGGTTCTGGCCGTAAATGTTCAAAGCCTACCATGGCGGGACAAAGAAATGTAAACGCATCGATTATGAACTTTGCTCTCTCCTCTGCTACTTTACTCTTTTTTATTTTTCTCTCTCTATTCACCCAATTTCTTGTCCGGTTTATTCTTCAGTAGTTGAGTAGCCAACTTCAAATTCTGAACATGCACATGTAGTGTCCGGTTTTCCACAGTGTACAAATGTGTCTCTAATTTGTTTTTTGTTTTTTTTTTTTTGCAAAGAAAAAGAAGCTACGAAGAATTAAATGACCGTAGAAATTGAAAACCAGAATGTGTAAATTCCATGATTTATCTACGTTGTCTATTCTACTGATGAAATATTCATCTCCTTAAATTCTTGTATGTGAGTACGTGAGTGACTGAGTACGGGCGGTTGAAGGGTTCTCGCTTATAATTGAACAGAATCCTTGATTTACAGTTGCATTTACTGGAGCTTATTAGACGATGCTCAAAACTACATCTGAGATTACAGCCAGGAAATATGTGCTATATCCGCTCCCTCAACTTTTCCTCATTTGAACGTTGGTCATAAGAAGAAATATTGAGAATGCAACATTTAACTTGACAATAAGTGTTGAAGTAAGAATAACCCCCGCCTCTTCAACTTGACAAGATTTTTATTTTTCTTTTTCCTTTTTTTCTAAAGCAGCGGGTGTTATGGGTGCTGGTATCATCGTGTATGTTTAATTATCAAAAATCATAATTAAACTACTTGACCCTCTTTTTACACCCCCTCCTCCCTGTTCTGGTAAGATGGCAGCATACACACTTAGTGGTATATTTATTTTGCTTTCCTAGTTATTTATAAAAAGAAATAATTTATTTTCTATGGCGATGGCGCTACTTTTGCAGTAGTTACTTTCAGTTTACACTTTATCCTGCTAGTATTTTTTTTTTCTTTTTTCTTAGCCGTCTGTTTTTTAGTGCAACTCATGTACTTCTCTTTCATTTATTTTTGCTGTTTCCCAGTAAAGATTCTTTTAAACTTTAAAATTCTCCTCTCTCTCTTGTACTAGCTCTCAATTTTCGTTGCTGTTGCTCATTCTCTTATTTTTCACCTTTATTTTATTCAGCTTAAAGGTTCTCTTATCGTGCGTTGCTTATTGAAAGTGCTTAATTTAATTTATTATTTGGATCCGTAATCTTTATCGATGGATCGAGAACTTTTTTTCACCCTGGCACTTATCTTGAATGACCCAATTTTTTTGAAATTTTAGGTGGTTGCAAATGGTGATTATGAAAACGACAACAAATAGCTTAATACAATTTTAAACTAAACAGCTAATTGTATCGACAATATAACGGGCAGAAACTAAAGAAAAAGAAAAGAAAAAAAAAACACTCAATTGTAATCCAAACAAAAAATCATGGAACATTGAAGACGTTACCCTTGTGTAAATCTAAACACGAAATTCATTCTTCCCAGTTAGTAACAAATGAAAACTTCAATAAACTAAGAACTAAAACTCTCGATTCTAATTGTTTAATCATAATAAGACCTCGACCCCATTCTTCTTTGTTGGAGTGTGTCTCACCATCAATAGCTCCTGTTCTATTGTCTGGTGCAACAAGGGTTGGAGTGAAGCCATCTGCTTTGGGCTATAATCTACGCGATTATACTTAAATGAGAAATAAAAGAAAATAAAAATTGATAGTTATGAGTGAAGTAAACAAACATACTCCTTCGCTGTCAGCATAAAGTAATAACATAACATCATTACTCCAGTTCATTAGTTATTCAAACAATAGTTGTAGAAGGCTTAACGATGTTGCAGAACCTAGCTAGTTTCACCTGGAGCAGGAGGGGCGATGATGCTCTTCACAACCCAGATGGTTTTCTAGCTCAGCAAGTGTAGTCGATAAAATGCACAAAACATAAATAAAACAAAAAAAAAAAAAGAAAATTCACAGTAATAAGAATACCTACCCTTATCTGCTTCCTCGAGCAACCATCATGTCCGGTATGTACTTGTGAATGTCAGTTTTGCTGCAATGCTGTGTACTGTGACTTCTTTCAACTACGTGAGTGGGTGTGTTTGTGTGTCTGTGATATTTTCTTTCATAATTTATTTTATTCAATTCTATGTTATTTTTTCATTTCTCTTCAGTTATTTACTGTTTAGCCACATACCTCAAGAGATTATCGGGATTGTCATTCTACTTAGTCATTAATCTTGCAGTAAACTTTATACCCTTCTTCGTCATATAAGCTTGGAGGGTTGTTTTTGTTTTCTGGCGGTGTGCATTGTTCAAGATGGTTTTATTTTTTGTGGGTTTGCTTATGCCTCTTTGTTTCCAGTTGTGGGATGCGATTGTTCTGCCCAATGATTGTTCAAAGCTTAATTTTATTTTCTTTCTGGCCATTTCTTTTTCTCTTTTCTTTTTCTTTTTTTTTTTTTTTTTTTTGGCTGTTCTTTTTTTTTACAGGTTAGCATGCCCCCATTTGCAACAGTGGAGGCGCCTGCTCGTCTAGTTACCAGATACATCTTGATGCTTAGCGATGCATTGGAGGATAGATATCGACGATCTACTCTCAACTTTTCTTTTTTTTTGCTGAGACTATTCAACTTTAGCACTATTACATGCTTATGAAATTGATATTGCTATTGATACTACAATTGATATTGCTTTAATACTGATATTGATACCCTATCTTCAACTATTACCACTGGTAGTTTAACTGTAACTTACTATCGTGGAACCAAACTTTAATCAATCTGAAAGCTTAAATTTAGGCGCACCGGTGTGTCCCAACACTTTTCCAGTTGACTTCAACTCCTGTATAAGGTTTGACTTTATGGTTTTGTTTGTTTTTTTTGCAAGATCTAACACTCTTGCTTGCAACTGTGCTAGTGCACATTCCTTACCAGTAGATAGTAGTATGTGATTGGGACAATTACTACATTTCTGGTATTTGGTTATTTTGTTATTTCTTTTTGATTATATTTTTTGCTATATTTTTTTCTGTATTTTTTAGAGCAGCAATGCTTGCCCCTCCACGTACTGAAGCGAACCCCGAAGCATGAGTATACATTAACTCCTAGTTATGCTTTTCATGCGCTAATAAAATAAATTATTTTTGCACAATTCCGCAGATGCCTAATTTCTGGTGTTATTCGTTCATATCTCTGCTCACTTTTTTTAGCTGGGTGTGTTGATGGTAATTTTCATTTTCTTTTTTGCAGATTAGTGTTGCACATTGATTGACTGATTCAGTCCGGCTGAATATGATGATCGACGGGGTTCCTTTAAGAAAGCCAGCAGTCATACCGGTATTCAAGAAGCGGAGATTTCTGTTTTTGTTTTTTAACTTTTTTGCTGTTTTTGGAACATTCCAAGAATACATCTACATTTAGTCAATCTAATTATCTCTAGTTGATAAGCATCGTATGGAGGAGGCATGTGTGGCGGGTGATTGAACCCTTGTTAATGATAATTAGTAAATTACTAAAATTGTTTGTAGATTTAGTAAACAAAAGAAAAGATCATTTGAAGATATTAGCCCCTTTTTTTTTCATTGACTTTTTATTTATGGGGTTACGTTAGTCAATTGAGACCCCATACTTCAATGGTTTAACGGACTTGTTTAACTTAATATGGCTGGTACCAACTACCATATTCCGTTTGCTATGGTCCAAGATTTTTTTTCTCTCTTTAAATAAATGGTGTTTTGTCTTTGTTTTAATCTTTTGTTCTTTGTTAATACCTATTATTCCAGTTATTGTTTTATAATCAGTACCCTTTCTTTCGTCACTGATTGTGAAATGGATCGCTTAATATTTGAGTTAGAATTGTTCCCAATTGGAAACAAATTTTAGGGGACAGGGACCTTTGTCCTAGCGCGTATGCATTCAATAACTCATAACTATTATAACGCGATAGCAATGAAGTTATTGATAAAGCATAATACAACAAATTATGATCCCATTACTATATCCGTCATCTAACCAGGTTTTCATCAACTTGGTCCTGATACTTCTTGGCAAAGGAGTGAAAAACCCTTAATTCATCCTAAATTTGTATCTTTCAGGGTTTATACTCTGTTTGTTCTCTTATTGTTGGTTGGTGAACCCTGTCTCTTCCATTCCACATCATCACTGCCTCGAGAGTTGAAAAAATAACCAATAGAGTGAATAAAGGTGAGATCTACCTCATTGACAGGGTTCCGTCTTTAATTTTTCTTGTACAATCTTTTCTTTATTGTCCCTTTCACTCTTTTTTTTTTGATTTTACATTTTGTTCGAGGCCGTTGAAGTCACACGACTGTCGATAGGTGGAAATCAAGCATTCCGGGCGATTGTGAATACAAACTGTTAATGTTACAACGGAACGAATAATTGTGATTTACCTTACATAGAGTTAGTCGATAATTGTTGTAGCTTACGGGCAATGCATAAAACTTTAATTCTTATTCTTGTTATTGTCTTTTTTTCGATTCCTTTATTTTTGGCCCCGTTCCACGAGTTTGGGGAAAGAGCTGCTGTCAACTAAACTAAGTGTTCATGATTGTTTTCGAGGCCAATTTTTTCAGGTTTACCGCCATGTATCAATGGTGATGAGCGTATATGCTCTATCTTGGCAGCTGAAGCTGGAGTGGCCAATGATGTAAGTTTACTGCTACGAAGAACCCTTGCAAAATGCAAAAAAAAAAAAAGAACCAAAAAAAAACAATAGTCGTGTAAATCCAAAAGCGAAATGAAAAAAGTGAAATTGATAGACACCTCACTATTAGATTTGGTTCAGGTTCTGTTTTTGGTTCTGACTTTGGTGTGTATTTGGTCTGTTTTTCAAGGTATTGGGTGCAATTAAAGAATATGGCCTCCACAGCAAGGACACCCTCGGATAACTATTCTGAGCTTAATATTCTTAATGGATCAGAAGATTTCCCCTATCCAGTTACTGTGAGTCGAGAAGATTTCCAGAATGATGGTTCGGTTAATAAAGATATCGATGAATTTGACGTGGATGACTTCTTATATCTCAATCATCGATTCACTTCCATTGATTCCTTGATCAAGGACTTATCCAACTTATCATCGAGTCTCAATCAAGAATTATTAGATCTCGTCAATCACGACTATGGTGATTTTATTGAATTGGGTAAATCAATCAACGGAGGATTAGATTTAATTAATAGTATTAAAGTTGATTTGAAAAACTTCAATCAAGAATTATATCATACTTATAATAATTTCACCAATTCGAATCAATTGGTTCAAAATGGATTGATTCAGAAAAAAAAATTAAATATGTTGAAAACCAAAATCAAGCTCTCGTTACTCCTAGACGATCAAATTAACAATTTTGAAAGCTTGTTGAATTTGGAAGTGGATAATAATGATCTTAAGGATAAAGCCGTGGTTCATAAATTGAAAAACTTAACTTCTTTATACCTTTCTTTAAGTAAATTAAACAGTTTACTCACCAAAGACGAATCAATCAACTTTGTCGATAATAACTTGAAAAATAAGGTTCTGTCCCTCAAATTCGAATTCAAGGCTTACCTTGATGAATTACTTCGTAAATCCATTGATTACAAAACCAGCAACCCGGACAATTTCAACCATGACTTGATTTTGGAATTATTGAATATCTACAAGATCACCGGCCACGAATCCGACATTATCAACATCATCAAGAAGAAGTGATCCTTCTTCGTTACGATTCATGATTTCACTTCTCCATAGACTCTTTATACTTATATATATTTATATTTGTATGTGTTCACGTGACCAATGGGCCATGCTCATATTTACCCTGTGTTAACTATGCGTCCTTGCCAAATAGTGCGCTCGTGCGCGTGTAAATAGCAGCACCAACCACAAGACGACCAATTTTGGTTATGGCAGCACCACTCCGTAACTGTTACTAAAATTTTGTTAGTGCTCACTATTTTTGTAGGCTCACTATCTATGTGGATATACAGGATGAAAAAAAAAAAAAAAAAAGTATAGAAAGTAAAGGAAGAGGGAAAAAAATCATAATAATAGAGGTTTAGTAGGTAGCTAGTATCAAGTTCAAAAAATTGCATATCGGAACCTATTCTATTAACTGTGGGTGGATTAATATCTTTGAATCACCCCCGCCAAATACTTAATTTACTTAATCTCACTCCGAAAAGAGAACAAACAGTCCTATACAATTATCAGACATCATGGGTTTAGGTGACGGTATCTTTATTGGAAGACACGAATGGCAAAACATTGATAAAAATCAATTACCAAAAGATATTCCCGAAGTGGATGAGGTTGGTGCCACCTCTGCCCCATTACTATCTGCATCTTATTATATTGGTGACAGATGTAAGCCATACAATGATGATTTCATGTTATGCAAGGATGAAAAAAATGGGGGGACCATTGAATGTTTAAAAGAAGGTAGAAGAGTCACTAGATGTGCCATTTCGGTATTGAAAGATATAAATAAATACTGTTTCGATGAGTTCAAATTACACTATGAATGTTTGGAACAGGAAAATCACAGATTAGGTAATTGCAGAAGTTCCGAAGGTGTTTTAAGTAAATGTGTTTTCAAACATTTGAACTTAAAGAAAGAAATCCCCGGTGCTAAAGAACAAATCCACTTAAAAGAAAACCCCATCTATAAAGGTACCGGTAAGGATAAATCAGTGACTGCTGAATTTTTAAAAGCTAGAGAAGCCAAAGAATCTAACTAAGTTTCTGTTTAATTATGTCTTTTTCTCCTTCCTTTCACTTCCTCCTTCATTCTTACTTTAACGACCAGCATTAGAATTCGTCAAATCAATAAAAAAAAAAAATAAGAAAAAGAAAACTAGTTTCGAAAAGAAAACAGCATGGAAATATTACTGTTAAAACTCATATGAATATTTGTCGTATTTTTAGTACTTGCTGTATGCAACATGTATTGCCCATTTGTCATGATTTTGGAACAGCTCTTCTTTTTTGATCCCGATTTTATTTATTCCTTGTTATATACTCATCACATTATATAATTGTCTACAATTTTAAATTTCATCTATTTATCTATTCTCCGATCTGTTCAAAGCCTTGTAGTTTTGCTGGCTGGATGTGAAACCAATAATTCAATTTTTTACAATTGTTTCGAATTTTAGCTGTTTTTGACAAAAAGTTGCAAGAATTAACCACAAATATCTGAAAAAATTACCATAATTAATAAAACTCAATTATTCACTATATCGACATCGAGTATAAACCCAGTTCCCACCTACCATTCAACTAGTCCGTCAATGCCTATTCAACTAACCTATTCTTTATCAGATTAGTTGAAAGTCGTTAAATCTCTTCATTTGTATATCGTAGGCTTATATAATCACCAGATCGGACAAAAACGACAAAAAAAAAAAAAAAAAAAAACAGAACGAAAAAGAAAAAAAAAAAAAAAAAAAAAAAAAAAAAACTGAGCGAAAAAGTAAAAAAAAAAAAAAAACGAAACAGAGATGAATTATCACAACATCGATCAATAACGATCATTCAATTGCATTAAAACAATCAAACATCCCCATATCTTCCAACGAGCACCAATTTGAAAAGAAAGCAATGTTTGGCTCGAGTAATACATCTGGTGGGGGCTTATTTGGTGGTGGATCCACCGCCAACAACAATACTGGAGGAGGTTTGTTTGGAGCTGCTAAACCAGCAGCTCCTTCCAACACCGGTGGTGGATTCTCTTTTGGAGGTACTTCAAACCAGCAAAGTTCGGGCTTTGGGGCCCCTAATCAACAAGGCTCCGGATTCGGAGCTACTAATTCCAATAACAACACCACGGGCGGTGGGTTGTTTGGTGGGGCAAATAATAACAATACTAATTCGACTCAACCGTCAGGTGGTCTTTTCGGTGCCAAACCAGCAGCCCCAGCTGCCGGTGGATTATTTGGTGGTGGCGCAAACAATACTAACACCAGTACCAATCCTGGTACAGGCACCACAGGTGGGCTCTTTGGTCCCAAACCAGCAGCTCCAACTGGTGGTGGACTTTTCGGTGCATCTAATAACAATACTACATCAGGTACCACGAGTGGTGGATTGTTTGGAAATTCTAATGCCAACAATAATAACACGAGTGGTGGCTTATTTGGTTCATCCAATAACAATAATACTCAGACCAGTGGTGGATTGTTTGGATCGTCAAATAACAACGCTCAGACTGGTGGATTATTCGGTGGGAATCAACAACAACAGCAACAACAACAACCTCAACAACAACAGAGTCAAAGCAGCGGTGGTTTGTTTAACCAAAACACTACCAACAACTCACAACCTTCATTTGGCTGGTCATCTAACCAACAAACGAATAAACCCAGTTTGTTCGGAACCGCAAATAATACCGCCTCAACAAATAACCTTACTCCTCCATTTGGCTTGCCTGCCAATAATACTGCATCAAATACATCCTCAAACACTTATACTCCTGCCATCAACGATCAATTGGTGAAAATAAAAGAACAATGGGATCCTAATTCTCCTAAATGTGCTTTGAAAACTCATTTATATAATAAATTCAATGATCAGGAAATCAACATTCTTTTAAATCAACAAAGACCTCCCAATGAATCACCAGAAGATTGGGATGCTGCCATGTCAAATAGACCCACTCCTCAGCATTATCCTGTCAAAGTCACCTCTTTCTCCGAAGTGGCTCAAAGAATTGAAGTTCAATTGGATCATGTGGCAAAATCAAGAATATTATTGAATGCTATTAATGATAGACAATCGGCATTGTCATCCAAACATGACCTTGATAATACTACCAGAATATTAAAAGCAAAAGCTAAACATACCAAATTGTCAAGAAGACTATTAAGATTAGCCACCATCTTGGCTATTTTGAAACTTAAAGGTTATCCTTTGTTACCAGAAGAAGAAGAAATATCTAGACAATTTGATTTATTAAATAATAAGTTGAATGATCCAAACGCTTCCTTGGGTAAATTGAATGATGTTTTTGCAAGATTGGCCATATTAAAAGAACGTAGTGAAGATTTGGCTTCTCAATTTGATTCTTCGGTTACTACCATGAATGGTGGTTTGAGCCAAACTTCCATTGAATCTTCTAATGGTAATGCCACCGATGAAGCTTCACAAGAAAAGGGTAACGAGGAGCTAATAAACAACTTGACTAAATTGTTATTTAAACAACAACAAGGATTGAACTACTTAAATGAAGTTCTAGAAAAAGATCTAGATGAGATTAAAAAGATTGCTCCAGAAAAATAGACTTCGGGATTAAAATTTATTGGTCATTATCATTCGTTAAAAAAATTATGTAATATATTAATATAAAGACTCCATCTTCATCGATGGGATGCGCTTATGTTTTTAACATTATGAGATGTAGAATTCAAACGAGGACCCTTTTTGTTCTCCAACAAAGACATTGCCGCCTTATAGCCAATCCGAATATCCATTCTATCAATCTTATGGAACTTTTGAAAATTGTGTCTCATATTTGACACTATATCTCGAGTATCTTCAGTACTCGATATGCATGAAAACGGCGATGTCACAGTAGATGGTGTGATTTCATACTTACCATCATACTTCAAACCTTGCCTGTTTAAAGCATATTTGAAAGGAACCATTATTTCCCCATTGAAAAACTGCTGGTCATTCTCAATATAAGAATATCGGGGTAAAGCACATAAACTTCTAAGTTTTTGAATTAAATCACTTTGTCGCCTCAAATCTTCCTCCCTATTAGCATTGTTCAAACTTATATCAGTGTAGCTCAATGGATCCATATGATTCACAGGACTTGGATTATATATTAAATGCACGTTATTATTATAAAGATTTAATCTTGCTTGACCCTTTTGAATATTGAAGTGTTCTAGAGTACCTTCACTTAAGTCACGGAAACTTTCATAAATAAAATCAGCTTCTTTAGCCGACGAGGGAGAGGGCGTTAACAGTAGCCTGACAACAACATGGTTTCTGAAATACGCTGATGCTGCTCTCGGGAGTGCCATAACGTGTGCTACGATGCTAAAGGACAAAGTATTTAAAGAAAAGACTTAAAACTGATGGCTATACTCGCAGCTCAAAATCAAAATAAAATAAAAAAAAAAAATACGGAAAAAAAAAGAAAAAAAAAAGCTGTAAATATTCCAAATCAGAAAAAGGAATGCAACAATATTTGTGATAAAAGCACATAATAACAATCATCAGTTCACACATACAGAACACACCAAAACACCCAATATCATGCTGGAAAATGATATAATTTCACAAATAACAAACACCATCTCCGATGGATTGAATAAGCCCGTCAATAGTGCGTTCAGCCGTTTATTTGTAACATTTTTTCAGAAAACATCATCCCTAGAAGAATTCATAACTTATTCACAAGCCTTGGGATTTCCTAAAGATGGCATACTAGCGAAGAAAGTCCACTCTATAATAAATAATAATATTGGTACTCTTTCCCAGAGCTTGGGTAATGACAGCAATAAAGCGTCGATAAAGAGAAGGGCATCGCCGGGAGATAACCATGGCGAAACCACTAATAAGAATCACAAAAAGCAACAATTGAAATTCAATCTTGGATTTGATGACGACATAGAGGATGATAGACATACGCTTAGCATAGGTGATAGTAATGAAGGATTCAAGAAACGAAATGTGGCGAAAAAAAACTCTAACAAAGCCCTACTATTTGACTATGAAGATGAAGAAGATATCCTAGGCTCATTAGATGATATACCTCAAGAAAAGACCTCATTCAAATCAGCCAAGAAGGCAAAAATGGAGTTCAAAAAGATCAAGAAAGAAGATGCTGCCAAAATCAAACAGGAGTTCAATGAACCAAGTATCCATTATTCGAGTGAACCGTCCTCATATCCAAATATTAAAGTTGAACCTGAATCAAATATCAAGGTTAAAAAGGAGCCAGAACAAGGATTATCTTTATCTGAGCTTGTGGCACTTGAAAAGTTGAGGCAACCAGAGATCAAAGAAGAGGATACAAAGCTCACTTTATTAGAGGAGGCAATGGAAGATGATCTTTACGACTTAGAAAATGATAGAGAATGGTATATGGCAGAAGATTTTGGACACGCCCCAGTTGAGCAATATGACGATGTTGAAGAGGAGATATATACTGGCAAAAGAATAAGTAATAATGTGAGTACACTCAAAAAGGGTAATAATCACGAAAGCGGAGGTGGATTTGATACAACAACAGGTCAATATTATGATTATGATCATGACAATTCAGATAACACCTCAGATCTCTCTAAAATACAAATAACTTCCCATTTTTATATCCCACCTTTTCTTGAAGAAGCACAACAATATTTAACGCTTAATATTGGTGCTGACTCCAACAAAGACATGCTCGCCAGAGGTATAGCACCAAGTCTAAATGTGATCAGGGATTCTGAATCTGAACTAGCAATCTCCGCCAAACGTGGTAGTCCAGTGGTGAAAGAAAAGAAAACCAAACGAGAAAAAGCGAAACAGGCACAAGATCGTTCTACTTTACAGGGAACAGCACTAGGGAATGTGCTTGGGGTTGATGAAGGCGATGACAACGCACGTCCTGATGACGTTTACAAGGACGAAGCAGATGATTATGAGAAAGATTCTGCCCTTACAATACAACAACAAAGAAGGTCCCTTCCTGCATTCGCCGTTAAACATGATTTGATAAGGGCTCTTACAGAGAATCAAGTAACGGTTGTAATTGGTGAAACTGGTTCTGGTAAGACTACTCAATTAGCTCAATTCCTCTCCGAAGAAGGATTTGGGTCGAATCTTTTCAAAGATGGTCGTAAAAAAATGATTGGTTGTACACAACCACGTCGTGTGGCTGCAATGTCCGTTGCTAAGAGAGTCAGCGAAGAAATGGACTGTAGATTGGGGCAAGACGTTGGGTATGCGATTAGATTTGAAGATAAAACTGATCCTAGAAAAACAGTGATTAAATATATGACCGATGGTGTGCTATTGAGAGAAATACTTGTTGATCCAAATCTTGATAATTACTCCTGTATAATTATGGATGAAGCTCATGAAAGATCATTGAATACAGATGTTTTATTAGGACTTTTCAAGAAGCTATTGATGAGAAGGAAAGATTTGAAACTCATTGTCACCAGTGCCACCATGAATGCAGATCGATTCACGAGATTTTTCGGTGATGCACCTCAATTTGTTATACCAGGGAGGACTTTTCCAGTGGATATTTTATACAGCAAAGTAAGCTGTAACGATTACGTCGAGACAGCCGTCAAACAGGTGTTAACGATCCATTTACAAAACAGTGCAAAATCCAAATATAACGATGGTGATATTTTAGTATTTATGACGGGTCAAGAAGACATTGAAGTGACTTGCTTATTGCTACAAGAAAAGCTTGATATGCTTGATAATCCTCCTCCATTGGACATTTATCCAATTTATTCAACATTACCCGCTGATCTACAGAAAAAGATATTCAATAAGAAAAACCCATTAAGAAGAAAAGTGGTTATTGCTACTAATATTGCTGAAACTTCGTTAACGGTTGATGGTGTTAAGTATGTCATTGATACCGGGTTGGTGAAGCTTAAAGTGTATAATCCAAAGTTAGGGATGGAAATGTTACAAGTTGTACCCATTTCGCTTGCGAATGCACAACAACGTAGTGGTAGGGCCGGGAGAACTGGTCCCGGTGTTGCTTATAGGCTTTATACCGAAAGAGCCACTAAACCGGAACAAATGCATTTGCAACCAATTCCCGAAATCCAACGAACCAATTTAAGTAATGTCATGTTACTATTAAAATCTTTGAAAGTGGAAGATATTCCCTCATTCCCATTTCTAGACCCGCCTCCTAAAGATTTATTAGCCAGTTCTTTATATGACTTATGGGGTATCGGAGCACTTGATAATTTGGGAGATTTAACAAAGTTGGGCCGTGATATGTGCAATTTCCCAATGGAACCTACCTTAGCAAAACTAATATTGGTATCATGTAAAGCTGAATTCCACTGCTCGGAAGAAATATTGACCATTGTTTCGATGTTATCAATCCCATCGGTGTTTTATCGACCTAAGGAAAGAGCTAATGAAGCTGATGCCAGTAGAGAGAAATTCGTGATTGCTGAATCGGACCATTTAACATTACTTAATGTTTACAATCAGTGGGAACAACAATTGAAAAAACCCCAAATGAATTATAAAAAGCTTACCATATGGTGTGGGAAGAATTTCTTGCACGTGAAATCATTATTGAGAGCTAGGGATATCAGGAACCAATTGGTGCTTATTATGAAGAAAATTCGGCTTCCAATTACAAAGTCCAGATGTGACGACGATATTCGAAAATGCTTATGTGCCGCTTATTTCCAGCAACTGGCTAAACTTGTTAAAACCAATATAAGTGGGGGATCACAGGCGGAATATGTCAATTTGCGTCATAAGTATATGTCCATGTATATTCATCCCACTTCTGCATTAAACGGAGGTACTGACATGGCCCCCAACTTTGTGGTATATCATGAGTTAGTGTTGACAGCCAAAGAATATATGAACTGTATTACTGCTGTGGATCCTTTATGGTTACTTGAATATGGCTACTGTTTTTATGGAGTGCCGGATAAAACCAAGGTTAAATTGGAGGAAGCGATTGATTTTAAAATCATCGATCAATCTGAATTCTCGAGTCAATTAGAATACGATCGGTTAAGATACCAGGATCGAATTCGGGCTAGGCTGATGAAAAAAATCAGTGGTAACCATAAACAAGCTACTAATTCAAATGAAGTGAAGAATAAGTTTAATAGACGAAGGGCATTTTAGCATGACTATCTATATATGAATAGAGTTAGAAAATATATAACTATATATATGTACAAATGATATTTTAGTTGAGAACAACATTATCGATTAATCTTGCCTCACCGAGGCCGGACGATTTGGGCACTCTGACTGCCGTGGATATGATGGCACCGGTACCCAGTTGAACGATTTCCAAATCATCTAATGACTCGGGATGACTAATGGAAATATATTCAATTTGGAAATTATCCGGTTTGGATGCAAAAACGGAATTTATTTGATCAAGGATATCTGAAGCTTTCACTTCATTTGAATGGGAAAGCGAAGATTCATAAAAAGACTTCCCGGTGGAAAGAGCTTTATATATTATGGAACTTTCATCTCTAACCTTGTCAGACAAGTAGGCATTTCTTGACGATAATGCGAGTCCATTGGATTCTCTTAAAGTAGGTAATACATTAACCTTGGTATCTATTAATAAATCTTTCACCAAGTTCTTGATCACCACGCATTGTTGAGCATCTTTTTGACCAAAATAAACATTTTCAGGAGTGACTATATTTAGTAACTTGGTGACTACGGTTGCAACACCTCTGAAAAATGCTGGTCTAGAAGCTCCTTCCAATTGCTCTGAGCACCCTTGAACCGTCACAAAGGCCCCTCTTTGTTGACCAACGTCCAAAGTGATACCAGAAGGGTACATTTCCGACACTTTAGGCACAAACACCGCGTCGACCGTTTTGATCTGGGGTAGATTTTGCAAAATTTTCAAATCGGTCTCAAACGTTCTTGGATAAGCTTCAAGATCTTCATGAGGAGCAAACTGCGATGGGTTAACAAAGATGGACACCACGGTATGGTTGTTTTCCTTCAACGATTGGGACACAAGTGAACAATGACCAGCATGAAGGGCCCCCATGGTGGGCACAAACCCCACCGTTTTACCATTGAGTAAACATTGACGTCTCCATTGTCTCACCTGCTGGATCGTACGAAATATCTTGATGGTGCTCGAACTAGACTGGGTCATTTCTTCCTTGAATACGAACCTGGTCTCGCTGCCCTGTTCTAGCCAACTATGATATGTTTTCTAAAATAAACGTATCTGTTTTTTTTCCAAAAATAAGAAAATGGAAAAAAAAAAAAAACTCTATACGATCTGACTCACCGGTATTCGACAAAAGATGATCATCTCGTATCCTCGGTGTACGGGCTCGGCTCAAAATGAAAGAAACGAGGCAAAAAAACTCCTCGGATGCTCAACAAAATTATTTTCTAAGAGTGCGGAGTCTACCCCAGCTTATAGATATAAATATAGGAGCATTAGGACGAGATTCAATGTATTTTTAAGACTAGTTTCCTTAGTTAACGATGTCATTCAGTGTGGAAAAAGTTACAATTGATGCTGCCAGTCCACGATACCCGGATGGTGCACGCCAGAAGGGAGAGGAAGGGTTGAAGTTGGTGTACGACAAGTACACGGCCAAAACTGCCATTCCCACGGATAAGATTAAGATCAATTTAGTGTTTGCACACGGTACTGGGATGAACAAGAGTATTTGGAAGTATCACATTAGAAGATTGTACGGAATGAACCATCCCAAGTGGCAGTTGAACACGGTGGTGGCACTTGATGCCGTCAATCATGGAGACTCTGCTCGAGCCAATGAGGGTAAGTTGGGATATACTTACTTATGGACGCAGGGTTCGATTGACTTGATCCACGTGATTAAACATGAATGGAAGCAAAATGGGGAATTCGCGGTGGAGGATGGATCGAAAACGATCTTGGTGGGCCACTCTTTAGGAGGGTTCCAGGTGATTTACGCTTCGTTTGTGGAACCGGGGTTGGTGGATTCGGTTGTTGCTGTAGAGCCGGTCATCTATGCGGTTGACTCCCATGTCGGCAGGTATAGTGCCATATTTTCTAAGATGAAACCCATGATTCTTGACAAGTTCAAGTCCGAGGACCATTTCAACAAGTATTTCCAGAAATATTCGTTCTACCGCAGCTTCAATAAGGAGGTGTTGCAAGATCTCATGGATGACGAAAAATACGTGGATGAAGCTGGGGTCATTAGGGCCAAGTCCACCAATCACGACCAGATCATCACCTACTTGGGGGCTCAGGAATCTATCCCTGCTGGTATGGCTGTCTTACCCTCATTAAGAACGCCCCTTTGTCACGTAATTGGCACTGACGCAGTATGGAACCCCCCTGAAGCTATTCCCTTCGTCAGAAATAGCGTGCCTGCCCATTTGATCGATGCCGTCGATATTGAAAAGGGCCAGCACTTGGTGAATGGAGAAATGCCCCAAGAAACCACCGACATCATTGCCAGCTACATTACTAAGCGTGTAGGCAAACTTGACTCAGAAGTGGCTGAGAGGCTCGAAAACAAGTATAAAGGCGATCGAGAAAAATTCATCGTGGATACTTTCGATGCTGCTCTTAAGCAATTGCCTAAGTTATAATCTTAACCAATCTATGTATTATGATTCTTTTCAAATAAATTATATGATATTCTACTATGTAATCCCAGCTAGAGGCGATTTGCAGCTTCTTTAAGTCTTCATCGTCCTGCACACAACCCTCATCTTGGAAATTTTTTTTTTTTCTTTTTTTTTTTTTTTTTTTATTCTTTTATTTAACAACTACTTTTACAGACTACTTTAACAGACTTTCTCTGTAACGTACAACACCCAAGCTTATAGGTAGTATAGAAAAGAAAATGGCATCCAGAGAACTCATTTTGTCTTATATTTCTGAGTACTTGAAGCAAGACTCTGAATTAGCCAAGGTGTCCCAGGTCTTATCCAAAGAAGTTTCTAAGAAGAGTATTCAGTTATCCAATGTTGAAAACAAATTGAAAGACTTCATTCCTGCAAGCTCCAGTGATGATGTTGATATGAAATCAGACGACGATTCCAGCTCCAGCTCTAGTTCTGGTTCCGAATCAGACTCTGAATCCGAATCATCTTCTGAAAGTGATAGCTCATCTGATAGTGAAGATGAAGAAGAAGAAAAAGAAGAAAAAGAAGAAGAAAAAGAAAAGAAGGAAAAAGAAACTTCTTCCAGCAGTGATTCTTCCAGTGAATCATCAAGCGACTCCTCTAGTGATTCTAGTGACTCTAGTGACTCTAGTGACTCTAGTGATTCTAGTGATTCTTCCAGCGACTCGTCTGATAGCGAATCTGAAAGCGAAGCAAGCAAGCCAGAAGAAAAGTCTAAATCTTCAGACTCAGACTCCTCTTCCGACTCTTCTTCCGATTCCTCCTCCGGCTCAGACTCCTCTTCCGACTCCTCTTCCGACTCAGACTCTTCTGATTCTTCATCAAGTTCTGATTCTTCATCAGACTCCGACTCATCTTCAGACTCATCTTCAGACTCATCAGATTCCGACTCCGACTCGGATTCTGATGACTCCAAGTCTAAGAAGAGATCCAAGGAAACCACATCCGAACAACCAACTAAAAAAGCCAAGGTTGAAAATTCATCCTCTCAAACCGAGTCGATGTCCTCCTCCTTATCCAGCTCTCCAGAACCATCCTCCGACTCCTCTTCATCCAAAAATCTCATTCCTGCAACCCAAGAAGAAGAATTAATGCCAGGTCAAAGAAAACATTTCTCAAGAATCGACCGCTCCAAAATTGGGTTCGAAGATCGTGTCTTGCAAGACAACACCTATAAAGGCGCCGCTGGTACCTGGGGTGAAATGGCCAACGATAGATTGACCAAAGTCAGAGGTAAGGACTTCACCAAAAACAAAAACAAGATGAAGAAAGGGTCTTACAGAGGTGGAAGTATCACTTTTGCTTCTGGTTCTTACAAATTTACTGATTAAACCCATTTTTTCAATGGTTCATTGTTATCTGTTTTTTACTTCTTATGTCATTTTGTATCATAGCACCCACAGTGTATAGATCATGGGTTCTTTTATTATTTATACGTTTTAATTCTTTACTTCTTTTGTTCATCTAAAGCAACTCCATAGACTATTGCCCTTCTTTAATACCCCATATAAAAGTAGTGCACGGCTCAATAGATAGCTCTTACAAAAAAAAAAAGTATCAGAAAAAAAAAAACTAAGGCTTACTTGAAGATCAGATATAAAACTGGTTTTCATTCAGGATTAGTAATTTGATTCTTATTTAACCAAGTTTGTTTCTTCATCCCTCTTACACAAGGTCTTTTTCTGATACAGATATAGACCACTACTTACTTAGTGAATAGAAACTATCAATTACAATCGAGTAGTATGTCACGCCGTGGAGGTATCAATTATGCGGAATTAGACAAGGGCAATTACTCTGATGATTCTTATGAAGATGACGAAGATCACTCTTCCAAGAACGATGGTGATTACAGCTATGGGTCTCGTAAACCAAAGTCCAAACCAAAACCATCAGCAAACAAGAAGAATGCCAATATGGGGCCCGATGAAGACATGAATAATCGTAAACGAAAGGCCCAGGACAACATAGATACCATTAATAAAAGTGGACTTAGCGATCAAGAATTTTCTGATGACGATTTACTTGATATTACTGCAGATATACCACCAGACTATGTACCTGATGCTGTATCGAAAGTGTTTGGCCGTACCGACTATTCTTTTTTGAAGTTGAAACCAGATCATTTTTCAAGACCTTTGTGGATTTCGCCACTAGATAGTAGGATTATACTTGAATCGTTCTCCCCACTTGCGGAGCAAGCTCAGGATTTCTTGATTACCGTGGCAGAACCAATATCAAGACCTTCACATATTCATGAATACACTATAACCCCACCATCGTTATATGCGGCTGTATCAGTTGGTTTGGAAACTGAAGATATTATTTCCGTTTTGAATAGATTATCGAAGGTCCCAGTGGCTGATAGTTTCGTCAGCTTAATCAAAAGATCCACCGTATCATTTGGTAAAGTCAAGTTGGTCTTGAAACACAATCGTTATTTCGTGGAAAGTCCTCAAGCCGATATTTTACAAATGCTACTTAGAGATCCAGTTATTGGACCTCTAAGAATAACATCCACAGAACATTCAGTCACATCAACAGGCTTAGTGCAAAGTTCTGCCCCAGCCCAAGGTGACTTAACTATACCGGGGACTTCTAAGCCAGATGAAAAACTGAATAAAGATGACGGACAGGTTGAGGATGTCTTTGCTGCAGTGGTGGGCAAAAAAGGTGATGGTGATGATGAAGATGATGACATGGATACGGTGCACTCATTCGAAATTGCCAATGAATCAGTCGAAATCGTTAAGAAGAGATGTCAAGATATCGTGTACCCAATGTTGGAAGAATACGATTTCCGTAATGATGATCGAAATCCTGATCTTGATATTGATTTGAAGCCATCGACTCAAATTAGACCATATCAAGAAAAATCTTTATCCAAGATGTTTGGTAATGGGCGTGCAAGATCAGGGATCATTGTGTTACCATGTGGTGCTGGTAAGACTTTAGTTGGGATAACGGCCGCATGTACCATCAGAAAATCAGTTATTGTATTATGTACATCGTCCGTGTCAGTGATGCAATGGAGACAACAATTCTTACAATGGTGTACTATTCAGCCAGAAAATGTTGCAGTATTCACCTCCGATAATAAAGAAATGTTTGCTAGTGAATCTGGTTTAGTTGTTTCTACTTATTCCATGGTGGCCAATACTCGTAATAGATCTCACGATTCCCAGAAAGTCATGGATTTCTTAACATCTAGAGAATGGGGGTTCATCATCTTAGATGAGGTGCATGTTGTTCCAGCTGCTATGTTTAGAAGAGTGGTTACCACTATTGCAGCCCACGCAAAATTGGGTCTTACTGCAACATTGGTTCGTGAAGATGATAAAATTAATGATTTGAATTTCTTAATCGGTCCTAAATTATATGAAGCTAACTGGATGGATTTAGCTCAAAAAGGTCATATTGCCAATGTTCAATGTGCTGAAGTGTGGTGCCCAATGACTGCCGAATTTTATCAGGAGTATTTACGTGAATCAGCTAGAAAAAGAATGTTACTTTATATTATGAATCCAAGTAAATTTCAAGCGGCTCAATTCTTAATTCATTATCATGAAAAGAGAGGTGATAAAATTATCGTTTTCAGTGATAATGTTTATGCATTACAAGAATATGCTTTGAAATTAGGTAAACCATTCATTTATGGATCAACTCCACAACAAGAACGTATGACAATTTTACAAAACTTTCAACATAATGATCAAATTAATACTATTTTCTTATCGAAAGTGGGTGATACTTCAATTGATTTACCAGAAGCAACTTGTTTAATTCAAATTTCATCGCATTATGGTTCAAGAAGACAAGAAGCCCAAAGGTTGGGACGTATTTTAAGAGCCAAAAGACGTAATGATGAAGGTTTCAATGCATTTTTTTACTCTTTGGTTTCCAAAGATACTCAAGAAATGTATTATTCAACCAAGAGACAGGCATTTTTGGTTGATCAAGGTTATGCTTTCAAAGTTATTACTCATTTAAGTGGGATGGAACAATTACCTGATTTGGCTTATTCCACCGCACGTGAAAGAAGGGAATTATTACAACAAGTATTGTTGAAGAATGAAGATGCAGCTGGCTTAGAAATTGGTGATGATGCCGATACCAACTTCATTCCAAAAGAAAAGAGAATGAAGGTGGAAGGCAGCAATGCTTCTAGAACTGCAGGTTCATTGGCAGGTTTAGCAGGTGGTGAAGATATGGCTTACATTGAATACAGTAAGAACAAGAATAAAGAGTTAAAGGAACATCATCCATTGATTCAAAAAATGTACTATAATAAACAAAATGCCAAAAAGTGATGTTTTTAGGATTTGTATAGAGGTTATTTTTATATACGATTATGATATTTAATTTTCATTTTTTTTTTTATAATTTTTTGCAACCAGCTTAATTACCAGTAGGAACATAAATAGTTATATGCCATTAACACGTTTAATTGGGATATATATCTATATCTATATTGAAAAGATATGAAATGCAGCGATGTAGTCAATCTAATAAAGACAAAAAAAAAAGATGAAGGAAGACTAGTAAATATGTATATGCAAGAAAGGAAAATATTTAAGAGCTCTGGACGAAATCGCCAAAGTCACCATCATCATCATCATCATCGTCACTTTCGTCACTATCTTCATTGTCGCCATCACCATCCTGATTTTCACTCAATATGACCCCAGATTGCTTGATAGGAGTGTGCAGTATTTGATTTATAGCTCCGTTTCTATCATTAAGGGAGGAAGGTAATCTCAAATCCTGACTATCATCTCGTTGATTATCAACTGGGAAAATTGAGTCATCATCGGTGGTGGTGGTGGTAATAGTCGAAGGAGATAAAGGGATTGATTTGGGAGGACCTGCAAAAAGATTACCATTGTTTTCGTAATAATTATCATCATCGTATTCATCATCATCATCATTGCCATTATCGTTATTATCACCATTTCGATTACCATTGTAGTTTGTATTGGGGTTATTATCACTAAGGGATAAGTTGGACAGTTTTGATTCTAGCTCAATTAATTTTAATTCATATCTATATTGGTCTTCAAAATTACGGAATCTTCGTTTATAAATGCCCAAACTTTCAGCAAACGATACGGCGCTGAAACTATCATCAAATTTGAGCCCCAATGCCACCTGAATCAACAGACCATCTTTATCAAACAATTCATGCGATGAAGATCCATCAGCAGTGAGGGAATGGTCATATGGATGATAACCAGATCCAGGTAATTGAGAAATAATTTTATAATACTTGGCAGATTCCGGGGTCATTTGAATTGTTTCTTGACCATTATTAGCAATGGCAAAATCCATTTGTACTTTCTGCTGACTATGAAGATCCGCATGGTTGTCTTGATCATCATCGTCATCATCATCACTTGTAGGTGATGGGGCCGGATTATACCAAACTTCAGCCCAAGTGACATCTTTACGAGTGGTGGTAAGGTTACCGACCGAGGGGGGAATTTCCATCACATTGTATAATTCCAATCTTAATCTTAAACCTTTATGGGGTTGGATGACCTCTCTTTGCTGTTGAACTCCAGATAGGAAGTCTGATTGGTCATTTGAATTAGTATTCGATTTACCGAACGAGGAAGCATTTGGATCGTAGAATATCGATGATTCATCCGACAATCCTTTCGGCAACGAAAACAATTCCACCCCGTCAGTCATCACTTCTTGCTCAATCACTCTGAGGTTACCAGACCACACGATATTGGAGCCATTTAAATTCCACTTACTTAGTGAGATTTCGCCTGGGGGTATCCTGAACACCGATACCCCGTCAGTTTCGAATAACTTGGTTGATATGACGTTATCCATGGATTAACTTGATAAATGCCTGATTTGAAAAGCTGAGAGCCTTATATACATGCACACATGTATGTATATATAAAGGGTTAGATTATTAATAATGATAGTAAGGAACGTAAGGGTATGTCTAACTGAGTCTGCTGATGTCTTCTAGGTATAACCAAGTCCCTGGTCTCGATAAATAGCAACTTCTCTATTATTCTTATATCTCTTTCAGTGATTGCACCGAGTAAAACCAGCTATTATAGGACTTATCTTGTGCCTCCCTGAATATCTATTCTTTTCTTCTTTCTCACCCATATTCACCATTTTATTTCCGTTTGTCTCACCGCAAATCAGGGAGCGGTTGCTTATTTAAGAATATGATCCGAGTAAGAAAAACTGCACGGGTGTATCTCGTGCTGTGAAATAGACCCGTAGATTGACCACGACATTGACGACATTTCGGAATCAGCGACATTCAAAAGCGTGTCTCGCACAACTATTTTTTTTTTTCAATTTTCAATTTTCAATTTTTTTTCCTTCAAAAAAAAAAAAAAAACCTATAACGATAGAAGAACATATCTTAGGCCAGTTTCAACCACAATGATGTTCAGGAGTATATTGAGAACGGCTCCTTCAAGACCAGTGACCGGCTGGATGACCAGATTTTACAGTGATGGTCCAGCTCCCGACTTCAGTCTGCTCACCAAAGTAATTCAAAACTCGGGTGAATCCACCAACAAAGACTCCCATTTCAGCTCGTCTTTGAAAGCTCCTAATAACATGAGTACCGTTGAGCACGTCAACTCCTTGCTTGGCGGCTCTGAACAACCTAACTATCACAGCTTCAGCACCAGAGACGCCTTTCTTGGGTCCGAATTAAGACATCCTCGTGAGGTAGCCAAAGAAATGAGACTCAATGGACCCTACTCCGGTAGAACCGTCAATGTCCGTGGCCACAACATTGGCCAGACGCTTGGTCAATTGAACAACCTCGACGCCACTTGTAAAATCAAGTACTTGGTCCACGTGCAAAAAAGATTCATTCCCACTGCCAAGTACCGTAAGATGAGAAAGAGTGAATGGTGGAGAAGAAGATTCTTACAAGGATTTAAGGGCCTCATGGCTCAAGTTAATGACGCTAAGAGAAGAGGCTACTAACTGGTCTATCCTCTCTTCCTTTTTACGACATGATCATATTTAAATCAGCTCCTTTAACGTTTCTGCCAATGACTCCCCCAACCCGAGTCCTGTACATAGCATAAATTCATATAACGTATCTTGACACCAAGCTTAACAGCCATTGTAGTTCCAATACTCCCGTCACTTCCACATCCAATCATTTCGAACACGGAATAATCTCTGCTTTTGAGGATGAATTTTCGTTATCTTCCAATGCGAAGGAAAAGCAAAAAAAACAAAGGAAAAAAAAAAAAAAGAACGGAAAAAAGAGAAAAATAAGCAGAGCTCTCGATCTTAAAGATCTGCTGAATAACCGTTAGCAAAATTGCTTTTCGACCCAGGCAAAACACGAACCCCCACTGCACGGAGGATACCTTGACTTGATAAACATCTGGAAGATTGGCTGTTATAGTTGTTGCCGGTGTGCTCTTCATTTTGCTTCAGCTCAACACAGTGTTATCGTGACTCAGGTTCTCATCTCATCGAAACCATACCGCATTACTAATATTGGTTCCACGTTTTCCCCCGGTATCAACACCATTGACGGTCTTATCAGCTAGCAACATTCTTCCAAAGAGAGAGAATTGGTACACCGTCTGAGTTTTCCTCCAGAAAATTTTATTTGTTTTGAAACTGAGCTCGCCTTATAGCGGAATAGTACTGTTAATGTATTCCTAGTTGCTTAATCGTTATCTTTTGCATTTTACTTTATTACTACCAACAACGATTGTGTTATCAAGCCATGTCTGCAGCTTCTCCAGTAAGTACCAAGTCTGGTAGTATTCCTGCCATCACGGGAGAAATTGATTATTCAAAAGCCTTACATGTCTTTCCCAACGTGTTGCAGCCATACCGATCCACCATCATTGCATACGGATCTTCGTTTATGGCCACCACCATTGGATTCCCGTTGGACACGGTCAAGACAAGAATGCAGACCCACAAGAACTTCACCAGCTATTTTGATTGTATCAAAAAAACATACCGGGCTGAAGGTACTCGAGGATTCTTCCGGGGTATTTGGGCTCCCTTAATTTCAACCTCCTTTTCAAAATCATTCAGTGTTTTCTTATTCTCCGGAGTCAAACCTTATGTTTATAACGCCCTTTATAAATCATCCGATGGTTCTGAAAGTGGCACCGTGGCTCATCCTTTCATCAGAAACATCCCCGTATGTTTCGTAAGTGGAATGATAGCTGGGGGTGGGGTGTCCCTTTATGCTTGTCCGTTTGAATTTACCAAAATTTACGCCCAAATTGAAAAAGTCATCAAGAATAAATCATTGAAAGATGGACCCAGACATTTACAGGCCGGTAATGCTGAATTGTCCACTTCCACCGTACAAACGGTTAAAAATATCATTAAGTATGAAGGTACGCGTGGGTTATATTCCGGGTTCAAATATCATTTCATGAGAGATTCTCTCTCTTCAGGGATTTACTACTCAGTGTACGAATCGTTTAAATGGGCCATGAACAGTATCATCAATAATGATCCCAGTGACTCGTCTCAAATATCAATCTTATTAGCCGGTGGGTTTGCCGGGGTACTTTGTTGGTCTTGTATTTTCCCCATTGATACTACTAAATCCTTGATTCAAAAAGATGTGGTTACCAATATTTTGAGAAAAGAACAAGGATTGGAACCTTATCCTCATAAGGTAAGAAAATTACAAAAAATTGAAAGAAGACTATATAGAGGTTTGGGTATCTCTTGTACTCGATCTTTCATTGTTAATATGGTGTTCTTTAGTTCTTTCGAACTTGCTATGGCTTACCTTGCTTGAAACATGCCTGTCTCATCATTATTTATTCTACTATATTTATTTCATTACTTGTAAATAGTCCCATAATTATTTCTTTCTGTATCTTTAAGTGTTTATAATATATTAATAGAGTTTCTTGATATATACATTACTAATCTCTACTTCTTCCTCGGCCTCTGTTTTCTTCGTCCTCCTGTCCCAGATTAGTATCAGCTTCAGGAGCCTTTTGCTTTCTAGGTCTCCCTCTCTTTTTCTTAACTGGTACGAGACCCTCTTCAATATCAGAAGAAAGTTCCCTAATACTTCTTTTCAAAGGTGATTTAGATCGGGTACGTTGAGCAGGATGGTCTATTGAATTATCTTGCCACGAGACTTTTCTCGAACTCTTACGAGTCTTATGAGCAACTGGCTCGTCATCCATGGTAATTGGAGATAAATCACTATTAGAGAAATCTCGGTTAGTTGGAATATCAACTTTGGGTAAAGGCTTACTTCTAGCTTTCTTAGGAGAAGTGGGCTCTTTCTTTTTTCTACCTCGTTTCTTCCTCTGTTTTGGAATCTCAAGATTGGGTATTGGTTGAGACTCATAAACTTGAGGTTGTGTAGCTTCAAGACTTCCTTTGAGTGGCTTTCTTCTTTGATACTTTCTTTTCGGTTTAGCTTTAGAGCTTGGCTCATTTTGCAAAGAAGCTTCAACTTCTTTCTTATCATCAGGATCATCAAGGTGATTAGTCTCATCGCCATTTTGTCGCTGAAGTTCATTTGCAGCCGATAACAAAGCAGTAGTGATCTTAGATTCCGCCGTTTGGGCCTCTTGAGGTGGAAGATCTGATTCTTCTAAGTCCGAGTGTTGCTTGTCTTCACTGCTAAATTCTTCAGGTTTAAGTTCATTGCTTTCTTCCGACTTGATCTCTTCCGACTTGATTTCTTCAGAATTCGTATCTTCAATTCTCGTGTTTTCAATCCTTGTTTCTTCACCCTTTATATCTTCAATAGCAGTTTGTTCAGTTTTGATATCCTCAGTATTCTCATGATGTTTTGCTGATATCTCAGACTCTTTCTCATGCCCCACGGAATCTTTATTTCTAGCTAATTCAAGTAGATAGCTAAGAATACCGGATTCATTACGATTGCTATCTTCATTAGCCTTTTCATCTTCACCAGTGGATTCCTCCTTTATTTCGTCAGCTGACACATCAATATTTTCCCGGGTTGGTTCCTCTTCCGGAAACTTCTCGTCCTTGACATTGTTTTCTTCCTCATACGTATCGGCTTCAATACCGTTCTCTTCCCTGGTGCCATCATCAGTCTTATCTTCATGCTGAATTACGGTATCATCATTGTCGGACGACATAATTCTCTCAGTTTGATCTGCGTTTATTTGATCCTCTTGATCTTGAGAATTGGAGGATGATTGACTAGCCATGGTTTGAAGTAAATGGGTCAAAGCGTTTTTAGCGTTTTCTGCGGTATCCTCATTACTAATTCCAGCTTTGATTTCATCATCGTTTTCATCTTTCGTACCCTCTGCAAAAGCGGTATCCTTCTCCTCAACTTCGTCTTCAATCTCTTTCGGAGCTGCTTCTTGGTTGCCGTTTAATGGCTGTTGAGCATAGGCATTGTCCAACGAATCACCAGAGAGTTCTTGTCCACTATGATTATTAGCGGAGAGAGAAGCTGTATCGGGAAGGGCAGCCTTTGGATCAACATCTTGCAAGGCTGAGTCAACGGCATCTATGGTCTCATTTATTTCATGTGCCTGATCATCAAATGATTCTTTACTCTCCAAGTCAGATCTAGAGCCAAACTCATTTTCATTATTTATCGATGCCTTTTCAGGAATAGCATTACTAGTATTAGCACTATCTGCCATCAGTTTCTCAAGAGAAACCGTCGAAGCTGGAGCGGCCTCTTCAATCTGTGCGTCGATTGACTCTAAGGTATTTTCGGGAATTCTCTCTGTAGATAGCTCCATTTGATCGTCCGCAATATGATTGGGTTCCAGCTTAAGCACACCATCTGAAACAATTGGTTCGGTCGTATCGATTTGCTCAGGCGCAAGTTCTTCTGATGAATCGTCAAGGCTAGAATCACTTATCTCGGTTTTTGCATCACTATTGTCACTCAAGTCTTCAAGCTCTGGACCAGGAATGGGGTCAAACAAGGATAACTCGTTTTTGTCAAGAGTCCCAGTGGTGTCCGGAACACTGTCAGTGGTGTCCGGAGCAGGCTGAGAATGAGAGTTTTCCTTTCTTCTCGAAGTAAACCAAAGAAATGGATTCAAGGAATTGAGAGACGTTTTAAATCTTTTCAATGTAGATTCAGACGATTCCGAGTCATTTTCACTTCGGCGCTTGACACCCTGAGAAGAAGAGCTTGGAAGAGTAGACAGCTCTTCTTGACCTTCTTGATCTTGCACTTCCTCAAGATCGAAGTCCATACGTCTATCTTCTAGCTCTGGCGTCGCTGGTAATGAGGCAACTTCAATCACGGAAGTAGGCAAAATTGCAGGATCTGTGCTAACTATCACCGATTCATTTTCTATTTCGGTAAAATTTATTCCTTGCTCCTCATTATCTTCAGGTTCTGAAACATGGGAAGGCTCAATTACATCACCAGATTCAACAGTTTCAGTTATGGTCATTTCGTAAGCCCTCTCTTGCTTTTCAACTGGTTCTATTTCTGAAGGTTCAATAATTTCAGATGGATGCACCACTTGCCCGTCAAGCAATTCAACAGAAGTAGTGGCTTCGTATTCTATGATAGTGGCCTCAGGTTCATCCTTAGGCTCTTCGATTTGAATAGAAGTTGTTTCTTTTTTGACAATATTCTCATTATTTTGCTTTTCATCGTGAGTACTATCGCCAGCTTCAACATTATCAACATGTGCCTTATCATCCTCATCGTCCAGATCCTTACATTCCACGTCTTCTGAAGCTTCATCTCTTTGAGACTCAACTGACTTTTCGAAGTTGTCGCTAAATTCTTGAGTTTCAGGATTTTCAATAGTATCTTTAGGCTCTTCAATTTCGTTATGTCGATAATCCGAGGATGCCTGAAGACTTTGATGATCTGTTTTTTCATCATCAAGCGAATTAGACGCTTCATCAGCTATTTCGTGGTTCACAATTCCAGACTGGGATTCAGATTCTTCATTATGCGCCGCTTGAGGCTCGACATGCAACTCTGATTCATCTTTGGGTCCTTCCTCATAAATGCTTTGGGGACCTAAATCGTTCTCATTAGCACCAAACGCATCACCTTGCGAATGGGAATCCACATTCTCGGTAGTGTTTTCAATATCATGAATTACCTCTTCATGGCGGGCCACTTGAATTCCGTCACTTTCATTCTCATCAGCTTGCTTCTCTTGAATTCTTGATTCCACCCGAGTTGAAGCATCTTCATGGTATGTATTTTCAGCTAAAGTATCCGTATGCTCTTCGCCAATTGCTTTTTCTTGAAAATCTAGTGGCTCAGAATCTGATTGGGCAGTAGCATCGTCATATAGAGTTTCATCTGGACCATCGGATGCAGCGGCCACAGAAGAGTGTTGCGAGTTTTCTGCTTGTAAAGGTACAGCATCTTCATATTTACTTTCATCTTCACTGGTTGATTCTTTTAACTTGTCTTCATATTCGACGAGAGCTTTAACTTCAGGTGTTGTTTTAGCAGATTCGATTTGTGCTTCAATGCTTATATGATCCTCGACTTCGTCCTCAGAAGCAATAACAATTTCATCGTTGTGTTCGGTTGAATTTTGAGTACTGATTCGATTAAGAATCTTTTCGTTATCATCCTCGACGGTCGGTTCTTCTATTGGATTTTGTTGATTAAAATCATCATTTTCATTGTTGTAAGCGAAAGCATAATCACCTATTGAAGAAGCGTTTTGAATTACTTCTTGTGGTTCCGATTGAAGCAGTTCAGATGCATGCTTCTCATCTCTACCGTCTTTCGTATCAGTATCTTCATGAACATCGAGTATTTCTTCAGGGCTAGATACTGCATCAACGAATAATCCCTCTTTGGTGTCCTCATGCGAGGAGTGTCCAGATACATTCACATCATCAGTTTGTGGACCTGGAAGATCATACGAAACATTCATTTCTGTGTCTTGAAAATGAGATTGGGTGAAGTGATCAACCTCCCTAGCAATGTTATCCAAGATTTCTTGCTGGTCATCCTGAGGGGTACTTGAAGCAAGTGGTAGATCTGTCATATCATCTTCAGAAATATCCTCAACCTCTATTGCACTGTTTTCATGGAAGGATGAATTTAAATTCGAATCCACGTCCATATCCGCAGCATCATGGAAGTGGCTGACACTGGAATCATGGATGCCTTCGTGTGGGGAAGAATGATGTCCAGGTTGAAGTTTGCTAGGAGTGGAACTTTCTTCATGCACACTCTGCACGTCATTTTGTGATTCATTATTATCATTGATAGCTTGTTCAGCTTCATCTATTCCTTCAAGTATATGATTTTCAAACTTAAGTCCGTCATTTCCTTCTTCGACCGACTTATTATCTTCCACCACAACTTCACTGATTTCAACATCAACAAGTTCTGGTCTCTTGGTGAGATCATCATTGTCTTCTTCTTTGTCAATTACTGTTTGAACAGCTGGTAGTTCTTCATGATACTCAGCTGCGGGTTGTTCGGTTTCATTTACAGGATCGGATTGGCCAGCTTCTGCATCGTAATACCGGGACGCATCAGTTTCTTCGGTCTCAGTTTCTTCTCTTATCTCCTTTATACTGTGAGTATCGTAGTACTTGGTCTCATCTGGGGTATCTTCCAATATACGGGTCACATTTGGTTCAACGGACACACTTCTAGAAGATTTTATTTGAGAAAGTTCTTCTTCCAAATCCTGTACGGAGTTTAATTTGATATTATACTTCTTTTCAGTTTCCTTTAATTTATCGAGAGTTGCTTCTGGTTCTTCGTCCAGAACTGTTTTGAAAATAGGGAAAGTACGACTAGGGCTGGGAACCTCAGGTTCGGGCTCTTTTTCTTCTGAAAGTTTTTCACTATCAGCCATAGAGCCATCAGTCACATTTTCATCAGGATCTTGCAATTTGAAGGAAGTTTGTGGTTCTTCCACTATATCAAATGAGTCAGGAACAGGAGCTGAGATCTCAGGTTCCTTAGCTTGTAAAGGTTCTGTAGTGGGTGGTACGTGATTAATGTTACTATCGGTCATTTCATTGTCAGCCGCGTATCCACCTTGAATGAAAACTGCATCGGACTCCTTGACATTAGTTTCAACGGTCTTTTCTTGCGTTATGTGAGCATGAGGGTCGGGTATAGAAGTTGCATTGTGAAGGGCAGTTTCAGCCAAATTAAGCAATTCATTATCATTGGCAAAAAAGTTATTTACATCATTATACTGACTCATTTGGGTATGTTCGATACCATGTAACTCAACATCGATATCTTCTGGGTGGATTTGATTATCATGATCATGGGCCGAATCAACTTCATTCTCGGAGTCATCGCCAGATGGTGCTTCATCACTGTCAACAACTATAAGGTCTGAATCTTGAGCGGCATCCTGACTAACTTCGTCGGATTCACCTTGAGCATCCGAATCAACGGTCTGATCAGCTACTTCGGACTCATTGCTATTTTCGTCCTGAGGTTCATCATCTTGGTTTTTATAGTCGTAGCTGGTATCTGATAATCTTGGTCTTCCATCTCTGAGATGATAAGCAACGCCGCTTGAATGTTGATACAACAGATCATGCTGGTTTGGTTGTCGATTGAAAGATTGGACTTGTGGATAATTTAAATAGTTATGCAGTTGAGAGCCATTATGATAAAATAAGTCGGGGTCTTCTTCCTGTTGTTCGTCTTCACTATCATCAGTTTCACTTTCGACATTTTCACTCTCTTCGGCTTCACTAGACTGCACATCTTCTTGTTCGGAGACATCAACTGATTCTCGCTCGGAGACATCTTCCTGTTCGGATTCTTCAGTGCTGTGTTTTTCGTCTTGGTAGTCTAAGTTTTGATCCCCAAATATGTATCTGTTACCGCTGTCTATTAATGATGGTTTGTTTGTGATTGGTCTTGCTTGAGGTTCATCCGGTTCCGAAGAGAGAATCTCAATAACATCATCATCTTCATCAACATTATTATCATCATCGTCGTCATTGTCATCGTTATTATCATCATCATAGCCGTTGGTTATAGGGATGTCGTGTGCAATTATTGGCTCGGGTAATTTTGAATGATCAAACGTAGCATACTCTGATTCCTGAGGCTCTTCAGGATAAGGCGAGTCTTCATGCTGGAACTGGTGACTTGTATCGTCATCGACTTCTTGAGACAGGCTACCCGCTTCACCATGGGGTATCTGTTCTAAGACGTGGTTATTCTGAATTGATTCATTTTGTAAATAATCATTTAATTTCTTGAACGAATCATCGATGATTTCATTTCTGTACTTGGATCTCAAATCATTCTCGATCGTTTTGCTAGACAATGATTTTACTTCTTCATTTTGCTGTTTTAGAGTTTGTCTCACGGTTATTCCAAGCTTATCAATCCAGGATACCAATTCGTCAGGATTCCCGTTGACTGTTTTGGAGGCTGGAGGGGGCCTTATACTATACTCTGAGATGTATGAGTCAATTGATGCGGTATCATTGATGATGTTAGCGTGATGGGTGGTGGGGATCGGTGTTTGAGATCTATCATCATTGGTAGTATTGTCGTTATTGTTATGATCTAACTTATTATGACCATTTATCAATCGTTTGGAATGGAACGGCGAGGGGAAATTGCTTGTCCCCATGATTCAATGTCTATGAATAAATATGTGTATGTAATTTAAGGGTATGATGAGATAGTGTTATTGCAGTCACTTGTTTATTATTTGACTATGATTTTCACATCGTTTTTTCTTTTTGCTTTTCGTGAATTTTTTTTTTTTTTTTTTTTTTTTTTTTTTTTTTTTTTTTTTTTTTTTTTTTTTTTTTTTTTTTTTTTTTTTTTTTTTTTTTTTTTTTTTTTTTTTTTTTTTTAGTTTCGCATTTTTGCTTTGCTCGTAATTCTCAATATGCGATGATTCAAATGAACTAATATCTTCTACCACGTCTCCGTTACACCATTATCACAATAAGCTCAATGATGCTTTCGGGACTCAAATTGGCACTTGAAATATCAAATAAGCTGTAATTAGCCATACTCGCACATAAAATGGTTTCTGATTTCAGTTGATGGGGTGTTTAGTGAAATGACGTAGTTCAGTTGAACGATATTTCACGAGTACGAGACGTGACCTTGGGCCTGAAACTAAAAACCTAATAAACGAGCAGGAACAACTAATTATAGAATGAACGTGAAAGTTAGGTGATCAGATATACGAAAATAAACATGCAAGTGAAGGATTCACCAGTCTGTACCGGTCCGAAGATTAATTTTCTACAATGGAAAGACAAGAACTTTATGGGAAACAAGACCCTGGGTGTGATGACCCAGTGTCTGGTGCATTTTGATGCCGTGGCTGAGTACTCGAGGAAAGTGGTCAAAAAGTAGCCGCAAAAATATTGCAAAAAAGAAATGAAATGGAAGGAAAATAAATGTAGGTTCGCGTACGTGACCCAAACAACACCAAGTTGAGCATTCTAGAAAAGAGCATCAAGAAACGAATTCTTGTAAAATTATTTTCAGTATTATTAGTTCGTGTTTATGATTTACGACGTAAACAAGAACAAATAAGGTTTTCCTAGCACAGCAAGCTTAATGCTAACGGGCAAGGTCACTGAAGCTTAGCTACAACGCGATGAGCACCTTGGGGTCTTCCCTTGTGTTGATGGAAGCAGAATTTGTAGCCCTTTTCCCCACCTCATATTTCATCCCTTCTCTCATCTCTTCTCACTCTTCTGGCATCCATTCACTCGGGATGTGATGAGATGACATGGAATCAAAAACAGGGCTGAAATTATCACGCATCAAATTTTAACTGTTAAAAATTTATTTTATCTCAGGTCAAAAAAGAAGTCCACAAAAGCGCAAAAATACGCACAGAAAAAAGAAAAAGAACAAAAAAAACGAAAAAAAAAAAGAAATTTCAAGCCCAATGAGGCAATATTTAGTCTTTTACAGTGAGTGTCTATTTCCTTTGTCCGTGTCTTCCATGGCAGCGACACCAGATTTGAAAAAGAAAATTAAAATTCAGTAAATGAAAACACCGACAATTGTGTAGGCTAGGCGGGCTGGCTGTGAACAAATGCTTATTTCCCCCTCTCTCCGACACCCCATCAATGGGATGAGGATGGAAGTATGGCAGGGAGTGCTGAAATTGGGGGTCGTTTTATTTTCTGGATCATGGTTGAAACGAGTGACAGTGGATGGGATTGCTCTGATACACAAGGTAAAGTTTGTCATTCTGAGGGTTGTAGTGGACAATAGTTTGTTCGGTGACCGATTCTTTGTATCGGTAAGGGTCGAGATGTTGTCCTCACGAATTGTACGAGTTTTTCGGTATTAAACTTTTTTTTTTTTTTTTTTTGCTGTTGATTCCTGGCGGGCTATTATTAACTCTTACTCGGCTTGAATCTTTTATTGTGCAGAGTTGTTTCACTTTATTTTTCATCTTTAACTTCTCAGACATTTTCTATTTGTTTCTAAAAAGTTCTGCTGGCTCAATTTGTTTTGACACGCCGATGGACGCTAGTTCAGCTACTCCAACGTTCAACTGGTACGGGTTCAGGTACCTGAACGAGCGGTTGTACCAATCTCTCTCACCCAAATGATCCCATGTTATGTGCCGGCATTCTCTCCAGCTGTGAAATTCGATAACCCCTCCCCTCGCATGCCTGCATCCAGCATGGGAATCACAACCATCAAGAATTTTCCCCCAGCCGTTTCTATCTGAGAAATGTCAATTCCACAAGTTTTTTTTTTTCGTCGTTCTTTCCAACAATCAAAACCATTATATCATTGTGTCTTGTTTATGACCCAATTGAATGTTGTGTTAACTGTAACTGTCGGAGTGATCGTTCCAGCTGGAAAGACATTCTGCGACAAAGGCAGCCTTGCAGCAAGAACAATAACAAACTCCCTGCAAGAGGTGCACTGTGCGTCATGCACGTTTCGATATTATAATAGCCCTTCTGGACCTTCTTCAGTTTTCACAGCTATTTTTTTTTCTTTTGGCTCTATATTTTATTTTATTTTATTTTTTTTTTGTTAAAGGGTAGCAAATTTTAGGCTTTTTCTATTTGTTCTTCCATGGTTTATTTTTTAAGGTGAATTTCTTTTCTTTTTTTTTTTCTTTTTCCTTTTTTTTAGGGATGTTCAGTTCAGTTTTTATATGGACCTTAGTATAAAAATTAACTGCAATGAATAATTTGTCCCAATTAAGACCATTCATCTTTGTCACTGACCTGTATTATAACCTGAAATTTTTTTTTTGTTTTTTGTTTCTTTTTTGTTTATTATTAAATTTTTTTCTTGCTTAATTTAAGCTTCACAGCTTAGAAGGACGTCTATTCTTGAGTTAACTTATCTTGTAACGGCGTCTTGTAAGAAAAACTAATTATGCAGTGCCTCATCCCTACCAATTTAACCTCAATTGATTAGTATATAAGTAGTTTAAGATTTCTCCCTGGTTTTCGACTTTTCCTGTTCTTCTTCTTTCTTTTTTTTTTGTCAGCTAAACCAATAATCATTATTAACAAGTTCGACTCATCATCATGACTATCCAAGCCGCTGAATTTGATCCTGAAGTTGTGCCTGCCGTTGATGCCTACGAACCAAGAGAATCAACCAAGGTTGCCTCTCCATGGAAAAATACTCTAATTGCAGTATTAGGGGAATTCTTCGGTACCTTTATCTTCTTATGGACTGCCTTTGTCATTGCTCAAATTGCCAACCAAGATCCAAACGTGAAAGGTAATGCTCCTGGTTCCGATCCTCAACAATTGATTATGATTTCATTTGGTTTTGGTTTTGGGGTTATGGTTGGGGTGTTTATGTTTTTCAGAGTTAGTGGTGGTAACTTGAATCCTTGTGTTACTCTTTCTTTGGTGTTAGCTGGTGCCATTCCTCCAATTAGAGGTGCTTGTATGGCTCTTTCTCAAATGGTTGCTGGTATGGCTGCCGCTGGTGCCGCTTCTGCCATGACTCCAGGTGACATTGCTTTCACCAATGGTTTAAGTAACGTTTCTAGATCTAGAGGGGTTTTCCTTGAAGCTTTTGCTACTTGTATCTTATGTTTGACTGTCTTATTATTGGCTGTTGAAAAACACAGAGCTACTTTCATGGCTCCATTTGTCATTGGTATTGCCTTATTCTTGGGTCACTTGATTTGTGTTTTCTACACTGGTGCCGGTTTAAACCCAGCCAGAACTTTTGGTCCTTGTATTGCTGCTAGATCTTTCCCCGACTACCACTGGATTTACTGGATTGGTCCAATTCTTGGCTCCGTTATGGCTTTTGCCATTTGGAAACTCTTCAAGATTTTGAATTACGAAACCTGTAACCCAGGTCAAGATGCTGACTCCTAATCGAGTTACTGCTTCTTTGCATCATTCTTTCTCTTGATCCCCTCAGTTGTCATTTTAAAAATTACTTATGGTGTACACACATTTCATTTAATTATATTTCATTCTTTTTAATTCTACATTTATAATACTTTTTTTCTAATAAAAAACTAATAAACTTATAAACTAATATCATAACTTGATTCTGCTGTAAGTTGTCTGCGTGACAAATAATTTGATAATCTTGTCGCAAACCAGACGGGGAAGTACAAAAAGCCCCTTGAAAAAATGTAACATGAATTAAAACACAATCGAACAAACACAGGAAAAAAAAAAAAAAAATAGAAAAGCAGGGCAAGATGAGAGTAATGCATCTAACTAACACTAACAATAGAGTTGCCATTACAAGTAAGATGGAAAAATTCTCACATAATAGTTATCGCACACTATTAGGTTAAATAAGACTATGTAGATTTACGACGTTAATACAAGGGTTAAAGCTGGTACCTCACAAGACACAATACTTATTCTTACCAATGAGGAAAGCCCCACAATTGACATGAACGGGGTGGATCAATTGCAGCTTTTCGTCAACGTTGATAGACGTAATGGTCCGCCCGATTCCCCGCCAAACTTATAATGTGAATGCTAGACTCGTAGGAAATATCGTTCTGCCATGGTGAAATTCCCGATCGTGCTCAAGTAACTCAATGCCTTGTTATCAAGGTATTTTTCTCATTGTTCCATTATTTTTACTATTATCATTCGGTACCCACACGACCATATGTTAATTTCACACCTCCCTGACTAGAGTAGTCGGAAAGGTGAATAAAGTAGTATACGGAAAGCAATAATTAAGTTGAGATATAAAGGCAAGAAGTTATCTTATTCTGGAATTGTCTCCTCACAGACTGCGTATTGTTTAATGCTAAACATACTGCACTAATGCAAGCTAAATAGCAATTTGATGCACAACGGTGCAAAGCTCCTAAACAATAAACAGCAGTAAAAGTTTATTTAATTTTTAATGCAAAACACTGATTTGAATTATTGATTAGTATTACATACAAGTATATAAGGTGGCAGACGGTGACTTGATATTATATTATATTATTTTCAACTTTATCCTTTCTTGTTTAAAAGGTACCAAAAATATTATACAATGACTTGATTCGATTGAATCTGGCAGTACTATGAACTTCTCTAACTTGTAAATCTCTTAATGTCTTTAATTCAGATTCAAGTAATAATTCTTCTTCATTTCCCTTAACATCTTCTCTTTCACATTTTTCCAATAAAATTTTATGATCATCTCTGAAAGACTGGATATTGGTCAATATTTGACTCATACTGAAAACTAACGAATGAGCCAAATAATTATATGCACTGGTGGGTTTATGTCTGAATAAATAAAATGTTTTGGAAGCGGCACGATCAGCACTTCTTGGAACTTCTTGAATTTCAATCACATTCATATTAATTAATTTATAAACCTCATTTCTAACCGTTTTTTCTTTTAATAAAACGGAATTTGACAATGTTTTCTCATCAGCCAACTTTAATGTCTTGAGACATCTCAATACTCTTAAGGATGACAAGCCTAGAGTACTCTTTATTAAAGTGTCATAATTATAGTCTTTCAATTGTTGTATTAATGAAACAAATGGAACGTAATAATTACCCGCACTCATTTCCACAAGAAATGGGATGGTAGAAGAAGAAGTTAGTAATTTTAAATGATGCTGTACCAATGTCAATGAATGAGGATCTGAATTATCAGTATTTGAGTCGAAATCAACAACACTAGTGATGTTTTCCCCTATTTCCACCTCAGCATCTTCACCATCTTCCACTTTTATCTTTTTAGTAGGAACGTCATGATCGAAATCATGAGTTCTCTTCTTAGGATTATTTGGTTTTAAGAAATTATGAGTTAAAATCGAATTTCTCAAGTCGAGCTCCTTTGGTAATTTTCTAACCAAATCTCGAACATTAAAAGTGATCTTTTTATTATCAATTAATCCATTCTCAATAGAATTAATGTAAGTTCTAGCCTCTTCAGGATCATTTATTAAGCCAGATATTTCCAAGAAAGGATGCTTCAAACTTGGTGAATCTTTTTCAATCAATGTTAAAGCCATCTCATAAACTTTGGCAGTTAGAACACCAATTCTTGATCTGGCAAAATCAGCCAATGCAGCAGTTCGTAAATGCTTTTGAAATCTAACTAAATTAAATCTTACCACAATATGAGATCTGATTTTTTGTATCCCATTTTCAGTAGTGAAAATATCGCTTGGTGTATTACCAGCTTCCAATAATTCATTAAATTTAATCTTGGTCTTTTCCTTGGCCTCATTAACTCTCTTGATTTCACTCGTGGTGGCATTTCGAGGAGTATCTTTCAAAATGCCCTGATATAATTTTTCCCACAAATCATCTAAGGGATTCAAATTAATCTGTTGTAATCTAATCAACCATCCATCACGGAAAAGTTTGACAAAAACATTTTGCTTGTTAAATTTATCTTCTTCGTCATCAATGTTACTCAAATAATCGTCCACCTTCATATGTCCATTTTCAATAATGTTCTGTACAACTTCAGCGGTTTCTTCTCCATATGTAACTTTGATATGAGTAAGGATGTCCCCACTATGCAATAAGACTAATATACCAGCTTCATCAAAACTGTAAAATACCTGTTTGGATGACTCATCTCTCCAGTAAAATATGCAGTTCAATTGAATGAGTGATACTAAGGAGGTCTTCACTAATTTAATTGGTATTTTGGATCTGGTACTAAGATCTTTAGCCGTAAGTCTTCCGTACGATATTAAGGTTGATATTATGACAGATGCTATTTCACCGAGATGGTTTCTGGCGACACTGGTGTAGAGGTAAGAAAAGGGTGACTGGGACTTGGAAGCCTCAGAAAGCTCGACACTCATATTGTCGAAAGCAGTTTATCCTATGAAGTATCGGTGGTATCGCTGCGATTGACACAACAGTTTTGAAGCTCATCATATTCCTGCTAGAGATTTTTTTTTTCTTTTTTTCTTTTTTTTTCTTTTGATTTTGTGAATTGAAAATTTTTGACCCAAACACCAACACTACACTTTTTACTCATTTTTCATGTCTTATATGTAAAGGCAAATTATTTACGATTACTTCTATACAAGGTCCTAGTTTTGAAAGTTAAGCCCGAACAGTTTGCAATATAATCTTATAGTCTTATAATGTCTTCCTTGAAGCAATTGCTAAAGTCGGCAAAGACATCGATTGAAAAGAACGATCCCGAAACAACTTTGGAGTACGTGATTGACATCTTCGATGAAGACAAAGACAATTATTATGGCTATATTTTCCGTGGTAAGGCATACCAGCTTTTAAATGATAACGAAAAGGCACAAGTGGCGTTTCAAAAAGCAGTATCATTGAAGCCCGAAGTCGTACTTGGCTGGAAAGGATATTTACAAACGGCTATGAATACAGATCAATATGACCTCATATTCGAGATTTTAACGTCTTTGATTGAATTACAAATTGAACAAGGAGCTGCATACGCTGATTCATTAAAAGATTTGAGAAACTATTTAGATAAGCACAAATACAGATCAAATGTATCACTCAATGAAACCTATTTGAGGAACTTGGTTCCTGGTGCTAAATTTGGTGATTTAATTGGTAATGAAATGGGCAAGCCTGAAGATAATTTGAAAAGACTCATTGATATTGTTAAAAAGAATGAACAAGAAGAAGTTAAGAATTCTGTTGCTAAAGCTAAAATGAGACTTCCTAGAGCATTAACACAACAACATAAAGATCAATTGAATAATTTGAAATGGTCTATATACGAGAAATCTGACTTATCTGATTTATATGATAAATTCTTAAATTTTTGCAGTGATGATCAATTAAGACGAAAATACGAAGAAGAATTGCTTAAATATAAGTATGATTTACTTCAATGCTCTCCCAATAAATCACAACTCTATCAGGAACTCAAGGAAATGGTTGAAGGAATCATATTGATCAAGAGTAGGAGTATATTTGCATGGTCTTTATACTTGGATTGGTTGGATGTTAAAGACTTGTCAAACTTGGATTTGAACAAACTAATAGAATTTTTAAAGCATAATCAAAACAAAGGTCTTGGAATGGTGCTTTATGCCTTTTTAATGAGTGACATTTCACCCTTTGATAAATCCATTGTTGCAAAACTGATAAACAAAGTAGATGACTCACAACGTAATTCTTCAAAAGCTGCAAGAAGAAGAAGAAGAAAAAACAGAAAGGATAGAAAAGAGAAAAGCAAGGATAAAAACCAAGAGGAGATTGATAAAGAATCAGACCATAAGGAGGATAAGGAATCAGGAACCAAGGAAACTGACAATGATGAGGACGAGTTGCTTGACAAAGTTGATACTGACGATGATGATAAAGAAGAGGATGATCTTACTTTATCACCTGAAGATGTTCTATCCTTAATGTTATCTGGTTTTAACAAATGTTCTGACTCAGTTCTAGCAAATCGTGTAATCTGTGCCTACTTGGTTCACTTGAGAGAGTACACTGATGCATCAGAAAAATGCCGTGGCGCTGTTCGACTCTTAGCGGATTTGCAAAGGAATTTGGAGATTGACTTGGTGAACAGTAAAGAAGACTTACTTTGTTCTTTGGCCATAATTTACACATACCATGAAGCGCCTAAAAATTTCCCAAGAGCACTTCAGTTATATGACCGTATCCTTGATACCAATTCCAACAATACCAAGGCAAAGATTGGGAAAGGTTTAATTTTAGTGGAAAAGAAAGAATTAGAAAACGCCAGGACTTTATTTCAGCAAGTCCTTGATTCTGAACCAAATAATGCTCAAGCATTGAGCGAGCTTGCTTGGTGCCAGGTAGAGTTAGGAGACTATGTTGAGGGAAGGAACAACTTGATCCACGCTTTAGAAAAAATAAAAGGTGTCGATCTCAATAGTGCAGATACAAGAGCTGTTTTGCGTTGGAGACTTGCTAGAAGTTATATTTTGCAAGATCCAGAAGATGTTGATGGTGTGAATGATGCTTATGGTCATTTGATTAAATCATTGAAAGACCTGAAAAACCACGCACCTTCTTATACCTCCCTTGGGTTACTTTACCAGGACCATTATAATGATAAATCGAGAGCTCAAAAATGTTTTTACAAAGCTTTTGAGTTAGATGCAGCTGAAATTACATCAGCCAAATATTTGGTAGAAGATCTCACATCTAAAAATGAATGGGATATCGCCGAAATTTTATGCCAAAGAGTAGTCACCAACGAAAAATCCCGTAGGAAGTTGTTCAGTCATAACTATGAGGATCCTGATAAATCGTGGCCATTTAGAGTGTTAGGCTGTTCCGCTTTGAATAAACAAGGGGATGCGAAAGCAATTGAATGGTTTCAAAGTGCTTTAAGAATGAAAGCCATGGATATTGAATGTTGGATTGGTTTAGGTGAAGCTTATTACAATTGTGGTAGATTTGATGCAGCAGTCCGAGTTTTCCAGCATGTTTTAACCATGAATGAAGATCTGTGGGTCGCCAAATATATGTTGGGGAGTGTCACTTGTGAGATTGGAGATTTCCCAGAAGGTCTTGAACTTTTAGAAGCAGCCCTAGCTATTAGACCCGAAGAGGAGTGTATTTTGAGTTCACTTTATGAAAGCTACCTTGGATACACTAATCAGTTAGTGCTTAATGGTTTCATTGGTCGGTCAACGGATAACAATCTTAAAGCCATCGACGTGATTTCTCGTGCTGCTAAAGTAAATAAGAAATCGCAGAATTTATGGAAAAATTTGGGTGAGTGCTTAAGATTTTTCATTAGTATACAAGATAAGGTTGAACTATTCCCAATTGATGTCATCGTGAATATATTTGAGGGAATTGACCTACTGATCCAAGATGATAAGATTCCTCAAGAGGTTTCTATTACCAAAGCCACTGAGTTATTCAAGGAAGGTGAATATAATGAGGCTATTAGTATGTTTATTATATTAAGTGCATACGCATCTATCAGTGTCTTACCGGTGAAATGCAGTAAATATCTTAGGTCAATTACGGCGTACAATCTTGGTTTGACATTACTTGAAGGATATAACATATGTGACATTCAAAGTTTCAGATCATATTCCATCAAGAATTTGAAAAAATCAATTCAATTGGAGTCGAATAACGTTTCATTTTGGGTTGCCTTGGGTAATGCTTATGTTTCGTTTAACCCTCAAATCGCACAACATTGTTTCATCAAAGCTTCTACCTTGGATAGTAGGGACGGTGGTATCTGGTGTAACATTGCTGCATTATATTTAAGATATGGAGATGCTGAACTTGCCCAAGAAGCATTCATGAGATCTCAATCGGTGGCACCGCAACAGTCTCAACCTTGGTTGGGACATGCCTTAACTGCACAGGCCACTGGGGATGAACAAAATGCAGCTAGGCTATTCACACACGCGTACGTTTTATCCAATGGACGTTCTGCTTTAGCGCAATTACTCTATGGTTTATCAATCATTGATAACCGAGTGAAGGTGACCGGAAGTGATCCACGAGATATCGAGGCGGCCCAGGAATTCAGTATTGCCAATTTTGCTATACAAAAATATCTTAAATTTCAACCTAATGATGAATTAGGTTTAAAAGTTGCGTTGGTGATTAGTGAACGCTGTAAGAACTACGATGCTGCCATTACAATTGGGCAACGATTAAGTGAAATTTTGGAGAAAAAATACGAAAAAGAGGAAAGTGAAGTTTTGTTACTTGAATTTGCAAAATCAAAGACTCAATTAGCTAGACTTTACCTTGGTCAAGGAGATCACGAAAATGCTATTAACAATGCTCAATTCACTTTGGATATTTTAGCAACCGACGACGACGACGAAGAACAACAAGAAGATATTGTGTCTGCAATATTATCATCCAAGATTGTGATGGGATTGTCATTTTTTTTCAATGATCAATTTGATGAAGCTTTGGATGAATTTAGAAGCATTTTGGGTAAGCACAGTGGTTCTAGTCGTTTGATTACCTTGTTGGCACAGATCTTGTATGCCTACGGTACCACTGATACCAAGCAAGCTGCCTTGGATCAATTATTCGCCTACATTGAAGAGTACGGGTCCTCATTATTAGTGGTGTTATGTTTAGGGGCCATTTCCATCGTGGATGATTTGGAAGACTACCTTGAGCCAATCAAAGAGGAGTTACAGGGCCTTTCATTACCCGAAGTGGTGAATGATACTCGCCGTACGGTACCTCAATTACTCGTTGAGATCAACCGGAGAATTGACGCCAAAGATGCCCAAGTATGGCAGAAACATGCCTTACTTTTCCCCCAGGATTATAATGTTTGGAAACACCTAAATAGTAGAATGGCATTGACGGTATCGTCCTTGAGTGAAACCAAACAGAATGCTTTGGCTTTATCGGAAATTTACATTGCCAATGGTCGACTTCGTGAGATCCAACGTGGGATCATGTTGTGTCCCGACAATGAGGTGGCTCGACAATCCCTTAGTGGTTGTTTCTAATAATACATAGAAGTACATACAAATAAATTTCACCCACACTGGAGAACTTGGATCCAGTAACAACTGTCAACCAGTGGCCCTGTTGGGTTCGTAATTGAAAAATTGGCAACAAAGAAGTAGAAGAAAAGTTGTCTTAAAAAGATCAGCGAGCCAAACTCCACGCTCAATCACAATGGCAATCGTGGCGCTTCCCACTTCATTCGTTTTCTTCTCTTTCTGGTTGTTCATTGTCAGCAAGCCAATAAGGAGTATCGTTACATTTTGGGAGATCTCAGTAAGCTTGTCATCGGTTGTTGTCAGGAGTAACTGCGAATAAACCTTTCTGACGAAAAGGGAAATATCGAGAATTCGGAATGGGGGGTGCCATTGAGGGGCACCAGATACGTTCTCAATGGCACCAGATACGTTCATCCACAGCCATCACCACAACCATCCACGATAAGGTCACTACAAATGCGGCTACAAACCTGTGAGTGCAAGTGAACAGTGGGAAGCACGGATGTTGGGGGACCCTAGTTTTATGACTGCCATATTCATCTGAATGATCTTCTCTGCTCAATGTGTCACGCTCATACTTCACCACGACTCCAACCACCACAACTACTTGACACAACCACCCTTTTTTCTACGGTTGAAATGTGCTTCTCGTGCAACACCTCACCTCTGTGTCCTCCTCTGTCATCAACTACAACCCCTCCTTCGTGAGTCATCGTTAACCAAAGCATTTGTAAATGTGCTGTGTTTGATCTTAGTATTATGGAGGGAGCACCGTGTGCAGGATGCTGTCGTTACAATAGCAAAAAAAAGAAATAGTGCGATAGCAGTTAAGTATTTATATGCGCCGATAACTGCTCCTTACGAGCGATAGATGATTGATAACATCTTTAGTTCAATACTCGGTGGTTGGTGTATCTAACTGTTTTATTTCTCGTTTCTTTATACAACCACCACTTTTCGGGTCACTTCAGATCGCTGCATTGGCTTCTGCTTCCTCGCGTCCCCGTAATCAGTTATTAGGTTGATTGATTACATGTCATAGTAAGACACGCCACGCAGATCAACACGTCTGCCCCTCACTCTATTTAGCGCCCGCCACAGCAACAACAACATCACCTCCATCACCCTTGCCACCGCCATCATCACCACCATAATCCTACACTTAATCCTGGTGGATTCGGCGAGCAAAGCACATCAATTGATTGCTTAGCTTATTTATTTATTTAATTATTTATTATTATTAATCTCTGATCTCTGTCTCGCTGTATCACAATGGTGTCGCCAAAAACACTGGATACTTCTCCATACTACGATAAGAGTCAGTTGGACCCTTATGTAAAGAAGCAAAATGCCAAGTTGGTTCAGGTGATCCAGAATTTCTTCACCAAATCAGTCCAGATTATTCTTCAATCACGCCTGTTGCCTGACTCGTCATCCATCAAGGATGATCAACTTGCGTTTGAGAATAGTGGTAACATTAAGATCAACAAGTGGTTCAATATGCATATGGTGAGTAATTCGGAATTGTTATCCAAGGATGACTTGAAACTTTGGAAAGGTTTCACCGAATTGAATAAAGTTCCCCCCATGATCATTGAAACCTACCTCGACTTGCGTCAAACCAGCCATCGTGACACGGTTGTACTTAAAGATGAAAATGATAATCCTTGGACCGTGGCGAAAGGTGGCGGTAAGAAACAAGAAGTGGTTTTGGAACGTTGGTTAATTGAATTCGATAGTAATGATGTATCTGGTTCCATAGTGGATGAATTACCCCTTATCTATAAACAAGCCATTATCACGTTCAGAAGCCTATACGCTTTTTCTCGTTTAATGCCGGCATTTAAATTGAAAAAATCCCTTGATCAATCTAAACAGAAAAAATCGGGCCTTTCCTTAGGCAATAAGATCTTGGATGGCAAACAACCCATTAGTTCCAAAGGTAGAATTGGGTTATCAAAATCCATCATTCCTCATCAAATGCTCACCACAGAATCCCACATGAGCCAAAAACATTTCTCTCCAATTCAAACAACCCTTGGTACTCTCAAAATATCCATCGCTTACAGAAATCACCATGACTTTGTCATTAGCGATAATGAAGTGGTTTTATCGAATCATTTCATCAACATGGATGCAGTTCATCATCAACAAGATCAACAACAAGCTGAACATCACGATATCCACCCCACTGTCGATGTTGAAGATGACGATAACCTATTGGCCAATGACTTGGCTGATGATATTTATCAAAATAGCCCCGAAAAAGTGGAGGATCACGATTTCCAAAAATCAACCTCAGAGGAACCAAGACATTCTGACCACCTGCATCATCGCTCCACAGATTCAACCTCATTGAAGCGACTCTCTCTCAATAGTAACGCATCAACATCAGTATCCCCCAGCTCGTCTAATCATGTGACCGATAACATCGCCACTAGCGGCGAACATCATACTCCTAACCCAATTTCTACCGGGTCAGCAAGAAGATCAATCCATCATAACTATAGCTCACAAAGACCGTCTATTCAACCTTTCAAAATCGGATCCATCAGTAACTCACCCCCCTCAGGTTCCCAGGCCGCTGGAAGTAACTACGGCGGATCGTCATTGGAAAGACGTATATCAATTACAAGCAATAAATCAACCTCAAATGCATCATTGGCGGCTCTTTTGAGAAACCCCCGTGGGAGTACTTCGTCAACCAGTACTACCACCAACAACATACCTATTGCCAACAGTAACAATCCCAACATCGGACACATCACAAGTAATCAGAATACCGTGGCATTCCCTCGGTCTATATCATCATCTCATGGATCCCAATTGAACCATGAAGATGGTTTAAACTCCCCATTTTCAAATCCCGAAAGTGCAGGTAACACTCCTCGATTCTCATCATCATTTGGATCAAGAGCAAGTAGAAGATTCAGTAATACTAGCATAAGACAAAGCAGTAGTACTCCCATGCAAGAAGCTAACACTTCCTTTTTAGGCACAAGTGTTGGACTGACATCATCGGGAGCTCCATTAAGTGGGTTATATATTGATGATGATATAAGTGATTTTGTGAGAATGATTGACAGTAAGTCTGATTTAAGATTTTCCAATTATAATAACCCTCATGGGTCTTCTAGTCATGGAGGTGATTCTAAATTATCTCCTTCACCATCTAATCAAGGATCTAATAGTCAATTAGATGCCTTGAGCAAATTTCAATTATTGAAAAGCCAACATCAACAATTGGGTGATAATGTGAGTGCTAGTCTAATATTACAGCATAATCAAGTTAGTGGTAGTCGACCATCAAGTCGTAAATCATCGCATTCTATTTATTCGCCACCACCTTCATTACCATCCAATTCATCCGACAAGCACATCCCTTCCATTAATTCAAGATTGAAAGAAGCCACTCCTGGTTCTGATCCAGTTGTAAATGACGATACTAATAGCATTACTGCTGGTGGTAGTAATAGTGTTGGTGCTGCCAGTTCTGGTGGCAGTGAATCGGGAACGAGCTTCAACAACGTTGAGAATTACTCGGGTAATGCATCTCGTAAGAATAGTTTCCATTCCAACGCATCATTCTTGAAATCATCATCAACTCATAAATTACTGGCCACGCCGGTCACATCAACCACTATGGCACACGCCACTCTTCATAACCATAATCACAGTCATCATCATCATCGTGTTGGTAGTAGAGGTTACAATAGCTCTACATCCCGCTCGCCTACCAATTCTTTGGGAGGTCATCCTGGAGCTAACGACTCCAATACCGATAACAAGGCCGTTACTGGCTTGGCCACTACTCCATCAGCCTACACTGGGACTCGACAACAAATTCACTATGAAAATGTTTTCGACGATGATGACGATGATGGCGAAGATTTCTACTTATCTCATAAGACTAACACCAAACCGGCCAGACAATCTTCATCTTCCAGAAACCGGCCCCGGTCGATGAATGCTGGTGAGGATGATGAAGATGATGATTTACTATTCACAATGAGTGATATGAATCTCACCAAGTAGCTTTGATTCTCTCTTGATTCTGTTTTATAGTCAACAAAATATCTTTGTATAATTTTAATTTCGATTTCCATTTTTCATCATCTATCTCGCGTAATTGACATAAGCATGACTTCAGTATACCGGGTAAAAAGTCCGAATTTCAGAGGCTAACACCCCGCAAAAGCCGAAAAAGACAAACGAAAAAAAAAAGAAACAATATTTACCTACAAGCAAATAACTAGAGAGCCGTATACACACGAGAATGATGTTATTTTACAATTGATCCCGTTTGGGCTCCGTTGGTTGACATCGAGAAGACTTGATATTGGTTGTAGTCATAGTTTTCTCGCGCGGAAAGTTTTGTATCGGTTCTTATTTTTTTTTTTTTCTCAAATTAAATCAAACATAAAATCTCCGAGGTAAACTTTGCTACTACTTTCTTTCTTCATCATTGATAGTTTCTTGATTATTTATTTATTTATTTATTTATTTTTGCATCCAGTTCCTCGATTAGAGAGGAGTTATAGACAATATGATTCGAACCACTTACCATGGCATTATTACGTCCTCTGGTGTTACACACAAGCTACTGTCGATAATAATGAACCCCGGGGCCAGATCGACAGTGGCTGGGTCACGGACGATTCACACTCATTCCCGGTTATATCAAGACACCATACCCACCGTTTCCGAGCTAAGAACACCGCTTGAGGAGTATGACTTCAAGGTGAAGGAAGGAAGATTGCGGGACGATCCATATCAACGGAAAATCATCAGTAATTTATCGGTACTTCATGACAAATTGGCCAACTATAAACCACCCACGGTGGAGACGCCTTCTATTGATAGTTTGAAACCGAAGGAAGGGATTCTGAAGATTTTCAGCTCGTTTTTCGGGAAGAATAATAAGAGTGGTTTACAACATGTTTCCAATGTTAGTGAGATACCTCAGAATGATATTCGAGGAATATATTTATACGGGGACGTGGGATGTGGTAAGACGATGTTAATGGATTTATTTTATCAAACTGTACCACCTCATTTACCCAAGAAACGGATACACTTCCATCAATTCATGCAACATTTACATAAACGATCGCATTTATTAAAAGTGGAACATCAACATAATGATTTGGATGTGATTCCATTATTGGCGAGTGAAATTGCTCAGAGTCAAACCATTTTATGTTTTGATGAGTTTCAAGTGACCGATGTGGCGGATGCCATGTTGTTAAGAAGATTAATGATGATGTTATTGAGTCCTGAATTTGGGGTGATATTATTTGCTACTCTGAATCGTGCCCCGGATGATTTGTACATAAATGGGATCCAGAGAGTGTCATTCATCCCATGTATTCAGTTGATTAAGAAACAGACCCGAGTCATCTATCTTAATTCTCCCACTGATTATAGAAAGATCCCCAAGCCGGTGCTGTCGGTGTACTACTATCCTAAACCCGGGGTTAAATATAAGAGTAAGACCAATCTAGCTAAATGTAACAAGCATGTGGAATCCTGGTACGAATATTTCAATTCTGAAAACCCCAATCCCACTGTGGTGGAAGATTATACCTTGACAGTGTGGGGTAGACAATTGAAAGTACCCAAAAGTTCATTCCCGTACGTGGCACAATTTACTTTTGAAGAATTATGTGGGAAACCGTTGGCAGCAGGCGACTACCTTACATTGGCAAACAGTTTCCAATCCTTTATCATCACCGACATTCCCTTTCTTAGTATTGACGTAAGAGACGAAGTAAGACGATTCATCACGTTCCTAGATGCCGTTTATGATGCGCATGGGCGTATTGCCGTCACCAGTGCCGCTGCATTCAAGGATTTATTCGTGGAGCCCGAGGACTTAAGAAAAGACAATTACCTGTTATATAAAAAACAGCAGGATAAAGGGGGTGTTGAAGAAACTTTCGAAGATGACGAGTTGGTGGTCAAACATGGGTTTGATAAAAATATTGCTAAAAAGGCCAGCATGTTTGCCAACGATGAAGAGAAGTTCGCATTTGCCAGAGCATTGAGTCGATTGTCCCAAATGAGCACCACCGACTGGATCGACACCGTTAGAGACCTCTGATTATTTATTTATCGCATATATAGCTATCAATCTTATACTAACTTTTCACAGCCATTTGCACCTGAGACAACGTCGTGTGCCGAACAAAGTCGCCCCCCCGTACACCTCCATTCTTGTTTTATTTTTATTCAAAACACCCAGACACCAAATCTATTTTTGTGACCCACCGCAAGTGAGGCCGGCGCGTGCGTCTGGTGCAGTGCAGCCCTGGCGCATCTGACACCTTACATAATCAGCAAGCGCACCACGTCCACTGAAAACAAAAAAAACAAAAAAAAAAAGAATGGAGGACGATCCACCGCACCGTGGAGGATTCCCGATTAGTCCAATTTCGAACCAAAGAAGAAAACCCATCACAAAATGCACGTAGTTTGCGGTAGTGCACATTTCCATTTTTTAAGTTCGAAAGAAAAGGCTATCCAAAAAGAAATGAGGTGAAATTTTTGTAAGCACACTTCGAAAGATATATTTAACTAGTATATAAATTTAGAATCATCGAGGCTAATTCTAGTTCCGGTACCTAATTCAACTGATCGTTCTTAAAAGAACAAAAAAAAAAATATAAAAAAATAACGGAGAACGACAGAACGAAAAGAACACATTAGCCAGCAATTGTAGCAACCTAGACTTACGATGGTTACAAGGGGTGCCTTCAATAGTGTCTTCTTTAACGAGAGGTTTGTAGGATCAGTGATCACGGAAGAACGGTACGAATCGAAAGTGCAAGTCGAGAAACAAAAGGCAGATTTGACTTGATTTTGTAATTGTCAATGCCGAATCCCATCTTCTTTGTTAAAACAATTTCATAGTAGCACCTTTGTCTCTATTTTACTTTGTTCGGTTTGTCTACGGTTATTCCCTGTTTCTGTTTCTGTTGTTTGGTTTCTTTTTTCTATTTTATTTTTGCTCTATCAAAAATTACAAACAAAAACGCAATATAAACAAAAAAAAAATAAAGTAAAAAAGAAAGGAAACAAAAAAAAAAAAAACACTATCGTATCAAACTTCAACTCATCCTCTCGTCGTCTAATCCTTAATCCGTGTGTTTTCTTCACATTACCATCCCTAACAATCAGCTGTGTGGGTTTTCATTCCTGTTCAACTGTTTATCTGTCACTATCGCTCATCTATCCATCGCTCGTTGTTGTTGTTTTTTTTAACCACATTAGCTCAGAACTAGACCTAGATCCAGTTTTTTTGCTTTTGGAATTTTGCCGTCTTTGACTGTTGACACTCGTTCTGATTGTTCCCTCTCCCATCGCTTTACGTGACTGTGCCTACTACTCTACGTGTGTTAGCGTGCTTCGTGGACCACTTGTTGTATACTAAGCCATAGTCTAACCGCTGTTGATCTTCACAGATTGAATCTTTTTTTTTTTTTTTAAAAAAAAAAAGCATACAATTTTTCATCCCATCGTTGTGTCTTCCTTTGCAGATTGATATCTTCATTGGAAGCTCTAATCCTTTTCCCTTTCCAAAGTGTTGTTACTTCAGCTCTATTTGTCCCTCGCTTCATTCTAATTACCTTATCCAACTTTCAGTCATTCGCTTCTTACTCCAAATATGAATCATTCTAATCTATCTGCCAGCTCGCTACATGATAACAACTACTACGACATCACACTTGGTAAAAATAACTTGAATCCCTATCCGGCTAATGTATCAAGTCATTCCTCCACCGTCACAGCCAACTCCGCAGCCGGTCTTGGTCTAGCTGCTTCAGTCAACCCTTCGTCGTCCAAGAAAAAATACCAATCCATTCATACTCCCAGAAGAGTGGGATCATTATCATCACTCACCACTCTTAATGAATCAACCAAGAGACCCGGTGATTACTATATTCAAAAATTAAGTAATAGCTCGTTGAATCTTAATATGGCCCCTCCTCCAAACTCAAAAGTCCCCATTCCTCCCAATAACGTCCTCCAAAATCATAATACCAATAATACTAATCGTCCCATCTCCGGTGACTCAATACTATCCCTACAATCAAACTTATCTGATGATATCCTGCTGGTAGGGTCATCCCAATTTGACTTCCCCGACTCAAGATTAAGCTCATTGACCAGTAATTCAATTATTTCTCCTCTGGATTCTCCATCAGTCAATAACTATCACTTCAACCATGCCAATAACTCCGCTTTGGAAAAAGAACCTCGTACTCCTAATGCATCCTTCAGTCGTAACGTTAGTGATGAATGCATTCTCGAGTCTTCCAATAGTCCCGTGGTGGAAGGGCCAACTTCAATGCATAGACACACTAAAGATAATAACTCAGACCATGAACTAGAAGATGACGAAGAAGAAGAGGAAGAAGAAGAAGATCATATCAATTCTTCTCTTTCCACAATCACCCTCAAAGATCCTTACAAATCTTCCGTATCTCCAGCAACTTCTACCCAGTCTATTCGTCATGCCTCCTCACCAGCAGTGTCCATGTATAAATCCCCCACTGTTAAGCATGAAGTGAATCGCCCCGTTAATGCAAAATCCTTATCCACCACTAATCTCCCCCGTAGCAATAACTCCAGTGCCAAATTAGCTAACCGCTCGCCCCATAATATCCAACGGTCTCCTTCAGTGAGTAGTACCGTTTCAACCTCTTCAGTACCAACGCTTACCAGAACCAAGAGTCGATACTTAAACCCTAAAGAAAAGAAAGAACGCCAGCAGTTGCGTAAGAAACTATACGATGATAATGATGATGATGATGAAATTTTATCAAATGACTTGGATTTGGTGTTCAACGTGCCTGTGATTCAAAATAATGCTCAGTTATACATGAACAATAATAATTCCTCTAAATTATTATCTCATGCTGATTTGATCGCTGATAAAACCGATAATAAATACAACATCAATAAGAACGGTTCCAGTGGCAATTCTAGTGCTAACACTTCCCCAAGACCTTTCCCATTACCTGGTAACTTAAGTAGATCAACTAGTTCTTTGGACAATTTGACTACCATCCATCAGAGTAATAGTTCCGGTAGTTTGGCCAATAAGTCTAGTCCCATGAATAATGTCACTGGTGAAAGTATCATTGAAGAAGAAGAGGAAGAGGACGAGGATGCTGGTCTGGATGAACCAGAAGACTCTGGCCGTCGTAATATCACTGATTCAAATACTTCGAACATTTCCTTCTCGCCCGTCGATCATGATGTTGAGATCACACAAAATATCTCTAATTTTTATAACGAAAGATCAACCTCCTTCCTGAAATTAGTTAAAATGAATCGTGAACAGAATGTCATGTATAAACTACCAAATTACGTCAAATCTCAATCATCAGTGGAAGATTTGAATTTGATTTCTCCAGAAAAATTGATTTTCCTTGATCAAACGAGACCCATTAATTTACCTCCCAAAGCTGTTAATGATAAAATGAAACACAACAAGGAATTCCATAAAGTTCTAACCAGTTTTGAAATGAATACTAAAGCTTCAAACCATTCCAGAAAAAAACTAAATGAACAATTCATGGCTAATCAACAACATTGGTTTAAATTGATGTTACTCTCAAACGATGATAAAGATTTTACCAAAAAGTTGTCTCTGGATAAAAATTCAATTCGTAAATTAAACTGGGACTCAATCATCCCCGAAAAATTCCGCTTTGAATATTTCCAAAAAGTTTTATCGTTAACTTTATCTAATGAAGTGTCATCAAGTATTTCTAACCAATTCAACGTTGCTAATACTAAATATCAAAATTTATCTACTCAAATGAAATCAAGTAAAGATAATGAATTTGATAAATTAATTGAGTTTGTGCTTGATCGTCCATTATTTCAATCCATCATGACTGAATTCGAGGAAAATGATGCCATTGATGATTTTAGTTTGATCAAATTTAAGTCCAATTATAAAGTCTTACTTTATATCAAAACTTTATCAGAATCTGGTTTGAAGAAACACGATGAAATGTTTTTGATTCCAATCTTTTTGATCTTATTTCAAAATCAACATTCAATGGAAGAGATTTATCATTTACTCGAAATGTTCAATCATCAAATTTTTAATTCCGACACTTTCGGTGAATTAAATAAACAATTGAAAAATTGGTCCACTTTATCTAATTCATCGTCTTCGCCGATTTCAAAAGCTTTGGGCCGTTTTAATGATAAGGAATTCGAGCAATTAAGTTCAAATAATTTTTTTGAAATATTGGTACAAATTAATGATAAATTACCTCTCAGTTTAAGTGCTCCATCAACTCCTATCTTATCTCAACCAGGTTCTTTTGGTATGGGTAGTCCAATGCCGTCTCTTCCTAATAGTCCTTTGGTTCAACAGAATCCCGCTAATAGTGCTCAGGATAGCGTGGTTAATTCGAGAACTTCTTCGATGGCCTCTTCTTCCGGCTCCAATCCAAATTCAATCGAAGGATTTCAAGATTTGTACGTTCAATCTTATTTGAATTCTTCCTCATTAAGTTTAATCACAAAATTTTTACAATTATTGGTTATTCATTCACATTCGGTCAAGACTAAACTGAAAAATTACTTGAAAATTTTTCAAAGTTTCTTACTTATTATTTTCAAATACTACCATCTTAATTGGAATGATTATTCGGAATTGATTAAACAAAACAAATCAATAAGATTGAATAAATCAATGGACCAGACCGCTAATTTGGATTCTTTTGTTGACAAATGGAAAGATGTTTTCAAGAAAATTTAATCTATTCTTTATTTTAATTATGATGATAAATGACTAATTTATTTTGGGTGGGATTTCATACAGGGTTTCTATACTTTTAGTTTATTTTATACATGCTCCATTATGTCAAAGAGTCATGTTGACATTAGCCCTCTTAATCAACACGGAGTGAACTTTGTTGATTGGTTGTGGCTCTATTATGCCTTAATTACTATCTCCATATTTTTTTTTTTTTTTTCGTTCTTCTTTCATTTCTCATTTCTCATTTATTCCAATCTGATTCTGGTCGATTGGTACGCTTAATTTATAATTATATTCAATAAACATATTACATACTATAGTACATTTCCGAATCACATATCCATGTCTAAGTCAATAGCATCAGGATTCTCGTCAACCGAACTCTCTTTGTTGATCTGTCCGCCGGCTGGTCCATGAGATGCCTTAACAAAACCAATTGGATTTATTGACTCTTTGATAATAACGTCATTTTCGAATTCTTTGGCAACGGTTCTCTTGAATCTTAACATATCTTTGAATGTGGATTCATTACCATGACCTAATTCGAACTTTTCCCAGTCGTTCCAAATTGGTTTCATTAAATCAGATTCGGGATTTGATAATTTTAGAACAAATTGAAATAATGATCTAACTCGTTTAAATTGATTCTGTGATGTTTCAAAATCAATAAACTGGGAAGTGATGGTTATTAAATGAGTCAACTTCATTTGAGTATCATTAAGAATATTCGAGTAAACTTGTCTTAATTTTTCATTATCCTTTAATATAGTGGCTATCTTATGGATGAGTACTTGATATAGATCTAATTTTGCAGATAAGACATCATTCAAATCCTCCTTTGCTGATAGGTGACCTCTTCCGATCCAAGATGTGAATGCTTTGATGCCATCTTCAAGTATCTTGATAGACTTGAGAATTAATCCACAATCATGTTCGAATTGTGAATAAAGGATGTAAATTGGTTTGGATAGTGTTGGTGACATGTTACCTCTTTCGCTCTCATAATCAACGGAAAGACATTGGTCAAATAAATCACGAAGTCTCTCTATAGGTATTGATTTGGTGTTAGTGTTGAATTGTATAATCTTGGTAAGGTATGTATTCCAAATTTCAAATTTGACTTTGGAATTTTTGAATGTTTTGATATTTAATTCATATATTGAGAAAGATTTTTCCCAATAGCCATGCTGCTGTAAAAATGTTGCGTAATTAAGTAATATTCTTGGTGTGGCAATCTTTAAACTGATAATCGCATCATACGCTTTGGTAATTTTGTCGATGACTTTCATATTATGCATATCAACTTCATTAGATTCGTCTCCGTCTTCTGGTTCATCAATCATGGATTCTAAAAGGTCAATGTAAAATTGCCAAAGTTTAATTGATCTATAAATTCTGGTTTGAACGCTTAATGTAGAATCCTCATAATTCACTGAAGGCTCTTCAAGTGAAAATGAAAACAATACATTCTCAATCAAAGAGAGAGATTCATCTTCCTGTCCATCACCAAGAAGCGTCTCACTCCAGGCCATGTATATCTTAGCAAGTTCATCAGGATGTTTAAATTGAGATTTCACAGCTTTTGATAAGATGAGGCCACTAGTTTTAATATCATTTGAATTGGAATACACTTGAGAGTATTTGATCCATAAATCAGCCAATGCTCTTTGACCCGTGATTGAAACTGCTTTTAATGGGTTAATTGAAGTTAATGCGCTGACGTAAACACTTAATATTTGTTTGAGTCCCTTTTCACCAGTTTCGAATATTTCGATTCTCTTGAACCATTCGTCTAAGTTATTTGAATCCTGTCTTAATTTCATATCATTAATTAGTAATTCACGGTCATCGATGAATTTTTCGAGTAAAGCGATTCTGAAATCGGCCTCTTTCATAAGTAGTTTATCATCGGGATTTTTTTCAATGTCATTTTCCAATTTTACCACGACCGACTGTTCAAACTCTGTGTAGAGATCGAAAAGTAATGTAAAATCTTTGAGTGTTTTACATTCTTTCAAACCATTATAACAGTGATACCTCGCTTTGCCAAAATTTTTGCGATCGATGTAGAAAAGAATTAACTTGGTATATAATTTACCAATCTGATCGGGGAATTTCTTGATACCTTTAAATACAAACGACTCAATTAGTGTGTCGAACTCGGTGGATGAAAATTTCAAGTCTTTCTTTTTTGAATGGGTTAATAAATCGATAAATTCAGACCATAATTCTACGGGAGATTTGGATAATGTTAAATAATCATGGATGTTTGCCAACACTGACTGAATCAAGTGCAAAGCGTTCGCAATGTCACCATATTCAACTAGTTTTTGGATCAAAACATCTATAGTGATATTGAGTTTGGTTGATTTGATTCCACATAATTCGTCTTTGGTCGAGTATTGATAATATTTCATATAGATAAGCGCCCCCGTCTTACCCCCAATTTCGTCAGCAAAAGCAATATATAATGGCCAAATGTGACTATGCTGGCTTATAGGTAGGTTATAGAGCGCTTCGTTGAACGCCGTTCGTATGACTGTTATCTCATGCGGTTGATTATGAGTCAAATAAGTAAGATACTTGACCCACAATAATGGTGCATTCTTAAGTAGTTGCAAAGAATTCTTGAATAAAGTAATGATAGACAATGCCGCTATATTCTTCTCCTCTAGCACCACGTCCAAATATGTAATCCACAACTTATACGATCTTGGAAACTGAGTTACTGCCCGGTTAAGTATGAAAATCTTATTATCAAACGATACATCTTCAGATGATGAGATCTTGGTTTGATAGTATTTGAGCCATATTGACACATCGTTGGGGGTCTTCGCTATAGCCTCTTCAAATGGAACATCTGCTTCAGTAATGTAGTCGTCTATCTTCCATGATGACATTGTCCCTTTGCTTCTCTTTAGTAACCAATCATGGATTATTGCATCAATAGCTATAAGCGCCCAAAAGTAGACCAAACAAAAAAAAAAAAAAAAAAGAAAAAAAAGTCTGATGGAGTAGTAGTTCCTGCACATTACTATCAATTTTTTGAACTGGTGGTTCGGGAAAATCCAGTTGATAAACTGAGAGAAAAATTGACTTTCAAAGGAAAATTGAAAGTTTGAAATAAAATATAAGGAGGATATAAAACTGATAAGATAAGAGTAGTCATCAATTGATCCATAGAACAAAACACCAACGACAAAAACAGGATGTCTGGATCAGGTAATAGAGAAGCTGTGTTTCCCACCCGTATGACTTTAGGGGTGATGAAGGGTAAATTGAAAGGTGCTCAACAAGGACACTCATTATTGAAGAGAAAATCTGAAGCATTAACGAAAAGATTCAGAGACATCACGCAAAGAATCGATGATTCCAAGAGAAAGATGGGTAGAGTGATGCAAACTGCTGCCTTTTCTTTAGCAGAAGTTCAATATGCCACCGGTGATAATATATCTTATCAAGTTCAAGAATCAGTACAAAAAGCGAGATTTCAAGTTAGAGCCAAACAAGAAAATGTTTCTGGTGTTTACTTGCCTAGTTTTGATAGTCATATAAATGAAGACATTAATGATTTCAAGATGACCGGGTTAGGTAGAGGTGGTCAACAAGTTCAAAAAGCTAAAGCCGTTTACACCAAGGCAGTGGAAACTTTGGTTGAATTGGCATCTTTACAAACAGCATTCATTATATTAGACGAGGTCATTAAAGTTACCAATAGAAGAGTTAATGCCATTGAACATGTTATCATTCCAAGAACCGAAAACACCATCACCTATATCAATTCTGAATTGGATGAATTGGATCGTGAGGAATTTTATAGATTAAAGAAAGTCCAAGAAAAGAAACAATTGGCTACCGAAGCTGAAGAGGCGGAGGTTATGAAACAGAGAGAAGAACAGGCTAATCTACTTGGAGGAGAAAGTCCAGATGAACCAAAACTGGCAGAACAAAGTGAACAAGCCGGTGATGGTGCTGAAGAGGAGGAACAGCCTGACTTGCTTAAGGAAAAGGAAGATGATGTGATTTTCTAGGTATTATCTCCCAAGCGTATCAAAGTGCTGTATTTCAATCAGCTTATTCCAGTCATCACTTTACATTCTTCTCTTTTTCTTTATGAACTTCTTACACCTTCAGTTCTTCAAAAATGAACAATATCTTATTTGTTTTACTAGACATTTCGTCTTTTTTTATTCATTTTTCTTATCACCCGTTCTTTTATATCTACCTGCAATATAGTCCAAAAAATAACATTTTCAAGTATTGAAAAAGTAATCGTACTACATAGTTTACAATGTGTTTTGTAATTTTGAAATATTGTCATATTATATCGTACTATTAAAAATCACCATCTTTCTTGGGTATTACTTTAACCTCTATAGTTTCAACGTCTTCAATTTCCTCGGGAACCTTTTTATGGAAAATGTCAGCCACAATTAAGCGCAAAATCTTAAGAATATCGTATCTTGCTTGAAAGATGGGGAAACATGTAATATAAAGCGTCGCACCCACTAACCAAATCATCATAATGATAATCCATTGGATAAAGTATTTTCTACTAAATTCATATTTGGTATCGTAGAAACACACTGGTACAATGATGTATCCACCAAAGAGAACAAGGAATGAAAACAATGAAGAGACCCATAAACCTCTTTTCAACACTTTCTTATCGTCTTCCTGTAGAATAGTAGCTTCCTTTTCTTTAGCATCAGCATCATCACCAATTGTAAAGCTTGAGTTCAAAGTGGAAAAATCAAAATTTGCTGGTTTCCAGTAAGAGATTATCATCATATAAAACATGGTGGAGAATAAAGATACAAAATTTCCAATTAAATTGGGTGTAACAAGGAACAAGGTATCTTTATCCACAGATCCTCCGTAGTGATAAGCGGCCCCAATCCAACATGCAATACCCGAGAGTGTTCCTAAAGGAGCACCGATGATTATACTTATGGCGGAAGTCTTCTTCCAAAACAAAGTGAATACTAAAACAAAAACTTCTGGAGATAATATAATACCATAAAAGGATAATAACCAACCAAGTGTCACTCCAATATAGTTGAAAATAACTGCTACGGTACTAGTGAAAAGAGCAAAAGCAACAACTCCGATATGACTGACGTTGATAACTTGCTTACCTGTAGCTGAAGGGTTGATATACCCTTTATAAATATCAAATGAGAGTACAGATGAGAAAGCCACTAATTCAGCTGATAATGCAGAAGTAACAGACATGAATAACATTAATGCAGCAGCTGCCGCACCCGATTTACCAAATAATGCATCAGCAGCATAGAATAAAGTCATACCTGATGAAGCTTCACTCGATGTTAAGGCATTAGGATAAGTTTTAAAATTTTTATCAGTACCTGATAACACTCTAGATGCTATACCAACTGCGGATCCCAAAGCCCAAGGAATGATAGCCCAACAAACACCCCCCATGATATAACCAGTAACTACTGATCTTGGGGCTGCCGCAATGGCTTTTTGACCATAACTAGGATCACCAAACACGGAAGAGAACCCACCAATACAGACACTCCAACTAGTTAAGAACATTTGTGGATTATGCCAGCTCAAATAGTTCTTTGCATCCGAAGCTGGTTGAATCTTTTGAATTTCATTTAATAAATCCCACATCCTACCAGGGGATCCAATAAAAGAATCATTGGACGCATATACTTTGAAACAAATAGTACAAATGATTATGTAGATGATTACGGTATGAATCCAATCACAAATGAACACAGCTTTTAACCCACCCCCAAGTGTATAGATCACCACTCCTAAAGGTAAGAGGTATGAGGCAGCAACAACGTGCATACCAGTGGCATTTGCAAATGCCTGAGCACCACCTAGTAATAGAGTAGACAGCACCATTATATTGGTAGCAAAAGCGTAGAATAATAATACAGAATGTCCACCTAACCCGTATCTTATCTTGACAATTTCTGATATGGTATGAGCACCAGGACTATGAAGTTTGATTTGAAGACAGAGGAAACAAAACAAGATAATTTGCACGGTTCCCGCCATACCATAAAGATAACTACCAAATGTATAGTAGTAGGCCCATTCGGAACTGGTTAATAATGTGGCGGGCCATGTCCATGAACTCACTACCGCACAAGCAATAAGACCTGATTTAACCGTTCTTGCGGCAGTACTAAATCTTTCCGAATCCTGTTTTTCACCACCATATTTCCGTAAGACAAATGAGATGAGGATCATAACGGCAGCAAAGGCTATACCGACCCCAATGGTGAAACCATAACCAATTGATTGACTTAAGATAGCGTCTGTAGAGCCCATGATGCAGTCGAATTGATGAATGAAAAGGATCTGAAGATCTAGGGTGATTAAAGTTCACATCTCGAGGATGGGGATCGTCCTTTATTTGACTCAATCGATCAGTCAATCCCGAATAATCACAAGATACGGCTTATCATGTTTGTTCATTATCAAAACCACGCCTCTTGCGCTTTCCTTTTCCATATATTTTTCCTTATCTATATTTCACCAGTTAAGGGAAACTGATTCCGCACTAATTGGCGGGTAAGATCGCAACCGTATCAATGGATGTTTAGATCTAGTTTTCGATTACTAACAATAGGGTTTAAGTCATTCACGGTGTAGTCAGGCGGGGCGGTTGGGATTATAGATGATTTTGATTACTTCCATCAAGATGGTATCTTTGTTGATAACGGTTTGATAAAGCTTTTTTTTTTTTTTTTTTTTTTTTTGAGACTGATAAAGTTTAAAAAATAACTACCGGTCCGGTATCAATATTTTTCAACTTTATCTGATTCCCAAAATGTCAAACACCTGATTAGACAATCCAGAAAAGACAATTTTGATACGATTAATAGGCGAACATGCAACCCTATCGTTTGATGTCGATACGAAGCCTTTTTGGTTTTTTTTTTCACTTTGGATCTGTCGATAAGAGAGTGTGAATGCAACATAAAACTGCTACTGTACATGTTCCTGCATGATTTTACTCTAATGACGCAGGAAGACTGTCATACTTCAATCACTATTGATTGGATTGATAATAACTCAATTAATAAATGACACTTAGATAGTGAGGATGACTGACCAGCGAGGTCATTGTAGTGTGCTGATGACTGTATTTGCTGAGTAGTAGTAGTAATAGTAATGAGGCTTTGTTCAGATACGGGTAAGCAATTCAACTGATTACGGCTGAATACAAGAATAAAATCAAGTTTGTCAACTGCAAGTACTCCAAACCTCCGGTTCGAAAAAAAGTATTACCAATTAGGTTACTTAATTCGAAAAGGATTATTGACAAGCCCGATTTTGACTATACTTCCGATCTCAATAACAACAGTTAACTTGTCAACAGTCTAGGTGACCTGAAAAAGCGTCTCCCATTGGTGGAGCTAGCTAGAATAATGAGTAAAGTAAATATATATTAATACTACAGTGCATTGTCTTAGACTTGCTCTGACCTGAAAAGGCTTAACTTTTAAATGGTAAAAAATGGGGAAGTTCCGAAGTCATCACACCACTACAAGACCGGCTGTTCGTAAAAAAGCATTTTCCAAATTACGGATTCGCAGAGCAGTGTTTTCTTAGTCTACCTGTTCTCATGAGTAATGGTTCTTCTGAGTTTGTCGAGCAGAGGTTTTTGCAGCTTTCTTATATATAAATTGGCAAATTTTGCGAAAAATCAGCAAATTGAAAAATTTGAAAAATTTGAAAGTTAAGAAATAACTGACAAGCCGTACGGTGGTAATACAAGCTGAAGAGCTAAAGTCTTCATGGCTTTCGAGGGGTTAAGATAAGTTTTCTAACCCTAGAGTACCAAGACATAACACGGTGTAAGACAACACAAATTTGCACCCACAAATGTACCAGCCGTTCCCTGTTGAATATTTAGCTCTGATCCAATACTCTTAATAGGCAGTTGCTGTATAGTATAGTCTATGTAGAAATCAAAAACAACGTTCTGCAAAGATAAGGTATGTATATTGGATATGTCGGTACTATATGGGCTTACACCCGTACCACTAAACCAGAGTTCATAACCATATGCACATATAGAGCTTATTCTGTCAAGTCATATCTAGTATTATTTTTTAATACCAGATATGATTTTTTTTTTTTTCAAGGGATTAGGGCCCACCACCTAATCCCAGCCAGGTATCAAGGACTTCCAAACTGCAAAACTATAAACAACTATAAACAGCTATATAAGGCTATATAAAACTATATAAAACTATATAAAACTATATAAAACTATATAAAGCTATATAACGCTATATAAAACTATATAACTATATAACTATATACCTATATATAACTATATAACTATATAACGCTAGAAAAAAAACGTTAGTACTTTGTTTGGAAATCCTTTGATACCTGGCTGGCCCACCCCTACAAATGCTTATGAAATAAAAACCCACCACAACTAATAAAAAAAAAGTAAGCACCTCTCTAACCAGAGTAGAATTTATTCAAACTCAGTGTCAGATTCAGCTCAACTCCCGTAGACAAAAAGAATCACTGGAAATCACAAGGCGTTTGATAAAGGCATAAGGAAAGAGGAAAGTATACTTTTACCAAAAATTGTCATCGTTGACACTCCTCAAACCAATCTTAAAAAAATCCCTTTAAGTCTTCCTGCATTCTTCAAAGAGAGAAAGGGTTGATTAAAAGAAAACATTATTGGGATGTAAATCGAATAACAATCTTTGGTAGATCACTTCATGTTCCAAATTGGCAATCAAATAAGATGATGTCATTGCAACTCAATCTCAATACTGACTCCTCACAACGCCTAATTCCAATCTCGTCTCACTCACAATCTCCTGCAGTTAAGAATGAAAGCAAGAGAGAGGTGAAAGAAGGAGTGCTTAAGAAAGTATGAAGGAGGGCTGAATTTCATGATTTTATTTCAAGACCAATAAGCTCCATGGAAACAGAACAATGATGTTAGTAACAATGATATTTTTGATGTAGTTGTTATAGATACAGAAGAAAGTGTTCAGTGAAATATTAGGAGAAAGGGGATATATATAAGTCTGTTTTTGAATCTATTTGTAAACAACCGACAAGGTTGTGTATTCTACTAGTATTCAAGCTGCTTGTGAACATTATTGCAAAAGTTCACAGAAAGAAGTTTACAAATAGAGGGTTCAAAGTTTGCAAACGGGGTTTTTGCAACAATTGAATCCGCAAATACGATTTTTTTGGTGAGAACACAAACAAAAAGAGTGCTTGCAAAAAGGAAAATACCTACACAAAAAAAAAAAAAGATTATGGATTAGTTATTATCTCCAAGATTGGGATATTCTATAGGTTCATGGATGAATATACGGGAGCAACATCACGTGAAGTCAAAATTGTAGATTTTGTATTATGAATATACAAGAGCAACATCACGCGAAGTCAAAATTGAAGATTTATAGTTGTTTTTGATGCTACGACAATCGATTGATCAAGGTCCATTCTCAACGGTTAGTACTCGATCAAATTGGGTATATCGATTTCACTTCATAGCCCGAAATAATTATTGAACTGTCTTCAATTTCTGGAACCCGTAGCAGTATAGCTAGAAGTATCCAAGAAGAGATTTAACTTTCTGTACCAACTATCACTATGAACCTGAGTCTGCCAGAAAGGATACCTTTTCAACACTTAATGGATGTATTAAATTTATCTATGTAAAGTGCCCCTTTAATCTATTTTTCACACCCTTGATGAGGATCCTATTTCTACTTTTCGGAATCGGTGATTATTACTTTTCACTAACCACGTCCACTACAAACAATTTCATCCGTCATCCCAGTCTTCCCCTATTACCTCCATGCTACAACTCGATTCGGTACTTTCATAGCTTAATACTCACAATAATTTTATTTTTCACAGAAGATCAATTCCCCAGGTACAAGCACACGGCTCAAATGACATGAAAATCGGGCGTGTGGTCTAGTGGTATGATTCTCGCTTTGGGCGACTGTTCAGTTCACTGAATAGAAAACACTAAGCATGCGAGAGGCCCTGGGTTCAATTCCCAGCTCGCCCCTTTCTTTTTATTCATCGTTTTTTTTTTTTAACCAACCTCAAGTAGACTTCGTTTCATTCGATATCCGCCTTGAAGTAAAACGATGGTAGAAAACTCGGCTGCTTCAAATCAACACAAAAGCTACAATAAGAAAACACTACAATAAAAAAACAGGGATACCCCCACTTTGAACCCCCACTTTTTTGGTGCTTTTCCTTTGTTTTTTTTTTACTAAAAACTGTCGAACACTAAGCCGTAAGGTTAAAGGCAAATATACGCGTGGGTTTCTCCAGCTGTTCCTTATGGGGTAATTAACAATGGCGAGATCAAACATGGATGGAGGTACCGGAGGGGGGTGGTGGTTAAAGCAGGACAATAAATAATTACATCAAATTTCGGGATGATTAATGGGAGTCCATCAAATATGCATAGATGACCTTTTCGCTGTTTGTAAACCTTTCTATTCTTCCAATAGGTTATTTTTTTAACTTGTTATTTCTGATTGTTATTCTACTTGCTGGCCTATGATGTAGTTACATTACGTAGTTATGCTTTCGGATTAACTCATAGCAAGATTACAAAAGAAATAAACAACGTTACACAAATAACCACAATAACGAAAAAGAAACGTCCATAGTTAAGACGCTTTTTTTTTTTGTTCTTTTGGTGATTTTCGTTGCTCTTTTCTTTTTCTGTCGTTTCTTTTTTCTATTCTTTATTTTTTGCTGTGCGTTTCTTTTTTTTACCTGTTTTTGCATCTCGATTGCAAATAACGAAAATATCTTGTTTCTTTTACACCTATTAACAACACATCGATAACGTCGTTTCTTTTTCAATATAGAAACACTATAAATATCTCAGTAATTCGTAGATGTCTCGAAAATCTCTATTTGTTCGGTAACTTTATTCCTTATTATCATGACTGTTGACGAAACCACTCCTGCTCCAACTTCTTACTGCAACACCGACATTGGCTCCTTGCCAGCCCAATTTCCCGACTTATCCCCCAATGTGCTTGATTTGTTCTTATTAACTGGGAAATCAGCCATCATCACCGGTGGGGCCCGTGGGATCGGGTACGTGATCAGTGAAGCTTATTGTCAAGCTGGCTTGAAGAACTTGGCCATCATTGATTACGCCGATAACAAAATCAGTATTGACAGATTGCGTGAACATTTCCCCAAGACCAACATCACCTACAATCATTGTGATGTTCGTAAATCTGAAGAAGTGGCCCAAGTCATTGGTGAAATTCACGAAAATTTCGGAGAAATCGATATTTTCGTGGCCAATGCTGGTATTGCTTGGACTAAAGGTCCTTTGATTGATCAAGAAGACGATGACCACTGGCACAATGTGGTTAACGTTGATTTAAACGGGGTTTACTACTGTTGCAAAAACATTGGTAGAATCTTCCAAAAACAAGGTAAAGGTTCTTTAGTCATGACTGCTTCCATGTCTGCTCACATTGTCAACGTGCCTCAATTACAAGCTGGTTACAATGCTGCTAAAGCTGGGGTTTTACACTTGGGTAAATCTTTGGCCGTCGAATGGGCTCCATTTGCCAGAGTCAACACCGTTTCTCCCGGTTACATCGCCACCGAATTATCTGATTTCATCCCAACCGATCAGAAAAACAAATGGTACTCCATCACTCCTAAAGGTCGCCAAGGGTTACCTCGTGAATTATGTGGGGCCTACTTATACTTGGCCTCCGACGCTTCTACTTTCGTCACCGGGGCCGACTTAAGAGTCGACGGTGGTTACTGTGCCGTTTAAAACCTTCAATAGTCAATATTCATAGTTTCTTGTCCATAGTTGTTAAGTTTTTTTTGATAGAGGCTTTATAGAGTATAGCAACTGGATTCAATTTGTTTAATAGAAAGTTACACAAATAAATCAACGTCGTAAGCAACCACATAAATGTACGGGCTGTAAACACCAAACAAATAAATGTACGGGTGTCCTGGGGGGTGCGGCCGGGGTCGGGATCTCCATCCTCGGAAGCGATAATTGTGCTGCGCACGTCGTCTTCTCCAACTCCGGGGCCATTTCGCTAACAAACCAAAAAAAACCGTGCCAAAAAAAAAACTCACCCACTCACAAACCGACAATAAGAGGGAAAAATAACCCGCTAGGGAAAAATTGACAAATAGCATTGCACCAATTTCATCATTACTAAGTAATAATCGTTCGGATATGGGGTATTGAATTTTTATGAGGCACTTTCTCAGTTAAAACTACGGGAAAACGGCAGGTGTATGGGTGTATTTGCGGTTTGGCATCCTCAAATAACAATTCACTCTAAGTTTAAGCCCAACTATATCTATGAATTGAATGGGAAGCAGAAGTCACAGTTAGATGAACCACTTGATGTAGATCTCTTTTTGTTCTCAAGTTGTGTTTGGTTGGCTAGTGAATTTTTTTTTCTTTTTTTTTTTTTTTTTTGTTCGCTCGGGTTGTTTCTTTATTATTAGCGTTACTACTTCAAATTTTCTCATTCAATTTGGTGTAGTTTGTATTATTATTATTATTTTTCTTAAATTCTTTTCATCATCTACTTCTTTTCTTTAATACTTCACTATCTTATCCACTGTATTGCTTCCTGTAATTGTGGTTAGTGTGTGATTTGTCCTTTCTAGTGGTGCTATTCTATCATATCTCCCCCATATTTATTTATTTATTTTATTTCTTCATTCATTGTTAATTTCCTTTTTTTTTTTTTTTTTTTTTTCATTGCTTGTTTAATAAATTGATCTATAATCATCATGCTATCTGCTAGATTAGGACGTGTTTCCAGATCATTGGTGCAAGTTCGTACTTCCAATCAATTAGTGAATAAATTTTCCACCTCCACCATTCGTAACCAAGTTATTGGTAATGATGTTAAGGGGGAAACTTTCAATGCTGCCAAATACATGAGTCAAAAATATCATGTTATTGATCATGAATATGACTGTGTTGTCGTGGGTGCCGGTGGTGCTGGTTTGAGAGCAGCTTTTGGTCTTGCTGAAGCTGGCTACAAAACCGCTTGTATTTCCAAGTTATTCCCAACTCGTTCTCATACTGTTGCTGCTCAAGGTGGTATCAATGCTGCTTTAGGGAACATGCACAAGGATGATTGGCACTGGCACATGTATGATACCGTCAAAGGGTCCGATTGGTTGGGTGATCAAGATGCCATCCATTACATGACCAAAGAAGCCCCTGCTTCAATTTACGAATTGGAAAATTATGGGGTTCCATTCTCCAGAAATGAAGAAGGCCGTATTTACCAACGTGCTTTCGGGGGTCAATCCAAAGAATACGGTAAAGGTGGTCAAGCTTACAGAACTTGTGCCGTTGCCGATAGAACCGGTCATGCTTTGTTACATTCTTTATACGGTCAATCATTAAGACACGATACTCATTTTTTCATTGAATTTTTCGCCATGGATTTATTAATGCAAGATGGTGAATGTGTGGGTGTTATTGCTTATAATGAAGAAGATGGTACTTTACACAGATTCAGAGCTCATAAAACCGTGATTGCTACTGGTGGTTATGGACGTGCTTACTTCTCCTGTACTTCTGCCCATACTTGTACTGGTGATGGTTATGCTATGGTTTCTCGTGCTGGTTTACCTTTGGAAGATTTGGAATTCGTGCAATTCCATCCTTCTGGTATTTATGGTTCTGGTTGTTTGATTACTGAAGGTGCTAGAGGTGAAGGTGGTTTCTTGGTTAATTCTGAAGGTGAACGTTTCATGGAACGTTATGCTCCCAGTGCTAAAGATTTGGCCTCTCGTGATGTTGTTTCTCGTGCCATTACCATGGAAATTAATGAAGGTAGAGGGGTTGGTCCATTAAAAGATCATATGTATTTACAATTAAGTCATATTCCTGCTTCTGTCTTGAAGGAAAGATTACCCGGTATTTCGGAAACCGCTCATATTTTTGCTGGGGTTGATGTTACTAAAGAACCAATTCCAATTTTACCCACTGTTCATTATAATATGGGTGGTATTCCTACCAAATGGAATGGTGAAGTGGTTAAACAAAATGAAAAGGGTGAAGATGAAGTTGTTCCTGGTTTATTGGCTTGTGGTGAAGCTGCTTGTGCCTCTGTTCATGGTGCTAACCGTTTAGGTGCCAACTCTTTATTGGATTTGGTTGTATTTGGTAGAGCTGTTAGTCATACCATTCGTGATTCTTTAACTCCCGGTACTCCTCATAAACCAGCTCCAAAAGATCTTGGTTATGAATCAATCGAAAACTTACATAAATTAAGAACCGCCGACGGTATCAAATCTACTGCTGAAATTAGAAACGAAATGCAAAGAACCATGCAAAAAGGTTGTGCTGTGTTTAGATTGCAAGATACTTTGGACGAATGTGTGGAACATATAAATCAAGTTGATGAATCATTCAAACATATCAAAACCACCGACAGATCCATGATTTGGAACTCTGATTTGGTCGAAACTTTGGAATTACAAAACTTGTTGACCTGTGCCACTCAAACCGCCGCTTCTGCCGCTGCTAGAAAAGAATCAAGAGGTGCTCACGCCAGAGATGATTATCCTGAACGTGACGACGTCAACTGGAGAAAACATACCTTATCTTACCAAGACTCTTTTGGTGCTCCTGTTAAATTGGCTTACAGAGATGTCATTGCCACCACCTTAGATGAAAATGACTGTAAACCAGTGCCTCCTGCCAAACGTGTCTACTAATCGTACTATTTTTGTTCTCTTTTTTTTTTATTATTCAATTTGTTTTTGTTTTTTGTTTACCTCTTTCTATAATTTATCCAGATCTTCATGCATATTTTATCATAGTTCAACATCTATTCATTCCGTGTCGTCAAAAATCCTTCTACTATTTATGTATTTCCTTGGGTCTGGTTATACTGGCATCAGTATATCTTATTTATTTACCTTCAATCGTATTTATTTACCTTCAACCAAACCTTGTAATTCTTTTCATCGAAAAATCCTTCTACTATTCCTGGGGTCTATACTAATTCTTCTATTATGTGTTGCGTCTATCCTTCGACTATGTACTCCTTGGGTATCAGTATATCTTATTTATTAACCTTCAATCAAACCTTGTAATTCCTTCATCGAATCTTCTAGTACCGCCTGCACACAGGCAGTTGCATATCCAACTTCGGAGTGTCTCATTTTTTTGTTTTTTGCTCTATAATTCGTAAAGACGTCATACGAAACGCTAAATTACTGTCTTCCCCAGTCGGAATTTGCCAAGGCTGACCGCATGTCAACTGGTTAAAAAAGGTTCATCTTATGGCCAGATTGATTCAATTACGAATTGGCGATCATTTGGTGTTGGAGAATTCCGAGAGAGTCGTGTCCGGGTAGATGCTGCATAGGGGTCAAAATCGAGTCTCAGATAGCAATCAACACTGCTGCAAGTCTGAGACAACCATTGCTAATTGATCCGTTTGGTAGGAAGACCAATTCATGATGTAGTAGTCGTCGATGTAAGGAGAATTAAAGGCAAAAGGAGAGTTGCTAACAAAAAAAAAAAAAAGCTAAAAAAACAAAAAAAAAAAAAAGAAAAAGCTTAACTATGCATAATCTTGTCACTTGCCGTACTGTTGAGCCCCCCCGCTCAACCACTTTCAGTTTATATATAAAGGGTTGCTTTCCCTTTTCTTTCAAAAATTAGTATGGAAGAAATCATACTCAATACACAAGAAAATTTGCATCAATGTCATTACAATCTCATATCAATCCTAAAGTTGGTTCATTACCAAGACCAACCCCTCCAACCAAGTCCAATGTGATGGATTTGTTTTCTCTCAAGGGTAAAGTGGCCTCGGTGACCGGGTCCTCTGGCGGTATTGGTTTTGCGGTGGCTGAAGCTTATGCTCAAGCTGGAGCCGATGTTGCTATCTGGTATAATTCAAAACCTGCTGAAGAAAAGGCCGAATACTTGGCCAAAACTTATGGTATCAAGGCTAAAGCTTATCAATGTAACGTTTCTGATCCAGACGACGTGGAACGTGTCGTGAGCACCATTGAACAGGATTTCGGTACCATTGATATATTTGTGGCTAATGCGGGGGTGCCTTGGACTGAAGGTGAATGTATCGACGTTAAAGGTTGGGACAGTTGGCGCAAGGTGATTGACTGTGATTTAAACGGGGTCTTCTACTGTGCCAAACCAGTGGGTCAAATTTTCAAGAAGAAAGGAACTGGTTCATTCATTATCACTGCATCCATGTCGGGTCATATTGTGAATGTCCCCCAATTACAGGCTCCTTACAACGCTGCCAAGGCGGCTTGTATTCATTTGGCCAAATCTTTGGCGGTGGAATGGGCTCCTTTCGCTCGTGTCAACTCGGTTTCTCCTGGTTATATCATCACCGAAATATCTGATTTTGTTCCTGATGATATGAAGAATCAATGGTTTCAATTAATCCCCATGGGTAGAGAAGGTGAAACTAAAGAATTGGTGGGTGCTTACTTATACTTGGCCTCCGATGCCGCTTCGTACACTACCGGGACCGATATCCTCGTCGATGGAGGGTATTGTGCTCCTTAATTAACTTATATAAACACTATACATATAGAGCTTGTTAATGCATTACGTTAAGACACTACGTATCTAGACAATGTAAAGAATAATTTTAGTGGGGGTGGTGTGTGTGTACGGGTGCGCTCGTATACAGGCGAAAATTATCATCCTCCCCTTTTTGTTCTCAAGTTTTAATCGAACAGCCTTTGGAAATGAAAGAAAAATAAAGATATTAACACGATTACACCAATTATAGACAATTAAGTTACAATTATGGATCAGGAGGACTTGACGGCATCTCATTGGGACGATGTATTGTCGCCCAACCACAATCCTTCGTTTACCAATTTGAACAGTTCTTATTTCCCGCCAGCATTAAATAATGAGTTTAATGATTTGGCCTTGAATGACGATAACAACAACCAAGATAACGATGACAATGACACCAATAATGAATCGCACCACGATCACCAGTACCAGGACTACGATCCAGAACAGGATCAGTTGAATGAATTACGTAAAGAAGAAAGACAAGAACATAAACATAATTTATTATCTGAATTAACCCATGGATCTGAAGATACTGAATTAGACACCTCATTTAAATCACCCCAAAACGTCAATCCAAGTGATTCGCTATTTAATGATAAAGATAGCCCCATACAATTATCGAAATCAAGAAAAAATGGCGCCGATAATGAAAACCATGATTCATTATCTTCTCCCAAGAGATCATCCCAGTTGAAAAATGGTAAATTTAGAGCTCCTCGACAAAGAAAGTATAGTTCCAAAATCATCACCAAACATCTTAATGCTAATCAGAAGATCCCCGATATAACCCGTACCAAAACTCCTCCGCCTCATACGGAAGCAACAACACCAGACCCTGCAACAATACCATCTGAAAAATCTTTGGGGCCATTAGGTAATGGAGACATTGATGATTCAGGTTCATTCGACAAATCTTCCATTCAGTCCAACTCACGGGCGGATCGATTGGTACAAGAAGCCAACGCTCCATTATATAATATCCCCACTCTTTCTGAAGAAGAACGATTGAAAAATTTACAAAAAACACTGGCAGAAGCAGTGGTACAACACCATCAACAACACCGCCAATCAGCATCTCCACCTTCATCCCCTGCTAAGAGTAGTGATGCTGGTAATGGCGGCGGCGTGTCGCCACTTGAAATTACGGTGGGTGATCCTATGAAAGTTGGAGATATCACCACTGCTCATATAGTGTATTCGATTCGAATCAGACTCAAACATCCACAACAACAACAACTGGGTAAATGGCCATTGGGTGAAGGACACGAGGAAATAACAGTTACTAGAAGATACAAAGATTTCCGCTGGATATATCACCAATTACAGAACAATCATCCAGGTAAGATTATCCCTCCACCTCCAGCCAAACAAACGTATCTTGGTCGATTCAACGAAAATTTCATTGAGAATCGTCGATTATCATTGGAAAAAATGTTGAGTAAGATTAGTAGTATACTGGCGTTAAGTGAAGATGATGATTTCATCATGTTTTTAACGAGTGAAGATTTTATTAATGAATCTAAAGAACGAGAACGATTAAGTGGACTGGGAGCCTCTTTACAGAATAGTGAATTCTTGGATAATGATGGAAGTAGTGGTGGAGAAGATGTGGTGCCAATCGTGGGAGGAACGTCTGGTTCTAATGGAGGATTCATGAGTTCATTATTTTCAATTTCAAATAAAGTGAATGAACCAGATGAATACTTCATTACTAAAAAAGCCTACATTGAAGATATGGAATATAATTTAAAGAATTTTTACAAATCACTTGAATTAATTGGTAATCAACGATTAGAAATGATTGGAGTAGTTGATGAAATTTCATTAACTATTGATGAATTGGCCAATTTTGAGATCCTGAAAGTTACTAGTGAATTATTATCATCATTCAGTGAGGTGCAATTGAAATTAAAGGAAAATTTGGATAGAATCAACTTACAAGATCAATTAACCCTTGGATTTACTATTGAAGAATATTTACGAATCATTGGATCAATCAAATTTATTTTTGAAACCAGAATCAAAATTTACCAACAGTATCAAAACTTCAAGAGTGAATTGTCGAAGAAACTGGCTCAATTGGATAAATTAAACAAAAAATACAAGTCTTCAGTAGATAAGATCAATCAATTAACTTTTGAAGTGGATAAATTAAATCAAAAAACCACCATTTACGAGAAAAAATTCCATTCCATCAGTGATACCATCAAAGAAGAACTCGAAAACTTTGAAATTGAAAAAATCGACGATTTCAGAAACAGTGTTGAAATCTTTATCGAAAGTTCAATCGAAGCGCAAAAGGAAGCCATTGAATTATGGGAAACTTTCTACGAACGTCAAAACTTATCCCAGGCATAAGTAATACTCTATTGTATACTCGTAGTTCATACTTATCCCAGGCTTAAGTAATACACGTATCTACCGTATAAACGTTGAATAGACGTAGATCTCATAAACATGGCTTATGGAGTAGTTCAAGATCATTATAGATCCTCGTTGATAATGACTCTTTTATAATGAGACTGATTATACTGGACGAAGTCGGTTATCGACGGACAGCCGGAAGTGCACCAAGTTCCCGGAACCGGACGCCACCGCGAAGCACACGCACGTGTCTGAGGCAACGCAGTCCTCAGCGTTGACCGGAAGTCGGCAAGTGGGGGGTAAAAACGCGGGTTGTCCATGCAATTGGGGGAAGTTATGCACGGCTCCGGGGCCAAAAAGTTAAAATGACTCTATTTTTGTTTTATTTTTTTTTTTTTGATGTAGTTTTGTATTACCGAAAGAATGGGGACCCCCGGAACTTTCCTTTGTTGCACAATAAAAATTATTTTATATTTATGACTCTTGTAGGATGATTCATTGTGATCCCACGTTATTACTTTAAAAAAACAAGTTGAACTATTAAAACCCTTGGAAACATCTTTTGAGTTAAAAAATGTAGAAAAACTGAATATTGTGATATTGATGCTACTTTCTTTTTCACTTCACCTGCTCATCTTACCCTTCTTTACACTTAGTGTCACCGTTCTTTAGTTCGTGTCGATTATAGAGCGATAGCTAAAGAAGTTGTTCTTTCACTAAGCCTGCTTGATTAAGCTTTTTCTATTTCAGGGTATTCTTCGTTGCTGTTGTTTGACGTGCAAAAATTTTCTTCTCTTGTTCAGGTTCTAACGGTTTCACCGACTATCAGGTTTGCTGTGGACAGTGGTTTTTTATTTAACGGTGGCATTTCGGTGGATGTTTATATATTGCCCATAGGCCGCCAGTTTTACTTTTCTCTCGTTAGCCGCCCACTTTTGTTCTTTCGCTAAAAATTTATATGATAACTCAACGATGAACAGCCAAGTCTACTTGAATCCAACAAGCCTATCGATTTTGTCGATTCCCAGATCGAAATATTGGATCTTTTTAGGATCCATACTTCAGATGCTTCATCAAGAATCTCATAAATCTTCCCGGGATGACGACAACGATGAAGACGATGAAGACGATGATCAAAGCGATGATGAAGCTGATGATAACGACACTGATGATGATTATAGTGACTTATCATTATCGTCCGATATCGATGATACCGATGATTCTCGAACTCGGCTGACAAGACGCTCAGTATCACGAGAACGGTCCAATTCTCACGTTAAAATTGATAATTCAAGTAAAACCGTGGCTAAGACAAGTTCATCCGATTTATCTCATTATTCTAGCTCGCTGACTAACGATTCCGATGATGATGAGGAAGAGGAAAACTATTTCTTTCATGTTGCTTTTACTCCAATTGAATGCACTGTGATTTGCTCCACCAAAATAATGAATGAATTGTTTAAAGAACCTTTACAAGTTTGTAAACAGTTAAACTATCAGGATGTTACCCTTATTGAAGAATCATTCTTGAACTTACAAATTGATAGTGACAGTAGCTTCAATAATAGTTTAAGAATTTTGGAACTTACTAAACCATTGTCGGAAAATAATATCCCCCTTTTCTTCATATCCAGTCATTTTAGTGATATTGTGTTGATTCCTTCCCACTTGAAAGAACGGGTCATTAGTATTTTAACCAAACAAAATTTCCAATTCTCGGACATTTCAAATAGTTATATTGTTACCAATCCAATTAATGATAATGATGATTATCTAACCATGGATCATAAGTCAACTTCCAATAAATCTTTGGAAAATTCCATCTTTAAGCTTTTCAAACAATCAAATATTAAACCTAAAATCAATACCAAGATCAACTTACTTCTTACGGGTGCTCGTTCGGGTGAAGCCATCAATACCATCGCCAAAACAGTGAAAAATCTCTCCAGTAACAACATCCCGGACTATTTTGCTATCACGAGAACCTCAATCAACGAAGTTTCACTAATATTACCTAGATCGACTCGCCAAAGAACGTCCATGGGTTTTAATTCAAATAATATTATTGGTTCCACCCAAGATGTGATTGTTCCCATCACCATCGACTTGTATAAATTACCCTTGGATTCAAAGGGGATTGTGGCTGGTATGGCCAGTAAGATTATCAATGGTATTCAGAGCATGCCTCACCTAATCACTTCTCCCTTTGAAATGAATTATTTATCCATGGCACGTTCCGGGATCATCATGATTCCAAAAGAAAATTTGGCCGTCGTTTCTAAGATCTTGAAAAATATCGATTATGATAATCTCGACGATAATACCGATACAATCACCCCACAAATGGATTCATTGACTGTTTGAGTCTATCTTCTGCATTTCTATTTTCAATTCTTGCTCTAAATTTTAACACTATTTTCATTTTTTGGCTTATTTATTATCGGATTTCTACAAATTTTTAATATCTTATATAGGGTTTATATTACAACAACAAAACAAAATATATAATCTTTTTTTAAGTTCTTTTTCAGTTTTTCATTTTTTTTCAAAACAATTTTTTTTTCGCAACAACATCGATTTATATTACAGAGAAGAGAAACACCACTTAATGCTTTCTATTCTTCTTTTTTGGCTTAACACTAGTACTCCAGCCATTCTCATCCACAGTTTGTACTTTATCAGCACTGGCAATAATAGCCGAGGACCAATCAACATCATCACTGTGACCGATTTGTTGCTCAACCTTCTGTCTTCTTTTCAAGAATTCTTGAGCAAATCTTCTTCCATCCATAGTGGCTGAACTACTATAAATGGTTTCAGCGATCAATTGAGAGGATTCACTACCATTTAATGGTAAAGTAACAAAGATATCCAATAAATCATCTTTAGAAACAGTGGGGTATAAATTGGTCATTGAACTTCTAGCCCAGACCAAGAAATCTTCTCTAATTCCAGTGGAATCAACCGAGCTGACAATTGGTTTAGCGGCAGAAACAGAACGTAATAATTGTGGATTGGATTTAGCAGCGGTTGAGCTATTGGTAATAACTGGAGTCACTGGTTTTCTAGTAGTGATGGCTTGTTTCTTAGAAGTAACAGTGGTCCAAGCATTATCTTCCTTAGGTACGGAATTAGCCAAGGCATTAGCAAATGATGGTTTAGAAGAAATAGTGGAAGTATTGCTGTTAGAGGCAGCAGACACAGCAGCAGCTTTAGCCTTAGCAGCAGCAGCTTCAGCTTCTTCCTTTTGAATTTCAGCTAAACTTTTCTTAGCAACAACTGGCTTACTGCTAGTAGCCCAGCTTGAAGTTTTAGGTAAAGCTGGTTTTTCAGTTATAGAAGATTGTTTTTCTTCTTCGGCCCATGCTTTAGCAGCAGCAGCAGCGGCAGCGGCTTGTTCAAGTTTCAATTCTTGTTTTTGCTTAGCTAATTTTTCTGCTTCTAAACGTTGGATTTCTTTCAAAGTGAGAGTTGGTTTAGATTTAGAATCTTGAGAAGCAGTAGTGGCTGCTGCCCATGGTGCTAATTGTTGTTGTGGTTGCGAAGCTGGTTTCAAGCTTTCAATACCTGGAGCCTTGGAATCAGACTTAGCTTTAGCAGGTTGTTGCTGTTCTTCTTGTTGTGGTTGTTGCAATTCTTGATGTTGAGGAGAACTTTGTTCAATTTGTTTTGATTGTTGCTTTTGTTGTTGGTCTACTTCAACCTCTACTTGTTTTTGTTTTGGTTGAGTATTTGGTTGAGTATTTGGTTGAGATGCGCTCTCAATGCTAATAGGTTCAGGCCGTTGACTATCTTGAACAGGCTGTTGTTGTTTCGGTTGTTCACTTTGAGTTAATTCTTGCTTTTGGCCGAATTTATCATCTTCGCCATCACTTAAAATATCAGTGACAGAATTATGAATTTGGTCTAATACATGATCATCAACATTTTGATTAGCAGTCAGAATGGTTTCGTGATTAGTTTCAGTATTGGCCAAGTTTGATGATGGAACAAATGGTGAGCTGACACGGGATTGAGATTGAGCAGCAGAAATCCATGGTGATAATGGGACGGGCTGGGTTAATTGGGAGGCCAATGGTTGACTAACGGCAACGGGAGTAGTAGGATTACTACCAATGAATCCAGTGGATGGATCCACACCCCAACCACTATTAGTTCTAGAAAGAACGGGTTGTTGTTGGCTTTGAATTTGTTGTTGCAATAAGGATGGCATATGTAAACCACTACCTAAAGGTTGGCCAAATCCACCAATACCACCTGAATTGACGGTGTCAATACCAAATTGGTTAGGGGTGGCGAAAGCTGGATTAGCCAGAGGGGTAAGGGGCGTAGTTACAAATGGATCTTGAGGTGACATAAAATCATTACCAAATAAATTAGACTGTGATCCCATGGACGTGTTCAATCTCATATTGGCAGCACCAATACTGCCTCCAGGACCTGACAAAAATTGATGGAATTGAGATGATTGTTGATTTCCAAATGGTAAATGTTGCTGAGGCGGGGGTTGGTACAGAGAGGCAACAGCTGCCTGATTAGCTTGAAATTGAGCCAATTGAGACAGTTCATCAAATGGAAGTTGTTGTTGCTGTTCTGAAACACCACCTAGGACACCAGATGCAGAAGTTTCAATTGATTTGGCAAAATTCAAATCAGGAAGCGGAACATGAAAAGGTTGTATGTAATTTTCAAGACGGTCACACAATTCTTTCAAAGTTTGAAAATGAGTTTCTTCCTTTCTACGAATTTTTAAATCGAGATTCAAATATCCATCGGTTAACCATTCCTGCATCATATTACCATTGAATGGACCTTGTTCATTACCACTCGGATCCAAATAGAACCACTCAATTTGAGGCGGATGCAAAAGAGGTGCTTCGGCCAAACCGTTTGGATTTGAAGAAGCATCTGCCTTAGGAAGCATTCCTGGTGGAGGGCCTTGTGAAACTTTGACAGGTTTAGTAGCTTCATTACTATTAACAAGACCAGAAGTGGATAATCGATTGAAAGACTCGTTTAATTCGCTCATATTGCTGACTGCTTGATCCTGTTCCGAAACTGGTTCTGGGTTCGGTTGGCTTGGGATAGCTTTAGAAGAGCCTTGTAAATCCAAGTGATAAATTTGGCCTGGTTCGGTTGATTTATAATTTTCATTATCTTGAGCGGGGAATGATGAGATGGAATTCAAGATTTGATCCTTATTATCATACCAGACTTTGAAAACTTCTTCCATGGTATAGTGTTTGCTACCTTTATTAGGAGGAATAGTGACACTCGATGAATTATAAGAAGTTGGATTCGTCAAAGTGGGTTCCGATCCTGAAGAATCTAAACTCTCAGAATTATTCGTGGAAGTTTCAGGGTGCTGTGGTTTGCGGGTCCTATATTCGACAGTTAGTACAATTATTCTTCATAAAAAAGACGTTAAATATCTTTAGAACATACCAAGATGCTTGAGACATATTGAAAATGGAAATGGAAAGATTTGGTAAGCTTCTAAACTATGAAATCTTTACGACTAGATGAGATGCTTACGAGATTAATGCTGAGATAGGAATGCAAACTAAACTCTAGTTCTATGCAAATGTGGGTCAACAGTAATGATTTCTAATGGCGGTGTCGTATCAAAGTTAAAATGATCCGAACAAACAATTTCTTCCCAAACTCGAAGATGGATTTTCTGTCTGTCTCTTGAGCTCATTCTGAACAAATTTTCAAGATCTCACACTAAAAATTTTTTTCTACATGATTTTTTTTTCTCTTCAATGAGAACGACAAGGTTGGGACACACTCGTACACAAAACTAATCGATATGAATGATACGACCCTTTGCTCAAAGGCCAGAAGTGGAGGAGGGCAAGGATAAGGGATGGAGTGAATGTAAGGTTTATTTTGTTGTGAGCGTATTTTCAAACGTGGTGGCTACAGTGATACGCGTGAAGAACTTCTGGGATGGAAGTGTTTCAGTATCATGGGTCTTGAGACTACGAGATAGCCTGCTAATTCAGACATTGTAATTTGGTCTTCGTGAATGACGTGCATTATAATTTACATACAACTGGGGAGGAGAAGGACAAGAAGGAGGTTTATAGGAAGGGAACGGTCATAATTCTAGTTTGATAGACAAATACGGGAATTTAAATACCCACTTTCTTTTCCATTTCGGTATGGAAGTCCTTGACGTTGTTACCGGCCTCAAATCCACCTTGGTAGATATCATCCCAATCCACACTGGCTTCTTTATTCAATAAAACATCTCTATGCAAGTTATTGGCACCACCTAACACTTGAGGCTTGAAATCGGTTGAGTCGACAATCTGCAATTCCATCGATCTTTTAATTGGTTCACCAGCACCAAAAATTCTTCTATAAGTTTCCAATTGTGTTTGTTGTTGAGTAGCTTCCCAGCTATTGACTCTCAGTTCCAAAGGATGACGATTATTGATTTTAGAGGCCAAATTCAAGGGACCTTCTTGGTTTCTCAAGATATCTTGTAAAGCTGGCGCGTGCTCGGCGGATTCACCGTACTTGTTACTACTTATTGAGGATTGGTGGTTATTTTCAGGAATGATTCTTAATGACTGTTGAGAACGTTGTTAGTACTTGTTTGATTAAACAGACGTGGTCTGGACCAGTTCAAGCCAGACGTCAATTGGACAAGGAAGTGCCCGGCAGAACTTATAGACTGGAACATACCATGATGAAGTTATATATATTGTTGTTGTGTCTAGCAAGATAATTCTACTAGTATCTTTTTATCTATGACTTTTTTTAGGTGTGCTTCTTCATTTTGTGAGTGGCGAAACATTAAAGCCAAAGCAATTGGTAAACGCACACACATTTTTTATAGATGTACGGGTCTACAATTTGAAGTCTACAATCTGAAGTCTACAAAAGGGATGGAAGTAAACGGTTTAACTGTATGATATAGGGATAAATATGCAAATTGGGTTACATTCTTTCAACTTGCTCATCGACCACGTCGATGAGACGCTCATGGGTGAGGTGGGGGTCTTTTAACGAGGCAGGGACCCAACTCCATTCTTCTGGTCTTAATACCCCGTTAAAACAAAGGGTACCAAACACCAACACCACGAATCCCAAGAATTGTAAGAAGTGGAAGGATTCCCAGCCCATTGAGATGGCCAATATCCACACCATTAAGGTACGACAAGTGTCAATGGTGGATCTAGCTGTGGCGGAAAATTCATGGGTTAACGAGATACCACAGAAATTGAAGGTAGCGATTGAAATCATAATAAGAATTGAAGAAAGAAGTACTTGTTTCGATGAGAAAGTTTGCAGTAATGATTCGTGCAAATTGAAAGGAGAATCGGCGAATTTAGCAGGCAGTTGGAAAGCACCAATTACGAAGTTTAGGACTACCAATAATACCAGCAAGATCAAAAATCCGTAGAACCCTTCAATATATACCAATTTCATGGGAACGATGGCTTTCTTGGCCAAGATATATTCTTCAAACACAAACTGTAAAGCTTGTAGAGTGACGGCTGCCACAATTAACGAAATACCAAACACGACCAAGGCCGAGTCTTGATCCAATTGAGCCGATTGGTCGGCATCACCGCTATTACGAGAGCCACTATATCCCACGATACCAATCCCCAAAGTGACGATGATAAGGGAGATCCACTCGAGTTTAGTGATTCTTCTTTTCAAGAATAATACCGATAAGATGGCCACAAACAACACAATTGCTCCTCTAGTCATTTGATAGACGGATACCGGGGTATATACCAACCCTATGTTCATTAAAGTGGTTCCGCATAAGTCGCAAATGGAAGGGATGGCCAACTTGGCACTTTCAAATATGGAAATATCATCGTTGGTGGTACGGCCCGGGTCTTCACTTGATTGCAAAGGCTGATATCCATTTCTTTTCTTCGAAAGAGGAGACAAGTATAACGCATAGTAAACAACAAACACCGACAACTCCCCAATGAACATCTGGAGCGTCTGGATACCGGGTTGCTCGAAATTCTGATGTTTGGCAAAATCAGAGTCTGAACAATTCTTAACACATTGATTATCCTGGTACTTGGTGAACAAGGAGTTCATCGCCCCAGATGTGATCACCCCCACTGTAAGCAAGAGTCTATAGGCAAACACCCCTAATGCCATAATGGAAATACTATACTATTGGAATATCTAGAAGAACAGAGAGAGTCCTGCCAATGTTGTCTTGTTATAAAGAAGTGAACTCGTGAGTTTAGCATGGGACCTTTGAAGCCTGTTTTGGGCAATTGTGCATGGTTTGGCTATTTCTGATAGTGAAAGGGTTAGATGCAGGACCGTTTGTTCTTGACAGTGCCATCCACCGATGGGCCTATAGACTTCAGCCAGGGTTCGGTAGAAAATGCTAGGTCGACTTGCAGTACGCAAGCTCCATTTCGTTATGCTCAAACCATCGTACCAAATACAGTTAGTCATTCAAGGGCTACAGCATACGGCTAACAGTATATTCTCAAGTTGCGATTAACTAACACCGAATAGTGGCATCTTCGGACCTCGATAAACGTATATTTCAACTTCTACATATACCTACCTCTAAACCTACCTCTATACATACCTCGATACATACCTCTAGTCATACCTCTAGTCATCGTCAAGCCATCCAAAACAAGAGTAGGCAATTTCAGACATTGAGCTGCACTATCATGCGTTACATCTCTAACTAAAGCACTGCCTAAACCCTTTCTCTAACTCAAAATTAGTCTTAACTGAAGCTGCCTAATCAATGCCTCCTTAAGAGATCATAAAGCTGAATGAATTGGTACATCCACTTTTATCTATGCATCCCCATAATGTCCATTTCACCAAAGCAATCAGGTCCCAATAGCCAAACTCTTAGCTTTGTCGATATCAGGCTGTTTCCTAAGATACCCTCTAATGGCAGATTCTTTCGAAGCTGTATTGCTTGTGTAGAGTCTAGTCAACCGTCTCTGTTATTTGTGCCCCACAATTTTTGATTGCAAAAAATCAAGAAATCCATCATCATTACATTTGCAGAACAAAACACCCAGACACCATTCAAATTTTAACCCATCGTGCGTCAAAAATGGTTTTCACCACATACAAAATGAGGTGAATTCTTATGTAATCAGAAGGGTTACCCGGTTGGAACGCAGGAAAAAAAAAAATGCAAGAATTTTTCAATGCCATCGCAGGGGAAGGAGAAGACCTTTTTAAAAGAAGACTACTTTATATTTGTTCTTCTTGAACTTTTTGATATCATTGGTTTTTGCTTTTAACAACATCAGCTAAGAAATAGTTATTGGACCTCGTTCACGCTCTTTCTTGTCTATTCTTTTATTTGCAAAAAAAACATTACAACAAATCAATAGTTGTTAAAAATGGCTTTCGGTGCTCCAAGAGGTAGAGGTTCTGACAGAGGTGGCCGTGGTGGTGGCCGTGGTGGTTTCGGTGGTGGCCGTGGCGGTGGCCGTGGTGGTTTCGGTGGTGGTCGTGGTGGTGGCCGTGGTGGTTTTGGCGGTGGTAGAGGTGGCGCTCGTGGTGGTGCCAGAGGTGGTGCTCGTGGTGGTGCCAGAGGTGGTGCTCGTGGTGGCCGTGGTGGTGCTCGTGGTGGTGCTAGAGGTGGTGCTAAAGTCGTCATTGAACCACACAGACACGCCGGTGTCTTCATTGCCAGAGGTAAGGAAGATTTATTGGTTACCAGAAACACTGCTCCCGGTGAATCTGTCTACGGGGAAAAAAGAATTTCCGTCGAAGAACCTGCTAAAGAAGAAGGTGCTGCTCCTACCAAGATCGAATACCGTGTTTGGAATCCTTTCAGATCCAAGTTGGCTGCCGGTATCATGGGTGGTATTGATGAATTAGGTATTGCTCCAGGTAAAAAAGTTTTGTATTTGGGTGCTGCTTCTGGTACTTCCGTTTCTCACGTTGCTGATGTCGTGGGTCCAGAAGGTTTAGTCTATGCCGTTGAATTCTCCCACAGACCTGGTAGAGAATTGATTGGTATGGCTAAAAAGAGACCTAATGTCATTCCTATCATTGATGATGCTCGTCATCCTCAAAAATACCGTATGTTAATCAGTATGGTTGATGCTGTCTTTGCCGATGTGGCCCAACCTGATCAAGCCCGTATCATTGCCTTGAACTCCCACATGTTCTTGAAAGATCAAGGTACCGTTGTCATCTCCATCAAGGCCAACTGTATTGACTCCACCGTCGATGCCGAAACCGTGTTCGCCAGAGAAGTCCAAAAATTGAGAGAAGAAAGAATCAAACCTTTGGAACAATTGACTTTAGAACCTTATGAAAGAGATCACTGTATCGTTGTTGGTCGTTACGTCAGAAGCGGTTTGAAGAAATAAACCCCTTGCATAAGAAATTAAATTAATATCAAAACAATGGCATATCACTCCCGTGCATTTTCTAGAGTGCTAATCCTTTTTCTTTTCTTCTTCTACTTTCTATAGTCTTTTCTATTTCGTTTCATGTATTTTATAATTTGATAAATCAGTTCTACGTACTTTTTGGTGCAAAATTGTAGGTTCAGCGACCCGTACACCTTAAGTTGTGGTGTCAATCATTTTTTTTTTATTCGCTTGTTATTCTTTCCTATTTTTTTTTTCTTTTCTCAGCTGGGTATCACAGATCTCCTCTATTAGTTATCAAAAACACGGCTAGTGGGATACAAGTTGATTTACTACTTTCTTTTCTTACACATTTTTCAGAACACAACAATAATCGTTTGATTACTCCAAGACACTTTATAATTATATCATTCTAGATTACGGACCCTTTTGTCATCGTACCCCTTGCCAAAATTACAATAATCTTGATATAGCGTGAGCAACCCAGAATATGGAGCTGAGTCCGGTGGTTAACCGCAGGGGTCCACCATCAACAAATTTGCCCCCCAATAAAGAGAGCCCTGGTGGCGACTCTCCACACCAAGATACTCGTCCAGACGTATCAAATGAACCTATCCATGAGGATATACGGCATCGGCAGGATGTGCAGCCAGCCCGAGACTCAGTCTCATCTCAGCCATCTCCAATACCTGAAAGCCAAAGTCAATATGGAGCACAAACAAGCTACAATAGTGGTAGCGAGGCGAATAACGATAATGTGATAGAGATTCTATCCGAGGACGAAGATGACCTGACTAATTTTTACCAGACTGCCGATGACATAACGCCAAATATACACACGAGACCAGCCCACTACGATGACAGTGATGTGATTGTAATTAATGATACCAATAATGACGACAATGATAACGACCATGATGCCATCCAGATCACGGGAACCAATACCCTACGAGCGTCCCCAGTATCTGCAGATAACAGTATAAGTGAGGTGCCGATGTCATTCCGAGGAATAAGACGACCTCGTTCCCCCAATGAAGAGGTTCGGGATGTAAGAAGACGACTTAGTAATGGATCTGATGACGACGTGGAGATCATCGACCAACGACCAGCAACATCAGCACTACGCTTCGTACCCAACGCTGAGAATCCTCCTATATTCAGCGATTCCGAGCTTTTCCGCCAAAGTGTATTAAGACGTATAGAGACTCCTCTTGGTATATTTGAAGCATCGGAAGAATTGCCACTCGCCGTCCAACGATTTGAACGTGATCAGCGCCAACAATACTTGCGCCAACAGCGCCAACAACTGGAAGAGGCCACCAATAGGGCTTTTGCTAACCTTCAAAGAGGTGGAGCGGCCCGAGGCGTTGGAAGAGGGCGTGGTAGAGGAAGAGGACGTGGAATAACACGGGGAGGTGCTCGTGGTCGTGGTAATCGGGGTGGATTTCTTGGATTCCACAATGCTAGTGGTGCCGGTTTAGAACAATTCCAAATACCACAATACCTTTTAGAAGACATCCATGATAGATTTGGATTTCCACCCATCTTACCCTTTCAATCACATTCTGGTCCTCATACATTTGCCCCTGAAGGGGGGCTCATGATTTTTCGGGATTCAGATCATGTCGAAGGTTCTATTATGGAGCGAATAGAACGAGATAATGAAAATGCCATGGATAGAAGGTTACAAAGTGAGAAGAATTATAATCGTAAGGCACTAGAAGATAAGAAACTTATTTCCAAGCATGAAATAAAAGGCTATACAAATGATATTAAACACGACGAAAATGCCATGTGTGAACTTTGTGGTATAACTTTGGGTGAAGGGATTCCCGAAGCTTTCAAGCCCAATTTACAGTACGATTTAAAGATTGCTGAATTTTCTCGAAAACATCGAGTGCCGGCCCCTTGGTTCTGTATTAAGCAATGCTTTGAAACCGATCGTGATTTACTGAAGCGAGTATTTTCATCTAAATGTGGACATTTATACTGTGGTCGGTGTGTTCGAAATATTGTTAATAAACCGGGAGGAGTCGCCTACTGGAAAAAACGAGTCGATCAAATCACCATTGATAATCCATTTATATTTGCTCCCAAGAAATGTCCTGCTGAAGGGTGTGAACGTCATTTTGCTAAAGGGGGTAAACGATCCTTTCAAGAGTTATACTTATGATTTTATTTCTTCTCTACTGTAAATACGTGTGTAATATTCTGAGGATTTGAATAACTGTGAGGACTTTAATACTCTCGTGAAATTTCGTGTAGATTTTATATATATCAAAATAAAAAAGAAGAAGAAATCTCAGGTGAAGATTTCTGATGAATTGAAAAAAAAAAAAAAGGAAACGAAAGAAATAATAGTAGAAAGGAAACAAAAGACAAATATTAAAAACCAAAGATGCAAGCGTCAATAAAACAAGAAAAGACTAATCAATTCTGGCCTCTGATAATGTGAGAGGTTTGATGTTATTGGAGAAAATAGAAGAACCACTTTTGAAACGGTTGATTTTTTTCAATTTTTCTCTTACCACCATGACGGGTACGGTTGATTTGGTCACCAAGTAATTGGACAAAGAACCGAGTAAAACACCCTTAATGGCACTTTGACCTTTAGAACCCACCACCACGAGCGTGGGTTGTAAATTGTCAATCAACTCAATGATCAAGTGTCTGGGGATTGGGTGATGCATAATTTCGATCACAATGTGGATTTGTAATTTGGTCAATTTTAACAAGTTTAACACCTGCTGTTTGGCCTTATTCAACATATTTAATCTATAGGTTTCACGGGAAGATTCATTCAAGGTGTTGCCTTTCAAATGATGATTATTATCATTTTCTTCAATAACACAAACAATGAATAAGACGGACCCATCCACCAACACGGTACCAAGACACCATTCTAATGCAAAGATGGACTCGGGGGAAAAATCCATACATACCAAGAACATTTTTGGTTTTACTTTGGGGTTAATTAATTGGAAGAAATTCCCCCTGGTAATGGTCTGAATCACACGTGATTGATTCTTATTGGAATCGATTTCGCCTTCTTTAATGGTTTCATTTAATTTCGAGGCGAATTCTGAATCCAATTTATCTTCCACTGCTGAAGTGTAAGGAATCATGAAATCCTTATTTGGATCGTCGGAAAGTTCAGGTGAATCATTCTTATGATCTTTAGAATCTTCAGGATTATCCACACTGGTGTTAGGAGTCAATTCTTGAGGTTGAGATGAATGAGCATCGACTGATTTCAAATGTTCATTTTCTTGATGAATGATTTTCTTACGATAATTGGAATAATTTTCCAATTTTTGTTTGCGAGCCAAAGCATCCTGATCAGTTTTGTTTAAATCTAAATCATTGCCGGTAAGAGCCTGCTTATCGGATTCTAATTTCTTCAATACATCTTCATCAACCGATTTCCCAATCGTTTTAGCATTAGCCATTGCTCGTTCATTAGCAGTGAGTTCTTCTAACTTTTTCACAGTGGAACGATCGTTTAAATTGGAATTTTCCAAAATAGATGAGATTTCGTTGATCTTCTCATCGTGACAGGCATAATTGGGTAAAATGTTCCCCGTATCATCATACTGGAATTTCTCGTTTTCATCATCATCACTAATATGTTCTTCTTCACTCACCTCATTATCCCATAAATCCTCATTATTGTCATCCTCAACGTCACCCTCCTCGTCCTCGTTACCATTGCTGCCACCCTGCTGCTTCTTTCTCTTCAACCGTTCCAGAGGATCGTGGTTGGTGATCGACCACTTCAAATCCTTGTTGAATCGTTCATCCAGAGTTGATGATGATCGACTGTTGGGTCCTGAGCGTGATGGGGATATCGATCGTCCTCTATTGGACATTGATTTCTGGATAATGGCCAACTTCTCGGCCTCTAATCTGGACTGACGACTAGCCATGACTAAAGCACTCTTCTAAAAACAACTTAAATTGATAGCTATACTCTTATCAATTAATTTCACAAGGTAATTGGTATATTTATATATTTCATTCATCAGTCATTACTCTGCCGATTATTTTTCTCCTACCCTTTCTATTTTCTTGTCTTGTCATTTTTCCTCTCACTCTTTTTTTTCCTTTTTTTTTTTTTGTTTTAGCCCTGCAAATTTTATAAGACAATAAAAAAAAAGATAAATTGCTAACAAAACAAAAATAAAGGGCCAGTAAATAGAAAATCCTGCACATAAACGGCCAAGACCGGTACAAACTGCAAAAAGCAGCAACAATAAGGATACAAGATTACAGGTTAGCGCTGCGAATGCAAAAAATTGGAAAAAGGCTGAGTTGAAAAGGGTCTATATACTATCTAATCATCATCTTCTTCATCTTCATCATCGTCGCCTTCGATGTACTCGACCAAGACATTCCCGCCAGACTTCAATTCGGGGATCTGGCTGATCTGCAAGTTTTCTTCGTAGGTGAACACTTTTTTGGGGAACGGTTGGATCAACTCGAATTTGAAGGGGAATTGTTGCAAGTACTGGTCGAAGGACACCGAGGGCTCGATTTGCTGAGAGTGTATGTGGTCGAGAGCGTCTTGTTCGGTGGCCAAGTCGTGCTCGTCATTGGCGACAAGGTCTTCGACGAGGAGTTTCAACTCGACGTAGAAGTAGACATCGACAATGGTGAGTGCTTTGGGGATGATTTCCACCACACGTTTACCGGTGGGGAGTTTGAATGCGATCTTGGTGGTGGCGGTGTCGAGGTGGGAGGCTTTGGACGCCTCGAACCAATTGGACCGGATGAGATGGAACAAGAAATGTTGACGGGTTAATTTCAACGTGAGTTGTTCTTGTTGTTTTTGAAGTAAGAGTTGATCCTGTTGTTTTTTCAACTTATCCTTGTTGAGAGACTCCAAATAGGCTGAGTCCTGTTGTTGTTTCAACAAGCGGCTGACTTCGATTTCTTGTTTATCGATACGTTTGGTGATTAGTTGAGGATTGAAGTTTTCCATCAATTTGTTAAGATTCTTCAAGATTTTATCGGTGGTGGGGCCTAATTGATTTGATTTAATGTAGTGGTTGGAAATGTTTGATTTATAAAGAATCGACATCGATGACATGATGGAAGGGTTATTCGTGACGTTCCCAATAAGCATGAGGTAGGGTAACTTCCGGATCTTATAGGTGGCACCCACTTCGTGTGACTCGGGGTTGGTGTCGACGATATTGATGTAGATATTGGTTTCTTTGAAAACCCCTGAGGTCTTATTAAATAATTTATGGAAAAGAGGGTTGGCAAATAAGCTGTGGGCAAATTCATGGCATTCTTCATGATTGTTGATGAGAATCACAAGAAGCCATTCGAAATTGGTTTGTGCCTTTTCATGAACCGTATTGAAGTCACAATCTTGGATATTGTATTTAGTCAGAAGTGAATCGTCAAAGCTGGGTAAGAATCGATAATCTTCTTGATAATGGTCATAATTGAACCGCGAGGGGAATCGATTGATGATGCTACGGATGGAGGAAGTCCCCGAAATTCCAAATATATATCTAAGAATGGAAAAAATTACCAGTAATAGAGTTTTGGGAATAAGGAGAAGTATCCACCAAATCGACGCTAGTGGAGAGGTTCTTTTCACTGGTGCTGGTACTGGTGCAGGATCCAACTGAGATTTTTCTTTAATTGAGGTATGAATGCCGAGTTCCAAGCACCAGTGGTTGGCGATACGAGGAGCCTTGGGTAATCGAGGTAAGAAATCATCGAGAAGCATTTGACTTTGTAAATTAGTAACCGAAGACGGTCCTGCTGAAGACGAAGACGAGTACGGATCATGAGATTGAGGATGACGGCTGTGTAGAGAGGCGGTGGAATCCTGCTCAAACCGTTCAAACCCCGATTCTTGCACCAACCGTTCAGATTGAGTCTGTGGTTGACTGATGGTATCAAACCCGGTATCGAGATAATTAATAAGAGCATTATTCAAATTCCAATCATTGATGGTGAGTAGAGCAATAATCTGATCAAGTTGATCATCGTTGGAAACATCGGCAATCAGCTTGAACTCGTGCACGAGCAGCTGGTGCTCGGACAGGAGGTTATCGAGTGAGGACATCTTGGAGAACTTGGGGTGGATAGATGGAGGTTAGGTGGAGGTGTTTATTTAAGATTATTTATCGTTGGCCGGTGGTTGGGTTTTTCACGGGAGGAAACGGTAGGTGCACGAAGCCACCCTTATCGTCCACCACTACAAATACCAATACTGGCACTAATACTAGTAGAGTAGTATCAAAATAATAGGGTAAACGTAATAGTATAAACGTAGTGATCAGCCTATTGGAATTGGTATACCTAGGTCTTCATGCGGCTCATATGTGATTATATATGGGTATGTTATCAGGCGAAAGCGGAACAAGATACCGCTTTCGGGCTACGCGACGCTCGATGGAAAACATATAAATAGTGTTGATCCCAGAATAGAACCTCCAAAATATTTCCAACTTCATTGTTTACCATGACGAAAGTATTAGCAATTGGACTTGGAGGGGTTGGTGTGATCACCAGTTATACGCTTTCTCACAATGCAGCCACCACAAGGCTGCCAGTGGAGATCACGGCCATCATCCGCAGTGATTACGATACCGTGACCCAACGAGGATACACGATATCCCTGTGTGATTACGGGGGTCGAATTGAAAACAAACCACAAGACGAGCCAATTAAGAACTATCGTCCAAGCCATGTGGTGCGCACGTTGCAAGAGGCAGCAGCAAAGGGACCCTTTGATTATATTGTGGTTAGTACCAAGGTGATCCCCAATGGTAATAAGAATAATGTTTGGGACGAAGTGTTGCAATACCGCGATGAATTACTTCATGATACTGGAGCACGGACCAGCGTGGTGCTTATTCAAAACGGGCTCAATATTGAAAAATACTGGGATGCATTGAAGGATCAGGTTCATTTGATCAGTGGGGTTAGTTATATCAGTTCTACCAATGAAGGTGAAGGAAACATTGTTCAGTATGGACACGATGAGATTAAATTTGGATATTTCAATCCTGATGAAAAGGATACGCGAGCACTAGAAAAATGGGTGCAAATGTATCAGAATGAGATTAATACGGTAGCGGTGGATGATAATGTACGATTCACAAGGTGGAGAAAATTATTATATAATGGGAGTTATAATACGATTTGTTGTTTAACTGATAGTGATGTGGGTCAATTGTACCGAGTAAGTGATTCCATGTCGGGAGAATTGATTAATGAGGTGATTATTAAGATGATGAAGGAAATCCAACAATTGGCTAACCGTGATTTACAACAAAATTATCATAGTGGGCAATTGATTGAGGATGAAAATGTCACTAATATGGATAAGTTTACTCGAGAATTGGATGCACCCACCAACTATCAACCATCAATGTTGGTTGATTTTAGACAGGGGAGAATGATTGAATTGGATGTTATTATGGGGAGTATGATTGATGTTGCCAAACAATGGGATGATTTGTGCATTGATAATTTACGATTTGTCTACTACCTTCTTGTCCTTGTACAAAACAAACTTAAAGGTTAAACTACATTGTACAAGTAGACTAAGTACACCAAGTTACTATACTACGCTAGTATGACTGGTATAGCGCATATAATAAGTATAGTATGTACGCTAATATAGTAAGTATACTATACTACGCTAGTATGACTAGTATAGCGCATGTAATAAGTATAGTATGTACGCTAATATAGTAAGTATGGTATGTACGCTAATATAGTAAGTAGTATAGTATGTACGCTAATATAGTAAGTAGTATAGTATGTATACTAATAGCCTAATAGTATGTATACTAAGGTATGTATAGTCGCGAACCCTTACTGGTACATAGTATAGTATAGCAGTATCGTAATAGTATACTATAGTGTACTAGTCTATAATAGGGTAGTCTATAGTACAATGAGCAGAAACAGTGCTAATAGTATCTGTATAGAATAAATACTCTAATATAATGTAGTACACCAATATAGTATAGTATAGTAGTGTAGATAGTATACTAAGAGTATAGTAGTATAGTATACTATACTAAGAGTATAGTAGTATAGTATAGTATAGTATAGTATAGTATAGTATAGTATAGTATAGTATAGTATAGTATAGTAGTATAGTATACTAAGAGTATAGTAGTATAGTATTGTATACTAAGAGTATAGTAGTATAGTATAGTATACTAAGACTATAGTATAGTATATTAAGACTATAGTATATTAAGACTATAGTATATTAAGACTATAGTAGACTATAGTATACTAAGACTATAGTATAGTACTAAGAGTATACTAAGATAGTATAGAGTATAGTATAGTATAGTATAGTATAGTAGTGTAGTATATAGTAGTATAGTATAGTATACTAAGAGTAGTATACTAAGACTATAGTATATTAAGACTATAGTATATTAAGACTATAGTATATTAAGACTATAGTATAGTATATTAAGACTATAGTATATTAAGACTATAGTATAGTATATTAAGACTATAGTATACTAAGACTATAGTATAGTACTAAGAGTAGTATACTAAGACTATAGTATATTAAGACTATAGTATAGTAGTATAGTAGCGATTGAGGAGGCGATGATAATGCACCGAGCAATAAGCCGAGGGACACCGGCACGCATCCGCTAATAAACCGGGGGAACACTGGCATCCGAAGTATTCTATTTTTTAAATGGTGACAGATTCCGTTGATCCGGCATTTGCATCCTACCTCTCTACCTGACCATAGACTAGAGCATAAGACTCGACTAAAGACTAGAGACTAGACTAAAGACTAGAGACTAGACTAGAGACTAGACTAGAGACTAGACTAGAGACTAGACTAGAGACTATGGTCAGGTTAGTAAGACTGTCTGGTAAGTTAGACTAAGAGCTGCTGTAGCCGCACAGACGCATAAACAAGTTGTCACGAAAATTTCTCCAGTCAGCCAACCGCACAACTATAACTACAACACAACTAGAACAACTACAACACAACTATAACAACTATAACAACAACACGACTACATCAAGTACAACACAACTAACATGACTATAACATGACTGTAACTATACCAGCCTCGAGGATAGACAAGACAATAATTATATAACACGTAGACAATAATGCATCGTTTAGCAATTGCTAAATAGCAAAGAATCCAACCGCAAGTGAGACATGCGCATTGCTGATAGACCAATTGCTATGCTATTATTACCATTTGCTATCATATGATTCACCCTATCAAAAGCGCAGCAGTATACTAGTACTACCATACTAGCACTACCAACACCGCTACACTAGTGCTATGCTACGTACCACCATAGTGCCCTGCTGTAGTTTGTGAAGAGTAGTTCCTTTTTCCCTCTCATGCAAATTTTAGTGCGGTTGCTTATTTTTTAAATTTTGTCTTTTCAGGTTCGTTTCTTTTTTTTTTTTTTCAGTTTTTCTTGTGTCGTTGAGGGTTTCTCAAATTTACTATATATACTCGAGTCATTGCAATCATTGATTAAAATAAAATTACTTCTGTTGTTTCTAATTTCTTCTTGTTTCTGGTGTCCTTGTACATAAAGCTGATATTCATCTTATATCTATTCGATAAATTTCCTCCATTGCCTGTTATAGATTGACTAGACCCTTTTTTTTTTCCATTATTGTTATACTTTTATTTTAATTTTTTTTTTTTTTTCTTATTTATTGATTTTTCACTTTTTATTTATTGATTGTTTTCTGTAACATTAAATGTCGAGATTTCTTCACTCAACCTTAGGGAAAGTGACAGCAGCCTCGGTGGCTGCTGTCGGTGGTGGTATCATCTACCTTGATTTCATCAAACCTCCAGCCCAACCCGATTTAAACAATTCTTATAAACCTTTACGCAAATCGTTACCAACTCCTCCTTCCAGACAAGAATTGCTCGATAAAGTGAAAGCAACCCCCAAGTTTGACGTGCTTGTTGTTGGTGGTGGGGCCACCGGGACCGGGACCGCCGTTGATGCTGCCACTCGTGGTTTGAACGTTTGTTTGTTAGAACGTAACGATTTTGCCTCGGGTACTTCATCCAAATCAACCAAAATGGCCCATGGTGGGGTCAGATACTTGGAAAAAGCCATTTTCCAATTGTCCAAAGCTCAATTGGATTTGGTCATTGAAGCCTTGAACGAACGTGGTAACATGTTGAGAACCGCTCCTCACTTATGTTCTGTTTTACCCATTATGATCCCCGTTTACAAATGGTGGCAGGTTCCTTATTTCTTCATTGGTTGTAAAATGTACGATTGGTTTGCCGGTCATCAAAACTTAAGAAGCTCCACCATTTTTTCCCGTGAAATGACTTCCGCCATTGCTCCCATGATGGATGATTCCAATTTGAAAGCAACCTGTGTTTATCATGACGGTACTTTCAATGATGCTAGAATGAATGCTACTCTTGCCATTACTGCTATTGATCACGGTGCTACCGTGTTGAACTATGTGGAAGTGGTGCAATTATTAAAGGATGAAGCCAATAAATTGATTGGGGTTCGTGCTCGTGATCGTGAAACTGGTGAAGAATATAATATTAAGGCTACTGCCACCGTTAATGCTACTGGTCCTTTTGCTGATAAATTGTTGGAAATGGATGAAGATCCTCAAGGTTTACCTCCCAAGAAAGAACAACCTCCTCGTATGGTGGTTCCTTCTAGTGGGGTCCATGTTGTCTTACCCGAATACTACTGTCCTCGTGACATGGGATTATTGGATCCTTCTACTTCTGATGGTCGTGTTATGTTCTTCTTACCTTGGCAAGGGAAAGTTTTGGCCGGTACCACCGATACTCCTTTAAAATCAGTTCCTCAAAATCCAATCCCCTTGGAAGAAGAAATTCAAGACATTTTGAAAGAATTACAAAAATATATCGTGTTCCCCGTTGAAAGAGAAGATGTTTTGAGTGCTTGGTCCGGTATTAGACCCTTGGTTCGTGATCCTCTGACTGTTCCAAAAGGTACCGATCCAACCACCTCTTCAACTCAAGGTTTGGTTCGTTCTCATTTAATCACCACTTCTCCTTCAGGTTTATTAACCATCTCAGGTGGTAAATGGACCACTTATAGAGAAATGGCTCAAGAAACTGTTGATACCTTGGTTAAAAATTACAATTTCGATGGCCGTAATGAACAATTATTACCTTGTCAAACCAATAAAATCATCTTGGCTGGTGGTGAAGATTATTCCAAGAATTACTCAGCTAGATTGATTCACGAATATAGAATCCCCTTGAAATTGGCTAAGCATTTGTCTCACAATTACGGTTCTCGTTCCTCCTTGATTTTGGAATTATACCATGAATCAGACTACAATAAATTACCCATTACTTTGGCTGCTACCAAGGATTTCCATCCTTCTGAAAACACTGCCAGTACCGAAAACAATTTGTCATACCAATCCTTCGATGAACCTTTCACCATCGCCGAATTGAAGTACTCCTTGAAATATGAATACATCAGAACCCCAATTGATTTCTTGGCTAGAAGAACCAGATTGGCCTTCTTAAATGCCAGAGAAGCCTTGCTGGCTGTTGATGGGGTCGTGGAAATCATGAAGCAAGAATATAACTGGGATGACGAAACTACTGCAAAATTAACCAAAGAAGCTAAAGAATACATTGGCCAAATGGGTATCTCCTCCAAGAGATTTGACGTCGAAGATTTCATTGTTCAATAAGCTTGAAATAAAAAACCATGAAGGAACGAAAAATTTTTAAAATATAAAACTAAAAAAAATGAAAAGATATAGATTTTAACCATTGTTCAATAATTGTATTTATGTGTCCCCTGATGATTTTTCTTTCTTTCTTCCCACAATATATAGTAATTAATACACTACAGTTCTATAAAATCTGTCATAATTAAGACGTATTTTTTAACTCCCATTGTTATAGCCTCTTTTTTTCTCTTGAAACTTTTTTTGCTCACTTTTTCAATTTCATACATCTACACTTTCTACAACTAATCACGCTTTTTTCTTTTGATCCTTCAAACATATTATCATCTTATAGATAAAATGGAAAAGTTTCGACCCAACTCGACTGCAACCAAACCCAAGAGGTCGAGACATGGTTGTGCAAATTGTAAGCGTCTCAAAATTAAAGTATGTACTCTTTAACACTGCTGATGAACCATTGCAAGCGACTAACCATGAACCAGTGTGATGAAAGAAAACCAATATGTGAATATTGTCGACATACTCGTCGAGTCTGTGAGTATCCTGCTCCACCAGCACGTAAACGAAGACTGCCCTCTCCTCAGCCGTCACCCGTATCGACGTATTCATCGTCTTCACCGATTACATCATCACCCCCATCAACTCCAATTGAATTAATAAACCAGGTTCAATTACCTGATCCCAAACAACAAATGCTTCTAACGTCTTTTGCTGCACAATTAGATTTAAGTCGATTCGAATTAAGATTACTCAAATTTTTCCACGCTTATTGTATCCCGATGTTTTCATATGGAGTGAACTCCCGTATTGATCGAGTCTGGCGTCAAGAAGTACCCCGATTTTTCATGAGTTCACCTTTGGTTAGATCGGCCATTTTCTCATTTAGCTGTATTAACTTATGGCCTCTTTGTGATGTAGTGTCACTAATTGACATAGATCGTCACATGGATGGTACCATAGAAAATTACGTCGATTATGGTATCAAGGGTAAATTCGATTTACTGTTGATTTTGAATGCCCCTATTCAGGATAATCTAGATCAAGATGTTCTTCATACAGATTCACGGCCAACTGATTTGTTCATGGAAACAACAAAGTATTTCATGTATACTTTACAACTGGTAACCAATAATGATGTCCAAACGATGAATGTGAATAATCGAATTGAAATATTTATTTCAGGTATTATTATATTTGCCTTTCTTGGGGTTCACCCTCATAAATTAGTGCCCTTGATTAATTTTGAGGGAGAAGATGATGAAATATCAACCGATTTCTTAAAAATCTGCCTAAGTTATCGAGATCTGACGCAGGCGTCGGCTGATTTGATAATTCAGACTCCTTTCCGTGATTTATTCATATTACTGAATGCTCCAAATTTAAGATCAACAGTAAAACCAAGCCATTTCCCAATCATTGCCAAACTAAAACAACAATTAGATGATTATTATCCTTCGGATGCAATTGACTCAACCATTTGCGAACATAAGGATATTCTAAATGATTCCATTTTCTTATTGGCCTGTAACATCCAAAAAACAGTGTCCATGAATTATCCAATTCCCTTATTTGTCTGGGCATTGGGTATACCTTCCAAATTTTACGATTTACTTATGATTAAACATACTTATGCTTTGAAACTTCTTTTCGTTTACTCTTGTCTCTGTCTATACACCAACTTTAAAATGTTTGCCCATTCGAACATGTGGGTGGACTACATCGAATGGTATAACAAAAATTATCTTGTCGATAATTTTGACCGTTGCCTTTACGTGCTTGTGGTGGAACAATCAAAATCAATCACCGATTTTGCATTCCACAAGTTGGCTGATTTTGACCCAGAGTCGTTATGCGAAACTTTATAGACATTCTCTCTTCCTAATCTTCAAATATATTTTCACAGTCAAGATGTAAATTGTAAACGTTACCATCACAAGATAAGCGAAACAATTATCATATGCTTTTTGAGTCAGTCATCTCATAAACCCCTTATCTGTTCACGCCCGTTCCAAGCAAGAAGAAAAACACGTTTTCACCAAGCCATCTTATTCCCTTCCTCATCCCCGAAGATCTTGTAAGGAACCGTTTCAAAGAAAAAACTGTCTCCACCGTTTGCTTATCATAAGTTGACCCACCATTGGTTTTGGAACGCCCGTACACCATTCCCCCCACGGATTATTCGAAGTCACTTTGTGTAAGAGGCTTTTTCTTTTTTTAGACATTTTCTTGGAGGGGCGGTGGTGCTGGGTAGACTACTGTATTTGGCGACGGTGGTCCCGGGAATATTACTGTCTTTGGTAAAAGGATCTGGTGGAATACCTTCACCAAACAATTTTTCCAGGATCAACTTCACCAAACAATTTTTCCAGGAATAACTTCACCAAACAATTCTGGAAAATCTTTTGAAGGCAAAATTTTGACTACTTATTAATCCGGAACAATTGTATGATTACCCACTGACCAAAAGTTATTCACTGACCAAACATTATCCACTAACTAAACATTATCCACTAACTCAACATTATCCACTAACCAAACATAATGACCACTCCAGTAACCTTAACCACCGACTATTTGCTTTTCGATCTCGATGGGACCCTTGTGGACTCCACCGAAGCGGTAGAAGCAACTTGGCATGATGTTATCAAGGTTCATAATGAACAACACAAGGAACTCCCTCCGTTGGATCCAATTACTTTTTTGAAAGTGTCTCATGGTTCTCGTACCTCTGAAACTTTCAAGAAATGCTTCCCGTACTTACCTTCATCGGCGAAAGACATCGATGACTTTGAAGAAAGTATCGTCACCAATTATGGTCATTTTGCCAAAACGGTGAACGGTGCCAGCGAATTGTTGTCCAAAATCAATGAGAATCATCAAAGTCAATGGGCCATTATCACTTCGGGAACATTTAAACTTGCCCATGGTTGGGTTGATCGTCTTTTTACCACCGCGACCAAACCCACTGTTTTCATCACTGCCCAAGATGTAAACGATGGTAAACCCAATCCTGAAGGATATTTGAAAGCATTCCATAAGTTGGTTGAAACAAACGGTGCCATCAAAGAACAGTCAACCGCAATTGTTTTCGAAGATGCTCCTACTGGTATACAAGCCGGGGTCAACGCTGGATTCACCGTGGTTGGTATCGCCACAACATTTTCAAAAGACGTGCTAGTTAATGCCGGGGCTACCTACGTGATTCAAGATATGAGTGCTGTTGATTTGGTTCATGACACTACAGGTAAAATTGAAATTTCTTTGGATGCATTATAAATAGTATAAACGAATAGATAATTAAATAGACCCTAATTAGTTATTTAGGGCAATATCAGTACATATAAATCTTTTTTTTTTTTGTTTTTGCTTTTTTGTTTACTTATCTATTATATCCAAATCATCCATTTCTTGGGTAACTTTGTCCACTCTAGCTTTCCTAAGATCGCTTGATCTTTTCTTATCAACTTTGGCGAAACGTTCTAAGTCTGTCTTTGCATCAGCTGTTCTGTAACCACCTGATTCAAGACTATGATCAGTAGGATCAAAGTTATATTTTTCTTGATACCCTGATAATGGTTCTCTCAATATTTGCTTTATATCCTCATTACTGGTGATTTGACTATGAAGACCAAAACCAAAACACCATTTCAAATGTAATAGTCTAAAGTATAAAAACCAACTATTAATGGGTAATGACTTTGATTTGGAGAGTTTCAAATGGGTGGAGCTTATCATGGAACTAGCAATTTCCATTCCTTCGGGAGATTTTTTATAAAGTTCTTCCCTTTTCAAGGAATCAGTATAATTGGTGATGGTATTGAGAGTTTCTCTGAAAATAGAGTGAGTTTCATGTCTGTCCTTCTTGGCGATTTTTTTGGAGGACAAATTTGCCAAACGATCACAGATTGCAATCAAGGACTCTTGTTCATAATAAGGAGCATTATAATTGAATTCTTCGTCTTCTTGCTCAAGATCATCCTTATTAGTATCATATGTATACAACTCGTAACACAATGAAATCACTCTGGCGGCTCCTTTAGAGATATCAACGCTTTCTTCATTATCCAAGATTTCCACCAACTTGGGTGTCAATTCACTTAACATATCATTAAGGAACTGTCCTCTTGGTAAGAGAGTCAATAACACACCAACCCCGTGAAGCCCAGCAATGGCAATTTGCCCTTCGGAAGAGGCTTTACGTTCTTGTTCACTAACAAGAGACTTATCGTGATCTTCATGAAGTAAAGTGGAGTACTCACGATCCCCCGAGTCAATTTGTTTCTTCAATGCAATGGCACTTTCAACGTACCCTTCAGCCAAATCAAATAACCAGGGGATTTTGGCATCAATCCCGTACGCCGACGTGCCGGCATACAACACGAGCAATAACCCACAGTAGCCAGTAATGACACTGGCCTTATTTTCATTGGTCACGGCTGCCGTGGTTTGATCCTGAATTAATTTTTCAATAGTATCGAACAATTGAGTGCTGGCCAATTCGCCAAATTCTTCTAAATCACTGGCTAATAAACCAATGATGGATCTGTAAAGCAAAATGAATTCACTTTCGGATCGGAAGTTCCAACTGTATAATTGATTCACCAAGTCTTCTACTCTGTCTTCCAGCACGAATTCTTTGGTGCCGGCATGTTCTTCATTATAAACCACCACGGGTTTGATTGCCGTCAAACGATATAATTGCGCCAAAAGCAATTCACGTGATTCAGAAGAAACTTCGGAACGAGTCTTCAATAACGAGTTGATGATCTGATTAATCGTGGTCAGACTAGATTGAATTCTGGACTTGTTCACATCTCTAACTAACTGTTGTCTGTAATCTTGCCTAGTGGCATTATGAACCTTGCTACCATCTTTATGATCGTGCTCGTTGTTTTCACTCAGCCCTAACACACTCAGCAAATGATCCAATTTTGTAGCTAACAACTCTTCGATGTTTTGGAAATTAACATCAAGGAGCCCATTTTCTTCACCGTCTGGATTTGGGGTTCTAACCCTGGATGACGACCTCGTGGACGAGCCCGACAAGGCTTCCTCTCTTAACGATCTGAGTTTACTCGAAGGCGGCATTGGTATATTAAGTTGTTGAAGAAAAAAGTATTACCAAGTTCACAATTCCTGAGAGGGACCCTTATCTTTATACTTTTTTTTTTTTGCTTTCTTTTTCTGGTCTGAGAATAAAATGATGGGGTCATTTGCTTACATTATTTTTTTTTTTTTTTTTATGTGCAGTTGATGGTATTCTGCCGTTGCGGTACTAATTGTTGCACCAGCCATAATAGTCTGTGGATACGAAGTTGCAATTGTTACTAAGTTTGGCCATGGACCACTTAGATGGAGGGCTATGAGGCTGGTATTGACCTCGCAACAACCCCTGAAGTGAGTCATGGGGGTGGTTTTACATGTATGAGTCATACGATTATGTACATTGATGCTAATGCTAAAAACTAAGGGAACGAGAAGTTAGAATACCACCTCTTGGGGTAAGACGTAGACTTTATCACCGTGCTCTCTAACCGTTTCCCGTTTTGTATCACGGGGTAACGCCTTTCTCATGTCAAAGGCATCGATGTTATCATCAATCTTGTTCCGATCTTGAGGCAATTCCAGACCGTAGTAGCCCACCACTCGTCGATACACCGAATACCCGAGTTTTTCGTATAATGTTCTGGCCACATCATTGGTGACTTTAACAAATAAATCCACAAACAAGGTTTCATGGGGCTTGACTGCGGTCAAATTTTCCAAGTTGATACACAAGTCGGAGGCTAGTCCTATTCTTCGATACTGCTCATCAATAGTAACGGCCGTTATGTGCGTATGCCATTCCTGTTTCGCCAACTGACCTTCGGTCTTACCCATCATATAACCGCTTATATTGTATGGTTGACCAAAATGGCCATGTATACTGGGTTCCACTGATTTGAAAAAAAGAGACGGCCAATCAATTAAGTACTGGAAATAAAACAGAAGATTGAAGTTCTCAGTATATGGATCGAGGTTCACCGAATTGAGCTCAAAGAGATCGTTCATCCGGAACGGCTTGATCGAAGTCATCGTGGGTATTTGCAGTCGTAATCCAAGTTGTTATCGTTGATAAACTAGCTTGTTTCTGTTATTCACATATAAATTTTGAATGCGGGTAACGTCTCTTTCTTCCTCTTTTTTTTTTTTCTGTCACTTTTTTTTTCATTCGAATTTTAAACAAATAAAAAAGTAGAATAGCAAAAATAGAAGGAATCCATCAAGTTGTTCCATTAATACACATAAACATATACAATAATGTTCGGTGGTGATCCAAGAAACAACGAAGAACTCAAGAAACTCCAAGAAGACTACTCTATCAACACCCTTAAGACTGCTGGTGTTATTGCTGGTGCTTTATGGGTTGCTCCATTTGTCTTCCACTTTGTCAGAAAACAATTCTAAGCGTTGCTTTGAATCTTATGAAAAGAAATGTTTATGAAACTCTATCATGAAAGGAGCTCGTCTCATCAGAAAGCTCCAATATTATATATCTGTACATAAAATCATTCTAGAATAAAGAAAAATACTATTGTTTATACTATACATTGATTATTGATTTGGTTATTATATTTATTCATCCTCGTCGTCATCTTCAAGAACCACCAACTCTTCTCTCAATCTATTGATCTTACCGGCCAAGTTCATGAATTCGAAACGATCAGCAATCTTGGCGGCAGCCAGTAAGGCCTTATCATTTCTAATCAACTTGACAATACTCAACGCCTTATTTAATCTTGATTCTTGACATGAAGCTGCAAATAACTTTAATAATGACCGATCAAAATCAGCACTGTATTTCTCTAACCTATCCGAAATTTCATCTCGGGCATTTTCATCGGCCCCCGTGATTTCTTCATCCATCGATGATTGAAATACAATCTTACCCATGGTGGATGCTCTTAAGAAGTTTTCTTCGACATCATCTTCCTGGGCTCGTTTATTTATTTCATCTTCGTTGTCGTTGTCGGCATCGTCATCATCACCGAATAGCTCAGCATCTGGGGACTTGGATCTTTTCTTCTTGGGCTTTTCGGGAACTGAAACTGGTAATTTGATATTTAATTCTATCGGTAATGGCAATGGGAAACCAGGGTATGATTGATTATTCTTTAATATTATACAGTTCAATTGATCTTGGTATAACCCCAAGGGCCAACATTTCCAAGTCCTCTTGGATTCGTTAGTACCGTATTCTGTTATAACGTCATGACAATTTAAAATTGGAATCCATTTAGCATTATTGGTATCTCTCCATGATTCTAAAATTGTTAAAGTATCATCGATACCAGCTACCATACATGGATCATTATATTCATTGAAGAAAATCCCCTTAATCAATGGTTTGTTGGAATTAATTGATTTTTTCAATGGTAATAATACATCTTGTTGAACATATTTGTAATCAGCACCCACATCGATTAATGAGTAGGTGAACACATTATGGGAAATTTGATTCACCATGAATAAGATAGAAGTTGATGAGGTAACCAATGTAATGACTGGGGTACATTTGATAAGATTGATACAAAGTCCGTATAGATTGAAAAAACGAACATATCCTAAGTTGGAACCAACCACAATAATGGCATTCCCATTATTGGTCAGTGAACTGGTAATACTGATGGAGGTAAGATGTTCACCTTTTAATAATGGTACTTTCCGTTCCCAAGAATCAGTCACTGAGTTATGATGTCTATAATAAAGTCGCCCTCCGTATTTCCCATCCTTCTCTTTAAAACCAGAACTTGCCAAAACCACTCCTCGTTCATTCATGGAGCATAAATCAAATTGTGAAAAATCAATAAAATGATAATCCTTATTATCCTTTCTGTCAAAGAAGGAAACACTAATACTTTGCTGTTGATGACCGTCATCATTAATCACATTGTTTTTCACCGACCATACGTAACCAGTTGAATTCATGGTCAAGTATCTTCTACTAGTACTGTTAACTGCAGTAGAACTTGATTCTGATGCAGTCCAAGGGGTCGAACCACAGGAATAAGGAGCAATTTCTTCGTGATCAGGAGCAATGGTGGCATATTGAGGTTGATGACGTTTGGAAATGTACCCATTACCATTGGAAGCTCTTTGACGTTTTCTTGATGCAATATCATTTAAAACATAATCGGCTCCCTTGTTGTAATATCTCATTGGGTCTTCATCATCTTGCTCATCATCTTGTCCATCCTCTTCATCAATAATCATCGAATCTTCCAAGTGACTCTTGGTTCCAATGTTTTTGGTATTAGATTCATCAAGGTCGTCTTCCTCAAATTCACGAAGAAGAGTATCGGTTTCGTTACCCTCATTTTCTGATTCTTCTGCTTCATCCATGACGAATTTATTTGACACTTTTTCACTAGTCAGGGTTACATTATTGAGAGTTTCGGCAACACCGACTCCTGGTATTTTAAGGAACGCACCATGGGTGGTCCCCACAAAAATTGAATCATTATGCCAGGTTATACTGGTTGGAAGTTGACAACTATCGGTCATATCAATTCGTTTCACGATTTTACCGGTCAGAACCTCTAACACTTTAGTTGAACGGTCTTGATAAACAAGGGCAAGAAACTTTCCTCCATTAGATGATAGTTGCATATCAAAAATATTGTGTGAGTTTTCTTGTTCTAAATTCTGAAACTTATTCCAATCTGATCTATTGTAAATTTTGATGGATTTCCCCGAGTCAGGAACCACCAAAGACTCACCATCGGCCGACCAATGAGTTTTAGTAAGGACGAGTTCTTCTTGGTGTTCGTCCTCGAAATTTATCGTGTCCAAAGAGGTGTTTGTCTTTTGAAATAAGACGCTGGGGATGGTATGAATCAAGTTAGGTACTTCATTAATAACCGAGTATATTTGGATATCTTGATTGGATAAACTAACTGCCAATAATTCCCCCGTGGCGTTGTAGGATAAATTTATTAATTGATCAGGAAGCGTTACGCTGGTCATGGAATTGTTATTTTCACGATCAATGATAAACAATTTATTATCATCACCCCCACATAAGATTCTCTTACCCTCATTGATGAAAGTGGCATCTCGTAAAGGTAATTCAGATCGATAAATGATCCCCAAGGACTCGTTTTTATTCAAATCAACGAGTTCAAGATGCCCAGCCGTGGTGGTAACTAGAAGCTTATCATTTGCAGTGGCCAAGGAAGTCAAATTTTCATCAATATCGATTGCAGTGGGTTCTAAATCTGTTTCGATGGTATTGAAAATCTTAACTAAACCTTCACTATTACCCACAACCAACTTATCTATGGCAGTGTTGTACGTGACAAACGTGTTCCCGTCAATGAATGCCGGTATCTTATTGATCGAGTCACCCGACATGCTTGGATATGATGCTTGTGAAAGGGGAAACCTGTTGAAGTATCAGATCGATGATATACTTAGATGAGAATACACGCTCATGGAAAACTAACCAAAACAAAAACGATCGAAAAAAATCAATAGACGCGTATCATACGAAAAACCCGTACATACACTACGCTACTAAAAGCTAAGTTTATATGGCATTCACCGTTAGCTGCAACCAAGCAAAGGTCGTTTTGGCTCTAGTGATCTTGTGAAGTGATCTCGGTATTAGAAGAGGATCTATTGTCAGAGTAAAACAGGGTAAACATAAGCACTCTTTGAAGGATTAAAGGAACTCTAGCCGTACTGCATCGTTTGATGAATGATATGGTTTGTAAAGAGAAGAAAGCTTCTCCGTAGTTAGCCAGGACATTCAGAGAAGAGCCATCGGGTCCATTACAGGCAACTCATGGTATATAAAATCCTCAGCTCGACTATAAGACATCCCGGTCTTATAATCCCAAGCCTCCTACAACCTTGTATTCTCACGTTCTTCAGCCCAAATAAGACCGTCTTCTACAGCTTCCTACCACCGTACACTGGCCGTACGCAATAGGGACATTCCTTGTGTTAAAGAGCCTGGCTTCAGCACAAGTTTTTTGCAAAAAAACCAGGAAATTCATCCAAAGTAACGTATTTTGTGAGGGATTTTCTCCAGTGTAAAAATTTTTCTCCTAATTTGTGTTTTCAGTCAATGTTGAAAAAAAAAAAATGCGATCAAGACTGCGAAAAACAAAAAAAAAAAAAGATTAACTGTGAGGGAATTATATTTGTTGTTGTTCCAAAAGAAGAATTTGACGTGATGCAGAAGAAACGATTACGGTGCAGTGGAATTAGACATAATGGTCAAGTATCTGACATGGCAATTCGGGCCCCACCACTATTATGGGATATGGCATCAAGGCTATGTGTACACTTAATGTGGTTACCTGCGTCGGGGTCACCGCAAAAAGCCTAGGTTGAGTCCATATACGCTATTGTTATAAGTTATTGGGAGCGCCGTAGAGATTACCCCCAGGCCCGTCGGTCTAGAAAATTTCTGTTTCCAGTTATTTTGTTGCAGTAATATGAATCGAGGTTACGAGATTCACCTGTCAATATTGAAGGGCAGCTAGCTTAGCACCACCACTGTTTGTTGTTTTCTTTTTCCTTTTGCTTTTCTTTTTTTTTATTATTATTTTATTTCCCTTCTTCTCTTCGCTCCACCAGTTAAATAAATCCCTCATTCATATCACTATCAGCCCAATGGTGTAGAGATCAGGGCAGGAGGAGTGTCGATAGGCCCATGGCATCCCCCGACTCATCTCAAATTAGTATCTTAGTTATGTTATTTTTTTTTTTTCTTGAAATGACATCACTTAGTTGCAAAAGTAACCAAAAACACCTCCATGTTTTTCAAGCCAACACCAATGTTTCGCTTTGGATTACTTCTCTTTAATTTTCGTACATTCCCGATACGTAGACATGCCTATGGCAAGCGGGAGATGCTAATCAGAAGGAAAAAGCCTCAATCCTGTAATGTGATTTTTCATTATTATTATTGTTGTTTTGTTTCTTTTTGATAAATGATCAACGAATTTGTCTTTTAAACTTTTATGTGCCTTAGATCACCATGGATTGTAGTTAGAGGTCATCGGAAATTCGCCATGTCTTCGTGTTTTGGATTCCGTTTTCCACCAGAGTATAAATCACCTCCCAGTTTCCCTGTTTTCCACTCCTGGTATCGTTTGTTCTGTTATTATTGAAATTTTTATTACCCAACACAGCCCAATACTTACCCTCGATTAACAGCCATCTATGACCCCGGTTCTCTCCAAGGGACACGCCGAAGAGATCATCAATGATACCGCTTCTTCAATTGAAAACACCCTGAATCATGAGATTATCTTAGATTCTGAGGCTGGTTCAACCCACTCAAGTTACCAACGTAATGTTGAGGATGAGGATGAAGAAGATCCAGCAAATGTGAGAGGTGAGTATGACCCTGAAGCTCAACAGACTCCAGATCGAAAATTGTCCACTAGAGAAGTCATTATGTTATCCTTTACTTCATTAGGGGCAATTTATGGTGATTTAGGTACTTCCCCCTTATATGTGCTTAACTCGATCAAGTACCCTCATGATAAACCAACTAAAGTTGACCTTTATGGTGCTGTATCTTTGATTTTTTATCTTTTCGTGTTCATTGTGATGATTAAATACGCTTTAATCGTCTTGGTTATAGGTCCCAATAATGGGGAAGGTGGTCAAGTGGCCATTTATGGTAAAATTGCTCGTCATCTTAATATCGGTCCAAAAGGAGTTGAGATCCCCGGTGCTCCAGTTAAAAATGATTTGGAATTATTGGCAAGACAAGAAACTAGTCTGAGTTTCATTTCTCATTCTTCATTAAAGATCTCGGGTAAGAAATTGAAAAATCATCCCAAAGTGATTAATTTCATTTCTCATGTTATCTTGATCTGTTGTTTCTTCGGTTGCTCTTTGGTCTTTTCAGATGGTTTATTGACCCCGACAACATCTATTTTAAGTGCCATAGCTGGTATTCAATTTGCTGATCCTTCTTTTAAAGCCGTTTTGGGTGTGTCAGAAGCGGTTATCATCATTCTTTTCCTTATTCAACTGTTGGGTTCTCATAAGATCTCCTTTGCATTTGCTCCAATTCTTACTTTATGGTTGGTTGGATTGGTGATTTGTGGGATTTATAACATCGTAAGATATGACCCCGGTATTTTCCGTGCTTTATCTCCCTGGTATGCAATTCAATTGTTGAAAGGATCGGGTATTGATGCTCTTAGTGGCGCCATGTTATCAATCACCGGGACTGAAGCTATGTTTGCTGATATTGGCCATTTTGGCAGATTACCTACTCAAATCGGTATTTCGATTGTGTTTGTATGTCTTATGCTTTGTTATTTGGGACAAGCTGCCTATGTTGTTCATCATCCAAGCGCTATTGAAAATCCATTCTTCTTTTCCATTCCAGGTGGAACCAATAGCTGGAGTTATTGGATTATGTTTGTATTGGCCACTATCAGTACTATTATTGCCAGTCAAGCCTTAATTTTGGGTGTTTTCAGTATTGTCACACAATTGATTAACTTGGATTGTTTCCCCAAATTCAAGGTTAAACATGTTTCGGCTCATTATGCCGGTAAAGTTTATATCCCCGTGGTTAACTTTATGTTACTTGTAGGGGTTTGTTGTGCTGCTGCCGGTTTTAAAAATTCCAATAATGTCACTGCAGCTTATGGATTGGGTATCAATTTAGACTTCTTAGTAACATCAACCTTAATCATCATATGTATGGTTTATGTTTACGAATTCCATTTTATGATCCCAGTCGTGTTTGCTTTGATATTCTTACCATTAGAAGTGGCATTGGTTATTTCTAATTTAAAGAAAGTACCTCATGGTGCGTGGTTCCCCTTAATGATGACGGCGATTAGTTTTATCTTTTTAACATTTTGGAGATATGGTAGATCAAAAGTTGTTCTTGAACAAATGGAGTCCCGAGTTAAGATTCCCGAAATTTTCCCAGCTTTTAAGAGAAAACAACCAGAGGCAGCTACTTTTGAATTAAGAGGAAGAACTAGAACTGTTAGTGTAAGTTCTGAAGAGCTGGAATCACCAGAAGAGGATGATGTTTCTGAATTTGGAATATCACTTCCAAGAATGGTGAAGAGCCTTCCTCAAGGTTTAGAAATAAATACCAAGTTTGGTAAATCTTCTTTGAAGACGTTTGAAGGTGTTGGTATTATTCATGCTGATTCACCTTATCAAATATTATCCTCACCTAACACTGTACCCAAAATATATGAGAAAGTGGTACTGAATTTTCAATCCATTCCTTCCATCATTGTCTTTGTTAGTACCAGAACGTTATCAATCCCTACTGTACCTAACGAAGAGCGTGTATTGGTGGGTAGAATGGCCATTCCCGGTCATTATAAGTGTATTGTGAGATTCGGTTTCATGGAAGAAATTGTTATCGACGATGCTTTAAACAAACATATTATCAGTATCATCCCCGATATTACTGAGTTAAAATTAAAACGGAATAAAAATGGCGAGGATACAATTCCAATGGTTCATATTTTTGAAAACAATCGTATTAGATCTCATGAATATAAAGGTGAAGATGACTTTACCAAAAATCCTCTTATTATTGCTAAGAGGCACTTGAGACAATTCATGATCAATAGAATATTTGCTCCTTTGGACTCTGTGTTTAAAGTTGGTGATGAAACATTACTCATCAATGATGAACAAGAAGAAGCCTCAGGCAAATTATTCATTGGAGGGGTTGTTAGAATTTAGAATAACATTTTATAGACCTTCACCTTGCTCTTTTGTTTAATAATAGACCAATCGCCATCAGGCAACAATTTATCTCGAGTTGTAGATCAGTCCTTGAAAAAGGTGTAGCTATAAGTTAAATTCTAGCCGCTACTGAAGAAGTAATATATATATATATTTTGTGCGTAAATTGAGAAAATCTATGATAAGTTTTTTTTTTTTTTTTTGGCAAAGAGATTCTAATACCTAGAAATACAGAGAGTTTTTAACATGACTGAAGTTAGAGTGGAATAAGGGAGGAGTAAAGAATTAGAAGTAATAAAGAATAAAGGAAAAGGCAAATACAAAAAATACAGAATATACGGATGTCAGCGTAAACGTAAAGATTCTACCGTCAACAAGACAGTGAATTGATCTAGCAGGCATTACAAGGAAACCTAGGCCCATTCAGGCTTGTTGTTGTAATCATTATTACCTCTACCTCTTCCTCTACCGCCTCTTCCGCCTCTCCAGTTACCATTGCCTCTACCTCTAAAACCACCTCTGCCACCTCTGCCACCTCTGCCTCTACCTCTACCTCTACCATTAGGAACGTAGGCTTCACCGAAAGTATCCAAGTTGAGGCTTCTTTCTTCATTCCATCTCATGTTATTTTTGGCGTCGGTGGACGAGGAGATATTATCAAAGAAAGACGATGACCTATTGTAGCCAGGATGAGCCTCTTTTTCCGATTCCAAATCTTTGGAAAATCTGGCGTTAGCGGATTCAAAGTCAAATTCACTATCGGGGACCTCTATACCTGAAGATCTTCTTCTTTGATGGGCCAGGGGTTGTGGACGAGCCTCGGGTTGTGCTGAAGGTACACTTGGAGATGAAGCCGATGCTGAATGTTGGGCCGATTGTGGTGGCTGTTGTGGTTGTGGTTGCAGCTGTGGTTGCAGTTGTGGTTGAGATTGAGAAATAGATGCATCTACTGGTTGCGTCTTGGTTGGTTCTGGTTGTGAGGATCCATCTTTTGCTGGTGCCGTGATAGGTGCTGCAGCAGCGCTAGTTGGAGCAGGCACCGATGGGGGTTGAGATTGTGGTTGAGATGGAGGTTGAGTCGTGGTGGTGGGAGGAGCAGGAGCATAATAACCAGTTGGAGGCTGTGTAGGAGTAGGACCTGGACCGGCAGCAGCACCGGGAGCTGGACTAGCAACGGTCGATTCAGGTTTGACTTGATCAATGGGGACATCTAACACTGATAAATCCTTAACATCCGAGCCTCTAAATACCACGTAATCGTAAACGTCGGTTCCAGGTGAAACTTCCAAGTTGGGATTACCGTTTTGGGCCATTCTCCCTTCGGTCCCAAATGACCTAACTGATTTTAAGGCAACAGTGGCATCATTGGCATTGATATTATCTAACAACCCGACATAACGAAGACCTTTGTTGGAAATCAATGAAATGGTTTTCCCGATGTATTGAGACATGCTTGGAAAGAGTTCAATGAGTATGTGGGTGGGTGTATGGATATATGTGTGGGTGTGGGGGAGGTGTGTGTGTGTGATGGGTGTGAATCCTAAAACCTGGAGAATCCAACCTGACGCCTTCAACACTTTTAGATTGACTTTCTCTCTCTGAGTTTACACTTCAAAAAAAAAAAAACTTTGCGAGTTTCTGAAATTTTTTCCTCTCTAATTTTGTAAACTTTTTGGACAAAAGACACGACTCTGGTTTCTGTTGAGAAAGTGGCTTCAAAATCAAAATGATAAAGCGATAAGCGTAGAGATTAAAGCCATTATTTCGTCAAGGTACTTATGAGCCGCCCCTAATCTATGTCGAGCGGATTGGAGAAGTTACTTTCCGAGGAAAGAAGCTTTGAAACTCCTTGCATTTGAGTTGCGTCTAATTTCTAATTGCCAATATGTGGTATTAGTAGCAAAGTAGTGCTGTTTTAGCTAATTTTGTTCATTTTGCTGTAAAATGAACAAGAATCAGGGTTGTCAGTTTAAGCTGTAAAAATGTGAGGATAACGCATGCATCGTGAATGATGCTTTCTCCGCTTGCTTTTACAAACTACACTCCACAACTTGATGCTTGATTATAATTAGTTTAATTAAACCAATCCTACCTCCACTAATATAATCATGAATAAATGATATAATTAGCACAAGATATGTCAAAGTTGCTTCTTACTTGACAGTGACAGGGTCATTGACGTTGACATTGGTGAAAATATTACATACCAAGACAATTTGGTGCAAAAAATAATTGTTTTTGACAAGTTGAGTCGGGCCTATGCTGGCACGGCACCACCGTGAGTTTAATTACAGGGTGAGCATTCTCCCATTCGGTAATTCTTTCACATACCATATCACCAGCTGGGAATGTCTTCAAGGCGTGACTCTGGAACTGAGGCAGAATGGCTCAGTAGAAAATAATCCAGAATAATTCCAGCTTCATGCTCCAATCGGGTATCTGAGTGAATGATCTTCAATTACCCCAAACAAGATAAGGGGATTTGTGAAATGATTAAGCCGATATCAGAACAAGCCAAACGTACAACAGAAAAAATAAATTAAGCAATGTCGTATTTTTCTTTATTATTTTCACTTTTCTTGTTCTATTGTCGTTTCTAGGAAGTTCGAGGACATTGTAAGTGCTCTATCTAAGAAATTTACGAATCAACTTATGGCTTGCTAGGCTGCAAAATACCCAAGTTTAAGGTTCATGCAATGCTTATCATTTAATGACATTTCCGGACAATTGTCACTTCTTCTAATGGTGGTGGATATCATTAACCACACCTTGAAGCCAATTTCTTGGCGGTAATGATACCCAAAACTGACGAAATCCATGGTAAGTTCGTATGGACTCTGTCATTAGTTGTTATCTGACCACCCCGATAGGAGCCGATCGTACATACTTTGAACATATCTGGAATGGAAATTAATTAGCGATAATGTTAATTAAGCCGTCAATAATTGGCTTGTTGGGGGCAACAAAATTATTATCTTTATCTGAATTGGTTCTCCAAGATTGTGTTGAGTAGTTAGCATCTTCTTTTGAGTTTCTTTTTACGAACAACAAGGGGAATTCACACATAAACCCAGAAACACATAAAATGTCCACTAATTTCTCGTCAAACTCTGGATATTTGGAAAGTCAATTAACTCTTTAATTTGATTTATCTTTGAACTTCTAAACAAAATCACCATAGTTAATCATGTCGAAACAGTTAGATAATGTTACTAGTGTCAGGAGTGTCACGAGTCACTTAGACATAGCAGACCACGAAGTGGATTTGGAAGCTATTCGCTCCAACCCCAAATCAATTGGGCAAGTTGCTGAAGAATTTAGCTCAGAGCAAAAATTCTTCATTTTGAGAAGATTCAATTATGAAGGGTTGGTGTCGTTGAATGATTTACCTCCTTCTGCTACTTTCATGTTGGAAAAAGTTCAATCTTTAACTGAACTGGAAGCGGTACAAATCTTGCAAGAATACTTGGTCGAACATGATGAGGATGTCAACATTCCATCTCACGAATACGAGTTCGTTCAAAAATTAGTTGCTGCTGCTCCTGCTGAATTAAATCAAACAGGTATCAAGGAAAAACTTAACCAAACATTTTCTGATTCTGTGGAAGAAAAATTCAACCATTCTGAAGAAGTCTCTTCAACTAATGATTTGAATTCCTTAGAAGCACATGAAAAGTCTTTCTTCGAAATTTTCGACTGGAATTTACAAACAAGAATGGAAGCAGCCTTAATTGCTTATCATTCACCTTATCCAGAAGTCAGATCTGTAACTGATCCTTATGATGATCCCTCTATTCCAGTCGAAACTGTGAGAGTTTATATCGCTGGTTTAATTTGGGTCGCTCTTGGTACTTTTATTAATCAATTCTTTTCCGAAAGAAGACCTAAGGTCACATTATCAACTTCGGTTGTTCAGCTTTTCCTTTACCCAACTGGTATGTTACTCGCTTATATTCTTCCTAAATGGAAATTCAAAGTCTGGAAATGGACCATTGATTTAAATCCAGGTCCTTGGAACCACAAAGAACAAATGTTGGCTACTATCTTCTATTCTGTGAGTGGTGGGTCTTCTTATGTCAGTTGGAACATTCATGTTCAAAAACTTAAACTCTTTTACGATAATAAATGGGTCGATTTTGGGTATGAAACTTTATTAATCTTAGCCACAAATTTCATGGGTTTTGGTTTTGGTGGTATCATGCGTAAATTTGCTGTCTATCCAGTTAAAGCAATATGGCCTTCGATTTTACCAACTGTTGCTTTGAATAAAGCTATTATGCAACCTGAGAAGAGAGAAAATATCAATGGCTGGACCATCTCAAGATATACTTGGTTTTTCTCTGTTACTGCTTTCTCATTCGTTTACTTTTGGATTCCTGACTATCTTTTCGGTGCTCTTTCCACTTTTAATTGGATGACTTGGATCAAACCTGATAACTTCAACTTAGCAGCAATCACTGGTTCTGAAAGTGGGTTGGGGCTTAATCCAATTCCAACTTTCGATTGGAATGTCCTCAATTATAATGGTGCTTTATACATCCCATTCTATTCCTATGTGAGTCAATATATTGGGAGTATTATCGCATTCTTTTGTATTATTGGGGTTTATTGGTCAAACCATTATTGGTCTGGTTATATGCCAATCAATTCCAACGGACTATTCACCAACACCGGTGAATCATACGCAGTCACTCAAGTTGTTAATGATAAAAGTTTGTTCGACGAAAAGAAGTACGAGTCATACGGTCCTCCATTTTACACTGCCGCAAACTTGGTTGTATATGGTGCATTCTTTGCCATTTATCCATTTTCCTTTGTGTATGAGGTTGCAATTAGATATAAAACTATTTTGAGCGGATTTGGAAGTCTCTTCAAGGCTTTCCGTCATTTGAGATCATCAACTTATGAAGATTTCCATGATCCTCATAGTAGAATGATGGCTCGTTTTAAGGAAGTTCCTGATTGGTGTTTTTTCATTGTTTTGATCATTTCTATTGTATTGGCTATCATTTGTGTTAAAGTTTATCCAGCAGAAACTCCTGTATGGGGTATTTTCTTTGCCGTTGGTATCAATTTTGTCTTTTTGATTCCATTAACTGCAGTCTATTCAATCACCGGTTTTAGTTTCGGTCTTAATGTTTTGGTTGAATTGATTGTTGGTTATGCAATCCCTGGTAATGGTTTGGCCTTGAATTTCATTAAAGCCTTAGGTTATAACATTGATGGTCAAGCACAAAATTATATCACTGATCAAAAAATTGGACATTATGTTAAAATACCACCAAGAGCTATGTTCAGATGCCAAATCTTATCTGTTTTCGTTCATTCCTTTATTGGTTTGGCCGTTATGAACTTCACCATTGATAACATCAAAGACTATTGTCTTCCAAACCAAGCACAAAAATTCACCTGTCCTTCAACCCGTACTTTTTACTCGGCTAGTGTTATTTGGGGTGTTATTGGTCCACGTAAGTCCTTCAGTTTATATCCTGAATTGAGATACTGTTTCTTGATTGGTTTCCTTCTTGCCTTCCCTGCCGTCTTGTTCAAGTGGTACGGTCCTAAGAGGCTTACCAAGTATTTCCAACCAACTTTAATCATTGGGGGTTTCTTGATTTTTGCTCCTTATAACTTGTCATACTACACCGGTGGTCTTTACTTGTCAATTGCCTTCATGTACTATATTAAGAAGCATTACTTGACTTGGTGGGAAAAATACAATTACGTTTTCTCCGGTGGTATGGATGCAGGTATTGCATTTAGTAGTATTATCATCTTCTTTTCTGTTCAATATCACGACAAATCAATCAACTGGTGGGGCAACACTGTTTCTGCTGCTGGTATGGATGGTGCTGGTACTTCCAGAATGAATGCAACCATTTCAGCTCCTGATGGTTATTTTGGGCCTAGAGTTGGTCACTTCCCATAGATTGTATAGTTCCTGGATTTTTTTCTTTTAATTCTCTCTTTTGTCCTTTGGTGACTGTCCTCTTTCTTCAATTCTTTGCCTTATGGTAGCATTGTGAATACACGAGTTACTTGCAACTTTCTGAATATATAATTTGTCTTTTCCTCTCAAAACAAACTTGTAGAAGATTGTATTTTTAAAAAGGTTACAACTTTATTATCATAGTTATTTTTTTTAGTACTTGAGCTACATGCGACATTCGCGACATTCGATAAACGACATGACTCTGAAAGTCCAAAAAAAAAAAAAAAAAAAAGTGAGTATTTATCAAATATCAGAGCTGGTCTTGTAAGCTTGAAATTATCATAAATGAAGCCAGTTTCCGTAACATAAACTCTTTTCATACCAATCAAATTCATTTACACTTATCATACGGCTACGATGAGTGAATCAGAACTTAATAAGGTTCCTGCTCTTGGAGTCGATGAACCAAATACTGATAAAGTTAAGGTGGAAGAGCCTGGTCAAGATTATGATGAGGATACCCCAGTCAACGACTTGGGAGCTAACGATGAGATAAACGCAGACGGTGAAGGCTCACCAATATCGGGGGGGCAAGAACCATTTGCTGAAACGGGTGAAGAACAAGCTGGTTCTCAAGCAGAAGCTCAAGCCCAATCTTCCGAACCAGCACCAGAAAGTGAAGGAGGTGCTCAAGAAGAGAACTACGATGAACAACAAGAAGAAGATGACGATGATAATATTTATTCAATCAGTGCACATAAAAACGATGACGAAAAAGATGGGACTGGAGCCACCAAGAAAAAGATTATCAGAAAGACGAAAAGGGATTCACCACCCACCGACGGAGAATCAGGATTTGTTCCAATGGGTGAAAATGCTATTAATGAAGACGACTATTATGATAACAATCAAGATGCACCCGATTATAGTAATGAGGACCCTGCTAGTAGAAAGAGAAGACTATTAGAAGAAAAAATGACGTCAGCGTTAAAGGCGAGAACTACGAGACGTCGTAAGGCAGACGAAGATGATTTGGAAAGAATGCAAGATGATAGAATTGATGCCTTAAAGAATAAAATGATTGAAGCCGCAAACTTGGATGTTGAAAGAAACTCACAAGGTGAAGTTGCCACCGAAAAGATTAAATTATTAAGAGAAGTTAGCGATGTTCTTTCGAAAGCTGATTTGGCTATCTCAATTTTGGATAACAATTTATTGGAAGCAGTTAGATTATGGTTAGAACCATTACCTGATGCATCTATGCCTGCGTATCAAATTCAAAAAGAATTAATCCACTCATTAGAATCCTTACCGATTAAGACTGATCATTTGGTTGCATCAGGAATTGGGAAGGTGTTGGTTTTCTACCAACGTTCACAAAGAACCGAACCTAATTTGAAAAAAATTGTTGACCGCTTAATTGGTGATTGGACCAGACCAATCTTGAATAAATCAGATTCTTATAAAGATCGTACGATTCAATTTCTGGAATATAATAAGAATAGATACACAAATCAATTATCATCCGCCAAACGTCACAAACCTAAGGAAGCTAAGACTTTATACGAAGAAAGTGCTGAAAGAAGAAACAGAGCAGCTATTCCAACTGCCAGAACCACTGCCTATAAGATTGCACCAAGAGTTGATCCAAGTTTATTAAAGAGACAACAAGGTAGAGGACAAGATGAAAGATATAAGAGAATCAATCAAAAATTGACCTTGATGAATTTCAAGAGGAAAACAACCAAGAAAGGTGGACCCTCTATCGAGGGAAGAAATTTGGCTATGTAAGATGACTATAATTCTATAATATGTAATATAATTAAAAATTTGCATCAATTTTTCACCGCTGTAATGATTTACAAGTTTTAAATTTTTATATTATATTTTATTTAATGTTGGAGAAAAAAAAATGGGGAGAGAAACTTAATCATAAATATATATGTATAAACAAAGCAAAAAAAGGTAAAATAAATGGGAATAGGATAACATTAGTGAATTAAAATTGGAAAACGGACCACTAATTCCATCGTAGAGAAGGAATAAAAAAAAAAAAAAAAAAGAAGGGACAAACAAAAGTAACAAATAAATGAAAGGAAAAATGATACAGTAAAGGATATGAACAAGTATTATTAATATTACAACTGGAAAATTGACAAGCCTTTCATTGATGAGAAGGGATTAATGTAGTTTTGCTTGACTGAATTCTTCTTTCTTTTCGAGGACCCCCAATACAAAAGATTTAACAAAATTAAAATATGAACCGTTTATTAATTTCAAAATAAAACGCTATATGTCACCATGACCCACATTAAATTACATTTTCAACTTGAATAAGAAAACATTTAGGATAATCTATGATCTTGGTTTTTCCTTCTTTTCTTTCCATAAAGCTAACAAGGAGACACCAGAAACCTTGACAACCTTGAATCTGACACCGGGAATATCACCCTTAGCCTTACCTCTTCTACCAAAACCGGCTAATAAGACTTCGTCATTTTCATCAACGAAGTTCAAACAACCATCATTTGGAACGAAAGCAGTGACTTTTTTACCGTTTTTGATTAATTGAACTCTGACACACTTTCTAATAGCGGAGTTTGGTTGTTTGGATTCAATACCAATTTTTTCTAACACGATACCTTTGGCGTGAGAAGAACCACCGAATGGAGAAGATTTGAAAGCGGTACCTAATAATCTGGCTTTATAAGCTTGATCAGCCCATCTGTTGTTACGACGGTGAACTCTTAATTTTCTAGCAGAGTTAAGACCTCTTGGTTTACCGTTACCCATCTTGATGTATTTAAAATGTGATGTTGAAGTTAGTAAGGAAGTACTGGTAGGAATCAACAAACAAACAAACAAGTAAGCAAATTTTTTAATTGAAAGTAGAGTAGCTATGAGAAGGAGGAGGATTTTTTTTCCTTTCCTCACTCTATTTTTTCACTTTTTTTTTTTTTTTTTTTTTTTCACTTTTTTTTTTGTTTTGTATGGAAATTTGGTAGATGAGTGCAGGTGATGGATGAGGGTAAGAGCTTATGTAAGCGCACTCAGTCTGAAAAAAAAACAGCACTGCACATAATTGAGAAGATATTGCATCACGTGCGAGTAGTCCAAATCAGCTAGGGCTGTAGCCCTAGTTGGGATGGGATCTTCATTATGCAACCCAATGCATAAAACGACTCTCGGTAAAAATAAACTATGTGTCTAAATAAACCGAAAGCGTGAAAAAAAAGTGACAGGGGGAAAAACAAAGCTTACAAAAATGGCTGCAACATCTCATTATCATACAGTTTATAATTTACAATTGTATTGGAAGTGTATCTAAGTATATAAATAAACGAGTATATTTGGGGGATCAACGTTTTAATTTTCTATCCTTGATTAATTTCAATAAGAATAAGAATAATAAATCAAGTTGATCTTTAAACATAAACAACAACCCTTGAACAAAGACCCCTTTCAATAATTGAGGAGCAATCCCCTTGTATAAGCCTCTGAACTTCTCTGTTTCCCATAAATGAGCCAATGCATGGGTGAAATGCTGGAAGCTTATATCATCCTCATCATCTTCATCGTCATCATCCGATTTCTTCTGTTTCTCCAAATCGGCTGGATTTTGGGATTTCTTCTGACCGGTTGGTTTTTGGGATTGTTTCTTTTGTAACATGGCCTTGGAAACAATGAGGGGTTGGGTTGCAATGGTAGCCAAAGATTTGGCCAAGACCCCAATGGAAAAACTTTCCAAAGGACCCAAGTATTCTTTACTACCAAACAAGATTTGTTTCAACCGTTCGTATGAACCGTATGTGATGGAAGGGTTAATACACAACACCAAACTCACACGTAAACCTCTCCATAAGCCGGTGATACCATCCTGATCCAAGATATCCTTGGTGAGTTGCACCAAACTCTTGTGAGTCTTATCGGTTTGTTGTTGAGTGGTGATGACCCCAATGGGCATGGTGAACATTTGCGAGATAGCAGCAGCTAAAGCCCCCAAAAACAACTCAGTGGCGGTGGTTGGTTTATGATTAGGGATATGTTTGTATAAATTGGCATAAACTCGCTTAACAATGGTATACCAATAAAAATAAGAGAAATTTTGAGCAGCAGTACCGAAAATTGATGAAAAAAGTCCGTGGTACCAGCCCAAGATTCCCTTTTTAGCATATATTTTCTTTAATGCATCTACCGTACTCTTGTACTTTAATTCACCTTCCTTGCTTTTAGGGGCGTATATGCTATCTTCGTTATTAACAGAGTCATTTGAGGATGAAGCCAGGGCAGGAGTGCTGGTTGCTTTCGCTTTAACTTGGGTTTGGATAAGCGTTTTACTCAAATCTAACGGGTACACCAAAGTATTGGCAATGGCCGAGGCCAATGCTCCACTAGCGGCTTTTTCCAATGGTGTAAGGGACATTTTAGAAACTTATATGAATAAATAAATAAGGTAGTATCCACAATGCAATTAAAAACAGAAAAAACGGTGGAAATAAATAATAATAACAATAACAAACTTGCAATGCTGGGAATTAAGTATACATATATGGAATCTGGTACGAAGTCACTCTATCTTATCAAATTGATTTCAACAAGTATTTTTTTCCTTCCCCTCTGCTCGGTCTAAAAGAAGCACTTAAATAGAAGGAGAATCAACAAATACACGAACTGATCTAACAACGGGATATGTCAGGTTCTAGGGATGTTTTCAAAAACAAATAACGGAAAAGAAACAAAGTTCAACAATTGAGTTCACTGTTTATACCTGTTTACTGCTGGTCAGCGAATCGGTTCATATTTATTTATTTGATTCAAATAACATTGTGGTTTACCGAGGTTCAAAATCGGCTTAAACTTATCGACTTTTTTAAACCACATGCGCACTTTAGACCCCCTCCCTGTGTTTTCTCCCTGTGTTTTCTCCTTGTGTTTTCTCTGTGTTTTTTGTTTGCTTTTTTTTTGGCTTGTTTGCACACCCGTGCACCTCGCTCTTATTATACCAGGCGTATCTTTCTTCTTAGTTATACTATCTATACTAATCTATTAAGGTTGTCCACCGCTTATACAGATAAAATCAATACCCTATTGGAGTATATTCAATAACATATATTTGTGGAGGTTAAAACAAAGAATAAAGAATAAAATAGAGCATATCTAAATCATAAAAGCAAACTTTATTACTGACTAAAATCTAAAATTCGGTTGAAGAATTTCTTTGCAACATAATTAAGGGTGCCAGAACTTAGAGTGATTTAACTCTAATGTTACGGAAAGTTGTTTAACACTGTTTACACTTTTATATCAGTGCTAAGTTTCAAGATTGTTAAAATTAACAGTCTTCAATAAGGATTTCAAAGACTAAAGTCTTTGTATGAAGTCAATTAGCAATTAAGTAATAATTCAATAATAGAACTAGTATACTGTAAATTATATTTCACTATTACTGGAGTGACCAAGAGTATGTATTCCTCTTTACTCATACACTTGACAGCCGAGGTATTGTTGATCCCATTCATCGCCATCCCTACACAGATGATGTGGCCAACCCACTACATAAGCCATACAGTTAATGTATAAATTTGTCAAGCCCATTGATCTGTAGTATGTACTTATCTGTGGTGATTCACAATAACCATGACTAGACCAATACTCATGGTTGTCACCCGTACAGGCACTCAGTCCAAAGCCATGAGCTGCCAACGCACTTACTCGCTTTGTTATACCGTTAGCGCGTTTAGACCACAAACTATCAGTAAAGGTATCATTATAATGGATGTGTCCTCTTATATAGTCATACCAACTTGTCAATGTTGGTGGGCCGAGATTAAGATCAAGGTCATAGCCAGTATAGACTGCGGTATCAATAATGTCAGCATCGTCAATTATAGACAAGTTACTTAAGAATGTGAATTGCAATGGAATTGACCTATAACAAGCTCTTAATCGGTCTATTGTAGAATTGTTTATCTGATCTTCACTCAAATTAAAACCAACACTTATCAAATTTCCTTTCTCAACAGTTACTATAATGTTGTCATGAAATCTCTTCGTACAGTTATAGAATAATTGTAGATCAAAATTAATGTCAGTGACATTATTATATACTGCAGCATAATAATCCCAAGCATTAACTAAGTTGATTAATGACAAAATGAATATTAAAATCATATTTGCACAGAAATAGAATAATTTCGAAATTATTATATCAGGCTATCGATATATCTTTCTTCTTAGTTATACCATCTATACTAGGTTGTCCACCGCCTAATCAATTATACAGATAAAATCAATAATCGATGTCCCAAAGATTATTAACTTATAGGAATATATGTGACTTAATAGCATATATTTGTAGAGGTTGAAACAAAGAATAAAGAATACAATAGCTGATGTCTAAATCATTACTATGACTTATCAATGGATTCAATTCATATATAAGAGTAGCTGCCCAGCCATAATATGGGGCTTCATGGATTAATGCGGGGGTATACAATAATAACATACTATAGAAGTGCATATAGTAATGGATGTGCTCAGATGGCACCCTCTGGGGCCCGACCCGCGGTTATCGCAGTGCCGATGCTGGTGGTGTAGGGAAGTCAGTTCCCCACAATTCGTATGGGCTGATTCCATTACATTTTTTCAGCTAGGAGATGGTAACTTTTTTTTTACTGCAAAAAAAGAATACTATGTGCTCTATTTACAAGTCCATACTTTGACGTCTCGATCTGTTCCACAGCTGACAAGGACCTCCTGGTGGAGGTGATCACCACTAGCAAAAGTCTTGATACGGCCCGAGTGTGCCTCGTGATCCACCACCACTTGTTCCAGGACCAAATCGATCCCACGTACATGACCATCTTCACCCATGATCCATACTCCACTGGCGTCCAAACGCCAGTGGATCATGGCCTGTGAGTACTTGTCTTGGATCGACATGGTGTCCAAGTTTTTGAGAATCTGGTTTCTTCTTGTTGGTTGAGTGGTATCGTTGATTTGATCATACTCTTTTAAAGTCACGATGATAAGCCGCATGTACGGTTCGTGGGAGGTTCCCACGGCAACCAATGGGGCCGACCCCGGTACTTGTACCATCTTGATGCATCGAGGTGAAAAAATTGACGACAGGAATTCGGCGTCGTTTAATGAAATCTTATACACCAACTCGAGTTGGGTGGTGAATTTAAATACCTCGAGTAAAGTATACTCGTTCTTGCCCACCACGATCACAAGCTCGCCGTGGTGGTTGATGGCGTCAATGCAGCTTCCTTGTATCGGGAGCTTGTACTCGCCCAATATCGTCATGTTGAGATCATCGTGGATTTGACTCACCTTGATTAAAAAATCCCACCCTAAACTTACAATATACCTCCTGGTGCCAATTTCCACATACTTGACATCAGTGACAAGTTTGGTGTGGATCTTAAGGGTGCTCTTTTTAATAAGTGTAATTGGGTCGTTGTCCGTCAACTCAATTTCAAATAACGTAATTTGGCCGTCCATGCCCACGAGTATCACTTGGTTTGTGTGTGGTATACCAATAATCTTCTTAATCACCACCCGACCGATCACCTGTGCTTGTGATAATATGACCTCGTGCGTGGCCATATCAACCACCGAAAATTTCATATCAGCCGTACTCAATAATAATAAGTTTTTATCACCAATGGGTTGAATCGCGCTCGATATCACTAACCCATCAATACTACTCAATGTCTTACCAAACTTGGGATACGGAGTGGTCCACGAGACTAGCTGGCGATTGATGCCTTTTAATTCCTCGTCTAACAAGTCATCTCCTACTTTCACTTTGGATTCAAATAGTTTGGTCACTTGTTGAAAATTGATCCGATCATTCACTATTTCTTGTAATGTCTCATGATTAGGCAAATTTTCTTGTACGGTGGAAACTGGACTCCCCAATTCCTCCTCGAATTTCTGTAACGTCTGATGGAAATTATTGGCCTTGAGGTAATGGGCTATCAAGTTATTTATCGGCATCGTGTTTGTTTTCTAAGTTAATAGATCGAATTACGTTATCATTTTTCAAGCACATAAAAACAAAGAAGAAATTGATTAATACATCCGTACACCATATACATTGTTTTATTCACCATGATTTCAAAGTATTCAAACATGCAAACGGCAAAAGCGTTCACAGGGATGGATCCCACATACCCTCGATTTACTCACATCATTTAAGGCACCCGTCTCAGTTTCGAAATACCCTCTTACAAATGATGATATATTGCATAAAGTGGGTAAATTGTTGCATCTGATGTCCTTCTTTCTTTACTTCATACACAATATATTCATCTCTGCAGCTGTTTATCACATAAACGAAGAGACGCAAAGTTATGCTACCCAATTTGAGGTATAGAGAAGGCTGTGGGCTCCTCAAAACTAAGAATTATTACTCCGGAGTATAATATTAGAACTGCAGTTACGTTTCCTCTACACAAAAATTAATAGCTATTAAACATCGTATCGGGGTGTGGGTGAATCCCGGGTAGTAGTCCTAGAGTAGATAGGATGATCTGCTATCTAGCTAGGATCTATTTTAAACTCCCTTTATTGGGTATTCAAGCGTTACCTTTCTGTACTATAGATATATTGGTATAATACAGATCCCATTAGGCAATCTCACTTCCCTTTTTAGGGCATTAACACTAAATGTGGTTCAC
>JAJMSM010000002.1:0-316851 GCA_030578475.1 Hyphopichia wangnamkhiaoensis
TTTTTTTTTTTTTTTTTTTTTTTTTTTTTTTTTTTTCTTTTTCTTCTTAACTCATGAAACGCTAATAGTGATTTCAGCTATAGTGGTGATTGACTGCTACTACTTCTGTGTATTATATATATTGGTCCATTTCCTTCGTTTTTTCCCTTTCCTAGTCCCTTTAATTTCTCAACTGTTTTCAATTCCAATTTGCTTTTTTGTTTTTTATTTTCCTTTTCTTTTTCTTGTTTGTTCTTTTTATAGTCTCGAGGTTCCATTTTTTTGCACTCGTCAAATTTACCTGTACTCGAACAAACTGAAATTATTGTTGCGAACAAGAATTTACGTTCCTTCGCTAGACATTTAGCCCATTCCTTCTCATTACACCAATAAATACAGACGATTGCCTACCCTTGATATCCTACCCTGGGTGATTTTTTGTTGTTCCCAAAAAAATCTCTCCTATTAGTCAATTTATTTCTTCGCTTCATCCCAATTGAAGACCCTACCGTCTATTTATGAATAAGTTAGCAATCTCAAATATCTAATGTCAGCATATATATTGCTAGCGGCAAACTCTAGTGCCAACAATGCTCATCGGAAGCAACTTGAGAGAAGAAAAGCTAAACAGAAGGCATCATCGAATTCATCCTTATATTCACGTTCTCATGATTCCGCAAGTACTCGCTCTCATAGCTCATCGGGTGATTCAATTCGCAGATATAATACTCATGGCTCCCAACACTCTCTGAGTTCTAGTGAACGTAAAAACAAAAAAGTCTATGATGCCAATACCAGCCAATATGTCGATAGAACAGCTTTAATGAGTCCAGTTGAAAGAAGAATTAGCAGATATGAAGCAGCTTATGAAGAAATTGCTCGTGGTAGCAGATATAATGGATTAAGCGAACGCTTGAATCATTCATACCTTGATAGCAGTGTTGATGAAACTTTCTTATTTACTACTAAGCATTTAGACCTATTAAGATACAGTTATTTCAAACAATTCAATCATGATTATGATTTAATCCTTCATGAAATGTCTGAAAAAAGAAAATCTGATAATTTACCCAAAATGAAATTTGTCCGTAAGATTGAAAAACTCAAACGTCAAAAACATTCTCATAAGCTTCATTCTCCCTCTTTCAGGAGTAACCCAAATCTGCTTGATGAACTTTTAGCTCAAAGTTCAATACCGACTAGTGAAAGTGAAGAAGAGCAACTGGATGAAGAAGAAAAAATGGCTCGTTTTGCTCGTTCCATTCATATCAGCGATCATGAACGTGATCATATTGAAAATATCTATCAAGAATATTCAACATTCAAATCAAATCTCGATAATGGAGCTCAATTAAATATCAGATCAGTTATTAAATCTCAACATTTTTGGAATAATGTTTATCAAGATGTTAAATTCAATTATATCCAACTTAAACCGACTTTCAACTATTTTGATTTACTTCCTCAAATCAACCAAACCATTAGATTTTTTGGTGATTTATTCGATTTTTTCCTTTACAACATTCAGGTATTGAAAATTAATCCTCGTGATTCCAAGCAAACTTTGAAAGAAGAAGAAAAGGAATTATTAAAGGGTTACACTTTCTTTTATTTTGATGATAGTAGCTATGATGTGTTGGTTCATATGAGTAAGAAACACCATAAAATGTATCTGAGTCAATCAATGATGAATTCTACTTTAAACTCCCCAATGAGTCTTACGTTCAATTTAGATAAAAAAGATATGTTACATCATGAATTGGACGTACATAAAGATTTAATGAATCGTATGATTGAAACAATCATGGATAATTTAAGAAATTCTGTTAACTTACCTAACAAAAGATTCCAACATAAAGCAAATGAACAATTGTTTAAATTGTGGGAAAGCTTCTTACGTTTTGTCATTTTTGATATCTTGATTGATGAGAAAAACTTTATTCCTCCTCAAGAAGATACTGATGACGATTTACCCGAGCCAACAATTGATCATGAAACATCATCAACTGACGATTTATCTCATTCAAGTTCAAGTCAATTTGATTATGCTAGTCCTTCTCAATTACATCGTAACTCATTTATTCCCCAATCACCTTCATCATTATATCAACCATCACCTTCATATGGTAGAAGTGTCCAAAAACTAAAAATCATGAGAAACTCTAGTACCAGCTCTGGAAGTACTAGTAGAAGTGCTACCTCTTCGAATATGTCTATCATGTCATCTCCACAACAGCGTAATAAAGGTAGCATAACATCTACAATGGCTTCTTCTGTTTACAGTGGCGGTGTACCTAGTCACGGTCTCGGTATTTATCAATATCCTTCTCCAGACCAAGAATTTCAACCACCAACGACTCCTATCAATAAAACCTTTGGACTCGGTGGAAGCGTTCATGATGCTAATAGTGAAATTTCACCAAAAATGATCCCAGCCATGGAACCTAAAAGATTCATTGGCTCTCGAACCCCAACCAGTAAGCCTTCTTCGCCTGATTTGAAAGCAAAGAGTCGCAAGTCGATTTTTGGCAAATTCAGAAAGTAAGGTCTACTTTCTCTTCATTATTCTCTTAGTTGTCTAACTTGGACAGACTGTTTTTTTCTTTTGTATTTTTCATTTTTATTTTTTTTAGTTTCTACTTGTGACTTCCTATGCATTATCATATCTTTTTTACGATTTCTTTCTCTTTTCTTTTTTCATTAGTTCTTTCTCTAGAAAATCATGTCATTCATATCATTACGCTCATCCAGGTCATTCACGTTTTATTATTTCTTTCTGTTTCAGTATTTGTGCCAATTACAACTTTTCTTTTCCTTTCTCTCTTGTCATTCATTCATTATTTATTTTTTAGTTAATTATTTTATTTTTCATTTTCTTTTCAATATTTTTATTCTTCTTTCGCTTCCGTTTGTACTTTTAAGGTCATAATGTGTTTTGCAACTTAAGCACTTTACTCGTTTCAATGTAAATTATGGATTTAAATATTTTTTAAAGAAAATATACGACGTACAGCTAAGCTTTTCACTCATGTAAAATTCCACAGACAAAAAATAATTTATAAGTGGCCTAGATTAATAATGCATAATGCAACCAACCAAGACTGGTTGAAGGGCAAACAAATAATAGCTGAGTGGCTACAAGACACTTGACGTTATACATTCTCGAGGAGCAAGTAAACAAAGCCAAATCAATTACACTTTGCCACGATTTCTGACGCGAGACATTGGGATATCGTGAAATGTTAACAAGGTTGCCATCATCAACGGGCTGTAATGTTTCCTTGTTGCAAGGGTAGTGTATGTAGCTTCATCTGATGTTGTTTGTGGTGAGTAGGCCATTAAGCCTCTTACCTAGTCAAAAAGATCAAACGGTGACCAAATACAAGGTTAGGAGCAAATTGTACAAAATTCAGCGTGTAACAGTACAGATGAAAAAGATATGCAAAAACATATGGGATTCTCTAAAAAGCCGACTAGCAGTGTGAATGTCAAAAAGAAAGAAAAAGAAATTCAGCTATCAACAAAGAAAACCAGAGATTGAAGGAATAACATACGCAAACAATCCAAAAAACAAAAGGACCACTAGGGCGACTGAGCACAAGAGGGCATCCGCGGTAGGATTAGGGTCTGCCAAAATAAACCTGGAACGTCAGAGCACCACAAACATATTCTTTTTAGTATTGAAGTAGAACAGGGTATACGATGCGGTTAAGTTAATAATAGGTAACTCTAGTTATCATGTGTGTATTGTGGGTACAAAAAAGAACTTAAAAAGAAATAGAAATAATTTGGGTAGTTCATATGCTGCAATACGAAAACCAAAAAAATAAAAAGAAACCTTAGAGTCTATTTTGAACGCTTAGCGAATGTACAATTAAAGTCGGACGAACTACGGGGAAGCGAATTCTTGAAGCGTTAAATCATTTGGTAATACAACAGTACCTAGCTTGGCTAGAAAACTGTGTCAAATATTGTTGGCTGAGCTACCTGGATCAGCTTATTGTTTTCAGAAAGATTCCATGACGTTAATAACTCTTCAATACGCACGGGATAAGTGCAAGGGATCGGAATTGGGATCTGCCAATCTTGTCAATCTTTCAATTGGTTCTAATCCATCATTCCCAGACGGGTATTGGATGAGAGGATGTAAGAGTGAAATAAAAAAAAGAAAAGATTTTCAACCATCCCATCTCGAAATTAAAACACAAGTTGAAACAATAAGTTTGGCATGTAAGCTTTACGTTGCAAAAGCGAAGGACGCAAAATTAAACAAAGACAAAAAATATGCCAATTACCCGTCCATGTAAATATTTTTCCGGTGCTGCACGTGAACCACGCAGAGCCAATGAATGCACTTCCGGTGGTTCGAAACTCGTCCGGTCCTCCCCGGAAATAATATTCAAATGCTATAGAGATGGAGAGAATGTTTATATGTGTGGTTTGGGAAACCCAAGGCGAGCTGAGCTGAGCGAGTCTAAGTGATTCTTACTATGGTGTTAGTGTTTACGGCTCGTGTGATCCTTATCCTCTTTCGAGTTGGACACTAACCTTGACTCTAGCTTTAAAACCATGAGGACCTCGTTACGAAGTCGTCCCAGAACTATGTACCATTACTGTCTTGCCCCTATATCTCTGGATATTGCCTGGACATTTTTTTCTTTTGGTTTGTAGATCGCTCGCAGAGCTTCTTATTGCTAGTTTATTTGCTTATTTATTTGCTTATTTATTTATTTATTTATTTGTTTTCTTTTTTATTTGTTTACTTATTGTCTTGGTATTTTTTTTTTTTTTTTTCCCCTTGTTTCTATGGTTAGTAGAGTTGAATTGAGACAAAAGGCCACTGGAATGATAATAAGGATTCACAATGAAAACGGTTTCAACCAACGCACTCCCACGCAGTAGTAAGCGGGCTATATCTTCCAAGGGGGTTCCCAATACTCCGTTGGCCTCTTGGTGCGACTATGAGCTAGCTAGCAGGTGCTTAAATGTTGGGTGTGGACGTCATACTGGTAGGAGGAAATGTTTTTGTGGATTGAAAGCAATTATTGTCTGGGATTACCCAATTGAGCGGTCCACCAAATAAATCTAGTAATGAGCAATAAACAGAAAAGCATCTCTCAGGTTAGCCAGTTACAGGTTACAGTATTGGCTAAATTGAAGATAAAGGGCACACCCACAGCAAAGAAGTGGCCATAGAAGCTGCACATGATGGTTCATACTCCTTCTTGTTTAAGGCTCCATCCTCAATGCAAGGCCAAAGGAGCTGGTTACATTTTCACGGGCCACTTGGTACACTATGACAACCTAGATGTTGCCGTACGTTGTCAAGGACCGTCACCTAAAAGCATATACGGCCAAGACAATCCTCACAGCAACAGCGTTCGTAAATTCTTTTAACAAAAATAAAACAAAACAAATAGAGTAAAGGGGTTGAGTTTAAACCCCAGTGGAGACAGGATATCATCATATGGTAAAGGGACGTCTAAATTACTTCTTAATTTATATATTTGTTTATTTACCTTTATTGAATGCTGCATATTTAGTGCTCACAGGTGTACGGGTGTATTTCCCAATGTATCCAAATCAATAACCGTTTCTGGATAGTTGCGTTGCTCGAATTGGAACGGCGCATAAGGGGCAAAAAAATAAGATAAAGTTGCCCCAAAAGCAAAAAAAAAAAATAGAGGAAGCTACCGAGAGTGAGAAAACGACAAGAAGACCTTCTTGAAAGAAAAATAAAAAGGAAACAAAGAGAGAAAAAAGAAATCTACAGGGGGGAAAAGAGCCAATACGGCAGCATAAGTTGAAATTTGATGAGTTGATTTCATACTAGATTATACTTTAATTAATTACATGATTAAATGGGTTGATAATGAGAGATGATGTTTTCAATCATACAAATCGAGAGGAAAGGGTACTAATTTTGTACTTTGTGTAACCCTAAATATGTTTTTGTTTGGTTGCCAGGACCATTAGACTGGGTTTATTTTTGGAACACTTTTTATCTACCCTAGTTTTTGTTATTTACTGATTCATTTCAGGAGATTCCATCCCTTTCCGTTTGTTTCTTTTTCGCTATTCTTGCTAAATTTAAATTTTAATTTAAAGTCTTGTTTAGGTTTCGGAATTTGTCTCTACTTGATCTGAATATTATTTTTAACTCTTGGTTCCTTGTATATATATATATGTATATATATACTGTGAAAAATCTTCTTGTGCATCTTTCCATCGAGGTCATCATCTTAACATTCTATCCTTATACATCATGGCACCACCACCACCTACTTCAGACGCTCTCTTATTACGAGAACATGCATTTTACGATACTGGTAATGTCAAATACGTATTACCATTTATCAAGTTTCAAACTTACAACTCCAACCTTGAGAGTCCCGATGGAATGTATCAAGTACAAGACTTTGCCATCAAGTTTATCATTGTAGCCATGTTAGTGCTTTGCCTTAACAGTAAGGTTGTTCATGGGTCGGTCAAATGGTTGACTCGCTTGAGAAAACCAGATGCTTCTAATACCCAAGAATCCACCGAGTCCGTCTAATGGGTTCTTTCCTTTCAGCATTACACTCCCTTCATTTCCACGTCTATGTGTTCATTTGTCATTCACGCTCCTTTATGTCATCATCATATAATTTTCATTTTTTATTTTTGCATTCTTCTTTCGCCGGGTTTTTTTTCTTTCTTCTTGAGGTGGCTAAGGTTATTATTAATACTTTGCATATGCATCCCCCCCTCTCTTCTTTTCGTTTAGCATTATTTTAGTTCTTCATAATACATATACTTGTAAAGTAATTGTTTGTAAGCAAATATATTTGGTGTTTGCAACTAGCTTAGTTTATTTACATCAAGACTGATGGTATACATTTCCAAATCCCAGATATTCCAGTCGTACCAAATGATGGCAGGGAAAATGGTGAATAGATGCCACATAGCATGTCCATCGATCAACCGTTTCCATGGCTCGAAATCAAACAATTCAAACGACATGGCACTAATCAACCAAATATTCAAGAAAATGGGAATGAGAGGGATGAATTTAGTCTTTGAGATGATTCCAATATAATTCAATTTGGTAAGGATTTTGGTTTCAAATGGTAGTAATTGGATTGAATTATTATAAATATGATCATTTCTAGAATAGAGTTTGACGGTTCTCAAAGAATGAACCACCCATAACACCAACGCACTTAGACCGAAAATCAAGTTGAAAACAATGTTATAATCATAATTCCAGTTCAATTTCAATTTGATGATATGCAAGATCCAGATGAAAACCAAACCAGATTGGAACAAGCGTCTAGTTTGACGATTTTCACTCTTAAATAATTCGAAAAAACGGATGGTGATGGCGTTGAAATTGGCCATGATGATTCCAGCGGCGCCAAAATAGTCGAGGGTTTCAGTAATGGCATTATCCCGTATATGGAATAAAGTACTGAAAACCCAACCCACTACTGAAATGATGAGAAGGGTAAGGTATTGTTTATACATGGAAGCCAATTCGAAATTATGTTTCTTATTCTTATTGAACTGCTTGAGTATCTTATGAATGTTATGCCAATTGATGTAAAGATTCCCCATTGAGAACACCGCCAGGAAAAATTCGGTGAACCCCCAGATTCTTCTAAATGGCCATTTACCGTAGAATTGAACCATGGGTAAATTCATCATTTCTCGATTATTGGTGACAAATTGCTGGCACTTATAATTGCAGTCCAGCTTGCAGTCCCACTGAAAGATCATCTTGAACACCGGCAGCAATTTGTAGTTATTGGTGAAATCTTCAACCGAGTATTTGATTGCCGGTGGGGGGCCACTGCTCGAATGAACCTTGGTTAATTCGGGTTCAATTTGGATATCTAGGTCTCTTTTCTTGTTTCGATTAAGGAACCAACCTTCTCGTTGTTCTGCCTTCTGTTCCTGGGCATAATCGGCATCGGCATCGCCTTCTTGTTGGACTAACCGACTATGTTCAATTTGTTCGAAAATATTACTTTTTTCACAATCAAGGAGAATTATGCATTGATTCAAGCAGTCGGTGAACTCGGCAAGCCGGTCTCCTTGTGAGGCTAGTGCCAGTCCCACAAGCACTGATAGTAACCAGTATTTCGATAGCATTGTCTATAGTACTGTTCGATACGTGTTTGGGATAACGGTTATATTGGATCTCGATAATGGGGAGCTGAAACAAGTTGATCCGAGAGCTTGTCAGCACGATTATATACTGGGTTTCTATTGTATTGTATTCCTTGTCGTTCCCTATTGAAAACGGGCCAGCGATGATATCGATGAATATTTATATCAAAACACGTATGGATATCGTTTTTATTTTATTTTATTGTTTTTTTAAGCGGCAGACGCGGAGTGTACGGGCTTTCTCCGTGGGAGTGCTGGTAAAATTACTGAAACGTACCGAAAAGATCTGAAAAAACCATAAACAGCCCATCGGACGCTATAGCATCTGCACCAACCCGTCTGTAGGGCGATCATTGATCGCAGGGGCCAATCCTGACGGTGTCTGCACCCATAGGGAGCCAGCAGGGTCTCATTGAGGAATGTGGTCTTGTGCGAGTGCCAGGGATTGTGCCTTATGCGAGTGCCAGGGATTGTGCCTTATGTAGAAACAGAAGAACAGACGAACCAAAACATCATCAGAGAATGTTGGATGGAGAGCAGGTGGACGGAGAACGAGAATGAAAGGTCCAGAAAGATTACAAGCAAGATTACAAACCAGCTCCGAAGGGAATAAACTTTTATTATACCGGTAAAACTAACTAAGTAAGAAAAGATCGACGATAATAGACCCCAGATAGTAAAGGGCCAGTCAAGGGCCCATATCAGTCCAGGTCATGGTATTTTTGGGAGAGACCAATGAGAATGGCGGTTGACACCACCATTGCAGCAGAGGCTTTTGTTGCTGGTTTCCAGTTAATTTGACCAGTGGAGCCTTGTTTGAATTTGACCACGACAGCCACGAGCAAGAAGACACCGAGTGCCAGGAGTACGGCGAGAGCGACTTGTTCGGTAGGGTCAATGGATTCCCATTGTGTGATTAGATTGGACAACGACATGATGAAGAAGATGGTGTTATCGCGGGGAATATCATATTTTGTAAAGACACTAAATATCACCGTCACTCAATATTTTCCTACTAAATTGACAACAGTATTTATCTTCAATAGCATACTTACTAGTATTTTAGTATGCTATACTAAATAGTATCGTATAGTATACTTGATAGTGTATAGTATAGTGAATAGTATTGTATCTTACCATACTTAAAGTATTTTTCAATAGTACTGTTTTTCGATAATACTAAGTGTTTTTCAAGAATACTTAGTCTTTTTCAATAATACTGTTTTTCAATAGTACTGTTTTTCAATAATACTGTTTTTCAATAATACTGTTTTTCAATAATACTTAGTCTTTTTCAATAATACTGTTTTTCAATAGTACTGTTTTTCAATAATACTGTTTTTCAATAATACTGTTTTTCAATAATACTTAGTCTTTTTCAATAATACTGTTTTTCAATAATACTTAGTCTTTTTCAATAGTACTGTTTTTCAATAATACTGTTTTTCAATAATACTGTTTTTCAATAATACTTAGTCTTTTTCAATAATACTGTTTTTCAATAATACTTAGTCTTTTTCAATAGTACTGTTTTTCAATAGTACTGTTTTTCAATAATACTTAGTATTATTTTTCAATGGTGTGCCTAATTTTTCAATAGCTTGCCTAATATTATTTTCCAATAATACTCAATAATATTTTTCTAGTATTTCAATACTATTTATACTTCTATATTTTTCAATACTTACTCACTTAATATAGTATTTTCAGTCTATTTATACTTACTATATTTTTCTGGTATTTTAGTACTATTTATACTTACTTCTAGTATTTCAGTACTATTTATACTTACTTCTAGTATTTGAGTACTATTTATACTTACTTCTAGTATTTGAGTACTATTTATACTTACGATAATTTTCTAGTATTTCAATGCTATTTGCACTTACTACATTTTTCAATACTTACTCACGTGATAGTGTACTATTACTTATACTACTACTTAATAGACCATACTATTTATTATACTAATGATATTTAGTATAGTATTCATAGTATACTTAATAGATTGGTATAATAATTGCTGTGATCTACCGAATCTTATCGTAGACCATACATTTACTATACTTTGCGAGGGCCGTATCGGGAAAGATTGACAATTTCAAGATGAAATTTATCCCAGACCCTTAACAATACTACACTGATAGGCCACCACGTTGATCGGGGCTTCGATATGACTGGAAACGGTGATAGATAACGAAATTTCATAAATGAGGAGAATGCACCTTTTCATAACTCCTATCAAAGCACGCAAACCTGCAAGCAACCACTGCATAGGCAAATACACCATATCAGATACCAAATATACCAAGTACACTGCACCGGAGCAAATATACTACCAGTACTAGTAGAGCAAATATACTACTACTACTAGTGGAGCAAATATACTACCAGTACTAGTAGAGCAAATATACTACCAGTACTAGTGGAGTAAATATACTACTAGTACTAGTGGAGTAAATATACTACTAGTACCAGCACCAGTGCAAATATACTACTAGTACTAGAACCAGTGCAAATATACTACTAGTGCCAGTGCAAATATACTACTAGTGCCAGTGCCAGTGCAAGTGCAAATACAGTGCAGCACCAGTGCAAATATAGCAGTGTGTTTGCCTTTGTGTGCCAGTAATCAAATTTGGTAGGTTTACGATTCGCCAGTGCCGTCAATTTTCGGCCTTTAAGAAATTTGAAAATTTTTCATTATTTTTAGGCTACTCCTATACATTCCTCTCTACTCTTCATCACCTTCTCTCTCTATCTTCCATCACTATCTTCCATTTCTATCTTCTATCTCCATCTTCTACCATCCATTGTACGCTTTAATTGCTTATTGTAATCGTATGGTCATCGTATCTAGTATGTTGATCAATCAACTCCCCTCATAGCAAGTAGACTGTCATCAAAAAGAAATTAACCAGTAGAAAAATTTTCTATTCTTCTTACAAAATTCTCATAGAACATGGAAAAAATTTTCTCATACAAAAAGAAAAAAAAGGCGTAAAAAAGAAAAATTTTTCAGCAAATGCCATACAAAACAAAAAAAAAAGGCAAAAAAAACAGAAAAAAAAGAAAAAAAAGAAAAAAAATTGGCAGGAAACAAAAAAAACAATGGAAAAATAAAAAAATTGTAGTTAAAAAAAAAAAAAAGACAATAGGAAAAAAAAATTGTGCGTGCGGCTCAAAAAGATTTTTATTTTTTACGTTTTTTTTTTTTCAGAGGGGGGAATAATTGGGACATAAGTGGAATATATATATTGGGGCCAATATCCTTTGCCTTCGAAAGAGAGACCATATCATTAGCAGTGACTGGTTTTCATTTATCATTTTAATTTGTTGTTTTTTATTGTTTTTTATTGTTTTTAATTGTTTGTTGATCCTGGTGATTCGTATACTTCAGCTTAACTTTTGCATAATGTCATTACCCATTCGTAAGTCTACTCGTGTTCGTACGTTGACCGCCAAGGTCAAGGATCTTGATACAAGACCACCCACTAACACTCATGCAGGTTCTGGATCGCTTGACTCAGACGTTCCTTTGAAAAAAAGAAGAGTCGCTCCTGAAAACAACGGTGCTGTGAAGGACGACAAGATTGACCCCGTGGAAAAACTCCTCAGTCTCACCACTTTCAATAACGACATTCTACTCAACATGGACGAAGGCACGTCGTCGGAGTCCGAGTACGAGGACTCGGACGACGAAGATGCCACGGGTGCCAACATCTCGTTGAATTTCACCAAGATCATCAACGACAACTTGCGGGCCTACTATTCCAGAATAAAACGGTGTCCCATTGAAATCTACAACGACAACTCGTCGTTCTCGCTTCTCAATAACAACCCCGACAAAAAAACCCCGGTGGAATCATCCCAGCCTTCCACCCCTGCATCGGACGTTCCGTTCTTCAGAAATGTCAATTTCAACCCCAAACCTCAATCTGCATACACTTTTGATGAATACTTAGCATACGACGATGACGAAGACGACTCGAAACAAGACGACGTTGAATCTCCTACCACTCCAGCCTCTTCCAACTCGCCTCTCCTTCCTTCCAGTAAAATGTCGTTTCACTACAGACATCACGATAATTTGAACTTATCCTTGAATGAATCAAGACCCGACCTGGATCCTCAGGACGTGTTCAAGTTCCTCAATAAAAGATCCGTCTTGTCCGGTAAAGCCAGTGAAATGGTCAGTACCGGTAATTTCTTAATTAACGATTTCTTCTTGTGAGTCATCTTCTGCATTTTTGTACATATTCATCCTCCCCTCCTTTCCCAGTATATTTCTATATTTATATAGTGTATCTATGATCTTTATGTCCCTAATCTCCTATGTAATCCCTAATATATACCTTGTTTTAAACTTTCTTCTTGTTTTAAACTATACCTTGTTTTCAACTTGTCATTAGTAGATCTGGATCTGTGCCTTCCTGTTAGGGAAAGTGCCGATTCCGACCCTACTTACGTCCTCGTAAATTATGGTGTGCACGTGATGCTCGCATACCCGAATTTTTGCTTCTCGCCTTCCCTGCCTGCCCTGCTCCCCCCGGATATTCAAAAGACAACTAATACCTTTTATGATGAATTGACGGTTAAACATCCAAACTGGTACTCGTTTCTTTTCACTTATTCCACAATCATGGGGTTGGTAACTTTGCTATACGCCTACGTCATTGGTGGTCTCACCTTCATCCCCTGTGTTCTCGTGTTCTTCATCTATCTTCATCCAATAATAGAAAAGAACGTGGGTAACGATAGCAATAAAAGCTCAGTATGGGAAACTGACGCCAATTTGAAAGCAGGCGAGATCGAAGAAAATGACCAATCAGGGCTTGATACTTATAAAGTTGGCTGGATCACCGTGACTCAAGAATACCTCGAATCAATCGATGATATTTCGGCCACTACTCAACCAATAACCGAATCGTCTCAGAATAAGTCGGCTTATTCAAGCTTGTATAAATTGGTGAAAAACTCAGACACCGTCATTTCTAATGACCTGGATAATACTCCCACCAATACTCCCACCAATGTCTCCAATAATGACTCCTCGCCTTCCACTCATGAAAAGGATGCCCCTGCCAATAATAGCCAACAGGAGAAATTGAAAAACTCACCCCAGAAGAAACATCGCTATTATGCTATCTTAAAACATGGTAATTTGTTCCTTTACAAAAATGAAAAGTTAAAGGATGTCAAACACGTAATTGTCCTTTCTAATCATTTTGTATCAATCTGGCCCAAAGGTCTTTTAGACGCTCAATTGTTCACGAAATATACTGCCATCATCATCATGAAAAAAAATTGGTCTAGGAATCGTCGCCTTTCAGATAATTTCAACCCCGATGATGAATTCAATAATGACTTTGACTCAACCAAGATTGATATTCGTGATATCTTGAATCCAAATAATAACTTGAAACCACCTCCAGGTTCTTTCTTTATTTATTGTGATACAAACTCTGATAAAGAAGATTGGTATTTCGCCTTGATTAGAGCAACCAAAACGAAAGATCCAGTTGATGATACAAATACCAATGATTTCTTCAATCCTAATATCCATGCTAAAACACTACATTTCGAAACCTCCAATATTATTAATTTAATTCAAACTTTGCATAGTTCAGAAGGTCAATTACACACTAAATGGTTGAATGCAATTATTGGCAGAATGTTCTTATCTTTACAAAAAACAGAATTATTAACCAATTTCTTAAAAAAAAGAATCGATAAAAAATTAAATAAAATTAAAACTCCCGGTTTCCTAGATAAGTTTCAAATCACTAAGTTGGAAACAGGTAATTCGGCCCCTTTTTTAACGTTTCCCAATTTGAAAGAAATCAACCCAAATGGTGACTTGGTGGTCTCAACAAATGTCCATTATTTTGGTTCCATGTCCATGCAAATCGCCACGAAATTGAATATAAATTTAGGTTCTAGGTTTAAACCAAGAGAAGTCGATGTGCTACTATCAATAACCCTCGTCAAATTACAAGGTCCCATGCTAATTAAGTTCAAACCCCCTCCTTCAAATAGAATATGGTATTCTTTTGAACAAGAACCCACCATTACTTTGAAAATCGAGCCTATCATTAGTTCAAGACAATTGACCTATAATATCATCACAAATTCGATCGAGAAAAAATTTAAAGAAGCAATTAAAGATAGTCTTGTCCTACCCCATTGGGATGATTTCTCCTATTATGACACTACCGGTGAAGTATATAGAGGAGGTATATGGGATAAATCAGAAAGAAATACTTCTATCCCTACCAATGAGTCAGATATTCCAGATACGACTTCCTTGAATAATGATAATGCATCGGTGAAATCAAATAAAGGTTCCTCGGTCAATGCTGATAATGCAAGTATTAACAGTAACAAATCGGGCTCAACGGCCGAATTGACGCTGATGAAACCTCCCAGTAATTCAAGATTAAAGCTTACCAACACATTCAATGATTTATCTAAAAAATTGAAAAAACCTCGATCATCTTCAACTTTGAATGTTGACGGTGAAAACCCGGAGGAATCATCATCTTATTTGGCTGCTCCGTCTATATCATCGTCAAGCCCAAGCATCAAATCCACCAGTACTATTGGTTTTGGTAGTAAAGATATTTCAAGTACCACTATTGGCCCAGAATCGGAGAGAGTACCTAGCAGGAAACCAATGAATACTCTTAAAAAAATCGGTAAGTGGTATTTCAAAGATGATAAGGTTCCATCTCCTAATCAAGAAAACAATTTCACTTATACTCCACCTGAAATGATCTCCAATCGAAGGAATAGTCCTAAAAAGGCAGGTTCCCCCTCTCGAAAATCTTCAACCTCGAGCGTCTCCGTTAAACCATCGAACGAGAAACTGATTGAATCTGCTGCTATGTCAACTTCTCCTTCATATGACTTTGGATCAAGGTTTGCTGCAAACGGTTTAATGATTTCAGGGACATTGGATGCCAACAAACATATGAGACATTTGGATTTGGGCGCTGAGGACTCTGATATGAATGAAGCTGTCGAATCTTCAAGCTCGGCAGGTGATCCATCTTCATCCCCAGAAAGAAATATGAAATCGGCTCAATATAATTTGGCCGATGGAGATTCTTCTTTTGACGAGGATCCTAATCAATCGCTTTCCAAACAGGGTGCATCGGGAGATGAAGCAGAATTGTTAAGTCGTCTTAAGACTTTACCCGCAGATGAGGATTCAGATGTAACAAGAAGCTCCACTCCTATAAAGTTCGATCCACCTCATTCACCTCCCTTGGAAGCTAAAAGCACGGAAAGCACTCCCAATTCAGAAATCAGTCCCTCAATATCCTCTTCTTCACATCCTATTACAATAACTCAAGATAAAGATGAATCGGCAGCTTCTTCATTCCCGGTTCGCCCTTTGCATAGAAAGCCACCACCTCCAGATACTCCACCTCAGTTATCTGGTGGTGGCTTCCCTAGGGATCCTTCGGAATCGGAATACTGATATGGACCATTCTCCCCTCCACTTTAGTCATAAGTACAGTTTATTTAATAGAATTAATTTAACGATGTATTACGCAAATTCTAAAAAACAAAAAACTATTTGTAGCTATAAGTATTTACAAGTAAGCGCCCCAACCTGGATACATTTTGGACAAATTCTCGGTAGACGTTGCTTCTTGAATTAAAACATCGACCTGTCCATGAATGTTCATAGGCAAACCTTCCTTCTCATCAACCAACCCTCTAATCTTTCTTCTAACTTTCCTCAAATGCTCCTGTGGATTTTGGTGAGTTTTCCAGTCTAACAAAGGATCATATAATAAAGTTTCTAAAATATTCATCAACGGAGCTTCATTTTCTCTCAATAATGAAGCGGTGACTTCGCATGTTATTCTGAAGGACCCTTCGATTCCACTAATACCCATGGCATCAACAAGATTGTGCGTCAACCTAAATGGTACAATTTCTGGAGTAGGCAATACCAAACCTTTGTCAAATAAACAGTCAAAATCAATATGTAATACAGAACCAGTTTTCTTAAAAATTAAGATATTTTCGCAATGGCGATCACCTAATCCAATGATATAACCAACAATGGACATAACTGCAGCCGATCTCGTAAACTTAGATCTTGCTATATACCAGGAAGTAGGATCGGAGAACTGATCAACGAACCATTTATGTAGCACCGGTGGGTTTTCCTCACAAATACTTTCAAATAATTTCGTCAAGTTTGAGGCTGGAGTTGTATTCGAAGAAAATGTAGACTTTACTAGTTTCTGGGCGTCTCCCAATTTGTGAAACAACTTCCTTTCATTAATAATGTTGCCCAACTTCCGTTGGGTGTCAAGAACCACAGATTTCATAGTAGCTACATCCTGAACAAACTCAATAACACCCATATTTTCAGCCAAGGGTATAACAGCATAATTAGGAATAAATAAGTTCCTTTTTCTTGCTTCTGTACTTGCCATTAATAATCTGTTTATCATAGTGGTAAATTCAACCACTTTTGCGTCCTTTCTAGTATCATCCTTCTTCACCATTAATCTATAAGGTTTGGCATCTGTACCACGAACAGTGAGCTGCCTTGGCATTTGCAATGAATGGAAAATGTTGACAGCATCATCAAATCCATCAAATGTTATTGAAGATGACCTAGGAAAAGCGCTTTTAGGTGAATATTTAACTGTAGGCAATCTGATTTCAAGGTTGGATCTAACAGGAATCACCAAAGATTCGAATGAGTTACTCAAATTAGTGATATTAAAATCATCACTCAATGACATTCTCGCTGTACCTCGCTTGGGTATTTTAAAGTTTGCAATTGCAATAAGAGTTGAGAATAACTCCTTCGCACCTGAAACATTAGCAGATAGTTCTTCACTTGAAGACTGGACGTCTTGCAATATTTTACCAACTCTCTCCTTTCTGATAGGGTCGTTCGAGTTTACGTGTGATAAAATATACCATAAACTATGCTTGGGATATGCTTGTGCAACTTTGGAAACGACATGCTGCAATAATCGAGCACTCTCTGTATGTGTATGACCAATTCTTGAAAGTATTTGCGTAACTGAAGTATACCAGACATATACTGGAATCATATCACAATATGTCTTGATGTCTTTAATAATTTGATTCAATTTTCTTTCAGACTCTTTCCTTTCAGAGTCTTTTCCTTTTCTAGCACGCTGAGCAAAATCCAACCAGATCGTTATGAATTTAGGGAGAGCCTCAAATATGAAAGTGGGCACCAATGCAAGCGATTTCAAGAAAAATCTAATAATTTGCTGTTCATAATACCCAGTCAAATCAACTCTTGACTCCAAAATCTTGTTATAGTATTTTCCTAGATCGTAATACGGTTTTTCCCAGCGAGGTTCTAATTTATAAGCTTTGGTATATTCATTAATGATCGTAGACGAAGAACTATGATTTGATTCATCTAACCATATAGCATATTGAAGCTGTGCAACTGCCTTCTGACGATCATTTTTGAAAACGTTATCAGAGATGATCTGCGAAAGCGACTTAATAGCTTCCGTTTGCTTACCTTGGGCCCATAATAATTCAGAATACTCCACATTGGCTTCCTGATCATTCAAAGCCATGGCCTTCATGATGCATCTTGTTGCAATATCTAATCTATCATTCTTTCTGGCAACTTTAGAGCAAGACAATAAGATATCAGATATTTTATCTTGCTTCTTTGTGGCCATGTTGGCCACTCGATGCATCGATAAAACTTTCCATTGTGAATCAAAGCCCTGATCGATGTTTCCAAGACGATCACGTAAGACCTGTTCATATTCACGTTCAAGCTTTTCATCTTTTTCTGCATCCGGGGAAGCGATCAACGAAATATCATATATTGAATGAAGTTGATTCATCAAAACTGAATTACGGGAAAAGGACGATGACATGGATGATACAAGTGATTTCCCAATGATATTGTACACTTCTTCCATTTGGCCAAAAGAAGCCTCGAAATTTTGACTATAGAGTGCCTTCAATGCTTGGGCAAATTTATAATTAATCAAAGTTTCAATGTCTTGAGCCTTACCACAAGAATCAGAAATAAATAGCCATTTATTAATTTGATTAATATCACCAGACACAACTGCTGCTTGAAGACCTACCATCGACCATTCTATTGGAATTTTATTGGGCTTATCCGTATCGATTTTTGAAGACAATCCTGACAAGACCTCGTCATACAATGCATGATCACTCAAAGACTTTAGTAGTTTAGTATTGTTTTCAATTTTGAGCTTATCACTTCCGACTTCGCTTAAGACTTGAAATGATTCCTGTGCAAGCCACCAGTTTTCATTATATTGAAAAGTACTTAACTTTTCCTTCAAATTGTTGGTTGAGAACTTCTTAAGAATACCATCAAGAGCGTCAAAATCGTTGATACTAGAATACATTGATTGTAAAGTAGAAACGACATTAATTTGATCAATATTATCAAATTCATCTACTTCTCCTTCACGGTAGCATTTCTCAAGGTAAAGGATAGTTCTCTCATATGAGTCACATTCAGCAGATCTAGTTGCAATCAAATTAGTAGGAATTTTAGATAAGAAACTATCGACAAACTTTAAGTTCCTTTTAAGCCGTGATATTTCAGGTTTGGACAAACGACTCTTACTCATATACTGTGTGACTATGGAGACCCATTCATTGAAGTAGTCTAATACTTCAAAAATCGACTGATAACATGATCTCAACAGTTCTAATCGGTCCGAGGAAAATGGCCCTTGAGTGTTGATGCTGAGGATCGACAAGAACTCGTTTTTGATACATTCCAAAACGTCTTCATCTCCATTTATTATATGGCTCAAAGCAACATATTTGAGTAAATAGTGACAAATAGAAACATCAGGATCTCTAATCAACAAAGAAGACGTCCTAAAAATAATATCTCTTGCAGTATCTTCATTATTATCATCATGCATGGTTGAAATTGGTCTTTTCAATAAGTTAGAAGTAAAATCAGAAAGCCATTTTTCATGCTTCATACCAATCCTATAATAGGGAAATTGCAAAGGCTCATACTTCGGATTAGGTGAGAAATATTTAGAGGATAGTAAGGGAGTAAGAGTAGATTTAGCCACATCACTGAACCCCCTCCATACTTCACTGAAAAAATTTTGACACGATGGATCAAGAACCTTTGTATCGAGCTTTAATATTTCCAAAAACTTTTGCATAACATAAGCTGAGAACAACTGCTTCGAAGGATCATTCGAGGCCCAAAATACCTTAATAACTAGGCTTTCCATGAAATGAAACAAAAAGTCAGCATTCTCCTTATAATCACCAAAGTCATGTATTATAACTATTCGATTCTTAATTGTTTTGAAGTCGAATTTATTGGAATCGAGCGCACCCATTAGTGATAGAGCCTTCGCAGAACAAGTGGTGATTTTATCATTCTTGTTCTTGAAATGAACTGCCGTATCAAAAATAGTTCTTATCAAGTCCGAAATATTTTTTTCCAATATAGAATCTTTGAAATCTTCAGTCTGGCAGACGTTCTGATACTTTGTAAGGAAAATGATTAAATCATCTAAAGCTTGTTGTACAACATACTTGTTACTAGTTTTCAATCTTCTAGTGAACTCCGAAAAGAATCGCAATTTACCGAGCAGCTTCATTATGTTCATCAATGTTGGATCAGCCGTATAAAAGCGATCAAGGTTCTTGATAAATGGAAGCGAAAAATAATAGAATCCATACTTATTATATTTATCCCTCAATTCACGGAATAATTTTGTAATAATCTCCACGGCAATGAGTTTAGATCGATGTTCTAGAGTATTGAATTTTTGAAAGATTAAGGATATTATTATATCAAACAAAGAGATCAAATGGTCAGTTTGCAATTTTTGTACCAAAACATTCCAGCATCGAATTGCAGGAAGTTCAAAATCTGGGTTCTCTAAAGTAGCTTGTAAACAGGTGGATATTTGGCCCAATGCTGAAGCTGCAGCTGTTATGTTCTTGCTGATCAAGAACTCTATGGCTTTCAAAGAACTAAGCTTTTCCAAAAAAGGACTGGTTCCTTGAATTTGATGAACTGTTTCCGAAAATCGTTGGACCAACTCGAGGACATGCTCACCAAGTAAATATTCCACAAGGTCAATCTTATTAGCGGAGACTTGTCTCTTCAATTTTTTATCCTTAGTGAGAGCTATGTCCATATTGGCAACATATATCAAAGCATTATTAATTCTATTCTCATTGATGATTTCTCCTTGGGCATCCACCTGAATCTGTAAAAGAATGAACCAAGTTAAATTCCCAATACTAGTCATCAAGTCGGCCATACTGACATTTCTATATTCGGGACTCACGTTCCCAAGGACACTCAAAATATATTTCTCGTTAATCACTTCATCCTTTACTAAGTAGGTTGCTAAGATTCGTGGTAATGTTTTTTGGATCAACTTCCATTTGGTGATATTTGAAGCGTCTGCAATCTCTTTAATAAAATCATGCTTGTAGTATTCAAGAAATCTTGGAGTTGTATAGTCTCTTGTTCTTTGAAGGAAATATACCTTGGTTATACCTAAGAGCTCTGTAATTTTCATTAACAGTCTAGGCTTTTTCACTATTCTTTCCGCAATACTAGGTAGAAAAGGGGACAATAACTTATAAGGTGTAACCCTTTTGTTAGCAGAGATATAGAGGAATGCATTATAAGCCAAATTAACATGCTGATCATTGTATTCACCAAACATATCAACCAACCGGATGAATATAACACACAACCATTCACCTTCACTAATTATAGCAAGTTCACTTAATGCTTTTATTGTTGATTCGCCTAAATATATCTTTTTACTTTCATCGTCAAATCGAATTCGAGACAAACTTGAGAATATTGTACCAAAGCTAGCATCTAGCGTTTGATCCTTGGGTTGAATTAAATAAAGAGGGAGTATTCTAGCTGCTAAGAGCCTCACATTTCTATTTGGATGCGTAGACACACATTCAATGACAAATTTAAAAACGATTTCTTCTGCTAAAGGGACTTTTGGTGGTGAGAATGAGGCGAAGACTTTAAATATCGTTAGTAAGAAATTACAGCAAACCAATGAATCTGATTTAATATCGTTCAATCTATGACCCAATAAGAAGGAGCAAATTACCTCGTAATAAAACATGGAGATTTCAGGAGTATCAGTAATACACCTTCTAAGAGGAGAAATATTAGAGTAGTAACTTTTTTTCATAGAGTTTCCACATTTAGTACATTCACCAACACGGAAATGGTACTCATCGTTGAACAAACATGGAAAATTACCCATTGCGGTGATAAAACTGTAAAAGCTAGCTTTATCAGTTAATATGTCGAAGTTATTCTTTTTGAAACTGTAGTCAATCATATACTTAATATATTGTAAGAAACGAGGAAAATCAAACAGGTCAATAGCAAGATTTGCTGGTGATTTGTTCTGGAAATGTTCATATTTAAACTCGGGAAGGACGATGAAGTCTAAGAGATCAGTGGTAATTTTGTAAGTATCATTCGGATCATAACCGATTATATTAGCCCGTAAGTTATTCAATTCGTCATCCACAAAAGGCAGGACAATGAGTTCGTATTTAGGGGATGAATGATAGTATTCAATTATGTCACGATTATCGAGGATTAAATTATATTGATAATGAATTAAATGCAAAGTTTTCAATAGTAGAAGTGGGAAGTTCAGACTGAGTTTTTCAACGGCTGAATCATCATGCAGAAATATAATTGGGAACGTATGAAGTTGTAAGAGATTGAAAAGATTAGCCATAATTGATTTATCACGACATAGCTGGAAAATTCGTAATAAACTATAGCTGATGGAGCGGTTAAAAGCCTTTAAATACTTGTTGAAACTATTTGATGCAGATACTGAAATAGTTTCATCCGAGTTAAGATGAAAGGATTTCAAGTGTTCCAAGATCCATTTTAGGATAAGGGAGATTGAATCCCAAGACACAGAATCATTAAGCATTAAATTATTGGTGAGGTTAAGAAGAAGAACAGATTTCAAATTATCGATTAATTTTAAATTTGGATCATCGACACCTGAGACCAAAAGGATGGTGAAATCAATTGAGTTAAGTATAAACCAAAGTTTTCTGGCAATTGATTCAAATTTAAGTTCCATAGGAGGTGTATTTAAAAGCAATTTACTTGAAAGATCATAGTCATTAATAATTGAAAGTAAATGTATAGTACAAGATAATTTGGGGCCATAAGAGGTTGTGAATTCATCAATTTTATTTAAGGACTGGACGGAATTGAAAAGTAAGGATATATTATCATCTAGTATTGTTACCAATCTTGTCCTTAGAGAAGACTTATACTTGAAATTATGAAGTTGAACGGCAACCAAGTTAATGATACCAATGATGAATGATTTGATGATGTTGGTGGTCACGTTTTCCTTTGGGAACTGGGGTAACCAAGATAATGCAAATAAAATTGACCATTCATACATAATATCAGACTTTTGATTACTATTTTTTTCGTTGGAGATGACATTACGTATTTGAAGTTGTTTCTGTTCTTCTCGAGTGATTTCAATATTCAAAAGGTGCTTCCGTTTAGCGAACACCAATTCAATTGTGCTCATGAGCCTTCCCAATATCTTCACATTTTCCACCGGAGGAGCTTCTCCACCACTAATGTTCTGCTTGATCGAAACTAGTTTTGCATTGGTAAAACCAAATAGATACATGATCAATTTCCTGAAATCGGTCTCATCGTCGTGTGCAATGTTCTTATGTATATCATTGAGGAACAGTGTGAGATCTTCAAGACCTATCTTATGGTAGGCCGGGGCAGACATCTGATCAATAAATAGTTAAATTATATCATGGGAATATTTGCAGCGTGGGCGGCTATATGTAACTTCTGGTTCAACAAGTGCAACTCGGAGGGAAATGACGTTTATTCTTTCTGATACGCGTAGCCACGAAACTTCTGTATGATACGACAACAGTCTATATGTTGTTAAGGTATTTTAATAAAGGATGAGTAGATGAGTAGAGTTGTAAAATCATCATCTGTGCTTCCTCTTTAGTTTTTCAGATTCGTTACGCGTTTTCTATTTTTTTTTTTTTTTATCACCAAAATTGGTCTTACGACTACAATTATATAATTACAAAACATTACGGGACTTTCTATGGACATTAGTGTATTAGACATATAAGTGTATGCGGGAGAGATGTACAAGGCGAGGCTCATGAGTGAAACAGACACGGCCACAAGTCTAGCAGTGTAAGAAGAGTGAAGAGAAGTAAAGAAAAGAGAATTTTCACAGGCAAACAGGGAGCCTGCCTGATAATGAAGTTGATGGATCTGGACAGATGGCTTATTTTTCTTTTGATATTATTATTGGTGATAATTTTAGGGTGAACCCAAATGTGCATGTGACGGAACCGACCTAGCGTGAGTTCAGATCTAGAATTTGTAACAAGGATTGAGATAGTTGGCTTTAGTGATTTTCGTTATTGGAATGATTGCGTGGTATCAATGTATTCTATTGACCGTAGTTTATGGGTCTTTTGAAAAGTAAGATATGAGGTTCAGGTGCATGTGTTTCGTAATGCACCCACCCTAAGGACTGGGTTATACCTAAGCCTCTCCATTCTTCTTCCAACAATATTCTCAAGGTGCCGGTTTCTGGATTGAAGTAGTCCTGGGGGATGGCCTTTAACATATTTTTGGGTAACATGACGTGCCTATATTCATTGGTATCGTCACTGTATCTAGGGCTGTAGTGGATCATATCTTGGAACTCAAGGATCTTGGCCCTTTCGCTATCGGATAAATATCTTGGTTTACTCATTGTGGACTGGCTGTGATGGTGGAGAAGTGTTTTTTTCTTTATTACTTAAAGAGTCTTTGGACAAAACAGATAGTTTAATGAGCTTTGAATAATTGATAACGAAGTTCTTTACCAATTATCACGTTAGAGTTTAGGATGACGAAGTAATTGAACGAATACAATAGCGAGCGCAGCAAGTTGGACGGGAAACTAAGGATGGTGATGGTGATACCTTAGGACTAAAGACGATGTATATATCTATTCTATTTTCTATTTGTTTTTCTTTTCTTTTTTCTATTTTTTTTTTTTTTTTTTTTTTTTTTTTTTTTTTTTTTTTTTTTTTTTTTTTTTTTTTTTTTTTTTTTTTTTTTTTTTTTTTTTTTTTTTCAGGCCAAATCAGAGGAAAAATTCTTCTCGTTATTAGAGTTGTCGTGTCGTTGACGCGTTAGCTCATCATTACAATCGATTAAGTTGGATAAAGGAACAACCGATTGATCTCGGTATCTTTTAGACAGGATATGTAGAGGTGAGGCTTATAGAGAATGATTGGCTTGATACCAAATCAATCGCAAGGGGTGACTAATGTACTGTCGGTTGCGTTCCAATTGGTTAGGGAGCGAACTTATCGAGATGATATGGTTGATTTGATACTACTACAAGATGCCGATAAGGAGGAGTTATTCTTTACGAACCTCCAGGAACAGTTAACGAGACATATGCAGCCAGAAGGACAGAACTACTTTGCAATTATACTACCCTATACGCTTTATATACGGGACGTCAATCAGTTCAATCGGTTATTACTGCAGGTAATAAACGATCAGACGGCTTTAGAATTCCAAATGGTGTTGTTGACCCCCATGGTCAGACAGTTGGAGTTTGTTTCCAGGCTTTTTGAAACCACCAGTGTATGTCCCCGGCTATCGATTGGAGTGTACTTAGATGATGATTCGATTGAAGAGACGATTGTTCGTCGATACCTGGTTTTGCAACCTTCAGTGATAATCGTGCCTGATAGTGTGATGAAGACCAATGCGAGTGGTTATTCGATTTTCGTCAACAGTTGCTTGAGAGACACGTACTACAGTTTAAGTCGAACCCATGACCAAATTCTGTTTATATACCAATCACACGATACGGCAAAGAAAGTGTCTTATTTGAAGTATCTTGCCAAACGGCAAGATGAGCAAAAAGACATTTTCATTAATCCTTTGCAACCGCTTCGGGATGATTTGGATGAATCAATTTATAAAGTGTTTGAGCAAGACCAAGTCAAGTATGACCAGTACCGTCGTGCCATCCAACGGGCGCTTCATGAGCATCCAGAAATACGTGAGGTCTTGGTGGTGGGACCTGGATTCAACGGACCTTTGGTTGATATATTGGTGAATTTGAACCAAGCTGAGTTTGGCGGTCGCCTTCATATCACGGCGGTGGAGAAAAACGGCAAGTGTTGGGAATCATTACGATCGAGGAATCAACTAGACTGGAATCAGCAGGTGGAATTGATTGAGAATGATGTTAGATGCATTGATCAGTCCTCATTTCAGATGGTGGTATCGGAATTACTTGGCTCCATTGGATGTAATGAATTAAGTCCTGACATTCTAGCGTCATTCAAGGACGTAGTCATGATTCCAGCGTCATACCAGAGTTGGATTGTCCCGATATATTCACCTTCATTAAACCAGGTACTGCGACGGGAGTGTCCATTCTTGGTCCAGCTACATAATTATTATCGAGTAGGGGAGCATAGGCCGTTGTTTGAATTCAACCATCCACAAGTTGAGTTGGCGCAGACCAAGACTATTTCGATGGACCCTACTTGGATCAACGGATACGAAGGGGTGTTCAAGGCGGTTTTATACGATCAAGTCCAAATTGGCATTCATCCTTCGTGCACAGAGGAGGAATACTGTCATTCGTGGTGGCCCATGGTATTCCCCGTGGAGTCCCAGTTTCAGCTGAGGTGTGAGTTTCGTCGATGTTATGATGATGAAAAAGTATGGTATGAGTGGGGGGAACCCGTGTATAATCAGCTGGGCAAACACTATAGCATTAAAAAGTAACTATTTTTTATCCTCACTATGACTTTTATGACTTGCATCCCTCTCCCTATGACTTCTATGTCTTTCATCCCTATCCCTATGACTTCTATGACTTTCATCCCTATCCCTATGACTTCTATGACTTGCATCCCTATCCCTATGACTTCTGTGTTTATGTTTGTGGTTGTGTTTTTGTTTATCTACTCTTTGTTTATGTAAACTTCTCTGCTGTTTGATCTTCAATAAAGGATCATCGGACAATTTTTGTACCTTATTATCCTGTGATATGATTTTATCGAAATTCAGTAAATTCTTCGAGTTATCGAGAGAAACCCCTACGTTACTGTTTAACATACTTTCGACATTTTTTTTATTTAGAAGAAATTCTTCATCAACTTCGACAAATCCACTTTCGTTAATTTTTTTCTTGGGACCATCACCTTCGTACATCCAATTCATCTTATTTAGCGATAATTTATGATCTTTGGGTAATTTTTGTAAATCATCACCATATTGAAGTTTAAGTAATTGTTGATGTTCTCGTTCTTGATCCAATTCTTGTTGACGTTGTTTAATTAGTTTATACTCGGCTAACTGTTGTTGTTCCTCGTGCCAGAGTTTCTTCTGGTTCTTAATTAAGGCCGGATTCCATGATTTCTTCAAGTTCAAGTCACCGGGGGCCATTTTGGATAAAGACTTTGTGGTTATCAAATACACCAGTTTTATCCTTTGATATTTTCTTTTTTTATCGATGACCTGAGTCGCGCAGGCTAAAATAAGAACTTACTAGTATAAATATATTAATATATAGATAAATATATATAGATATATATATTGATGAGGAATACCATCTCGCATAGCCTATTGGCTATGCGTACACGTATACTTACATCTGATACCTAAAGTGATAAGATGGTGAATAATTTTTCAAAAATTAAAAGCCCTTGAATGATTCCAAGATCAAAACCACCAAAACCACCCGAATAACCCGATTAGAAACCGTGGATTTTAATATTCTTCTTAGGTAATTGTAATTGAGAAGTCAAGAATTCAGAAACCTTGACTCTTTGATCCCCTTGTAATTGAATAACTTCTCCTAATTCGTCATCTTTAACAATATTACCATTACAGGCAAAATCTTTCTTCAACACTTTCAAGATTTTTTTCAAGTCATATTCTTGAGGTAAACCTTGGACAGTGGTTAAAGTTTTACGCCCATTACGTTGTTGGATACGGATATGGATGTAGTTAGTTGGTTGTGCTTCAGAATCACCAGTGTCGGCGAAAGGATCAAAGGCGTTTAAGTTTTGGATAGTAGACATATAAAGGTAAAACTAATTTAGGGAAAAACGGACAGTGAGGTCTGTTGGTATGAGTACGGCAGGGAATACAGTCGAAGAAGATATAAAAGTCTGACTGATGGAAGAAAAAGTAGTCTTTGATAAAAGATAATGATAATAACACTATAAATTACTACTATTAAAAATACTACGCTAAATGCGTCAGGCAAAAAAAAATTAACTATGGCATTTCCAAATTTCTTGCCATTTAATGAATTCTTTTTTTGTTTTGTTAGCATTTCATTGCGGTTTGCTCACTGCAAATTTTTTTTTTTTTTTTCTTTTTCCTTTTTTTTTTTTCCCTCACTTCGAATTTCTTTTTTTTGGGGGTCGTGCAGAGATACAATGTTTTGGGAACAATCAAACCAGAGTCGTGCACTTAGTCGATTTTGACACTTTTGCATGTTTGATGTTTTTGCATGTTATACGCACGTGATCTATCATGTGATTGGTCATGTGATTGGTCATGTGATGATTTTAGTGGGCTACGCACGACTGTTGGGTCAGCAATTTCACATGCACATTTAAATAACCAATAAGTGGTAGTGCTATTAACATTACTGTATCAAGGCATAAGTACCTTCGAGTTCTACAATCACCAAGACCAAGACTAATCACCGGCTCCAAATATGTAATTATCTAATGCTGATTGTTAATTGTTGGACGTTGATTGTTGATTGTTGATTGTTAATTGTTGATTGTTAATAGTTATATATTTGATAGGGCCTACCCTAACCAATTTTGAGCGTGCACAGTGGCCATTTTTTATTTTTTTTGCCTTTCTCTCTTTTTTGTCTGACTATTTTTTTTTTTTTTTTTCATTCTGTTAAACGTTGATCTTATCTTGCTTCTCATCCAGTTAATCCTTCTCAGTCCAATTATTCAGGGTACTACTCAATCTAGACTGGGATCTGTGTCAAGTACGAATACTCCTGTTTTATATCCTTGCATCCCGATTGTCAATTGATGTACTAATTGGCTCATTATCATATATTTATTTGATTATATTTTTTTTTTTTTTTTTTTGTTGATTTATTATATTTCATTTTTTGTTTTGTTTGTTCGTTTCTTGTATTTATACTCATCATGTCGAAACCATCAGCTAAAAGTGCTTCTAAAGAAGTGAAGAAATCAAGTCCAGATGAAAAATCTAATCAGGATAAAGCCGTCACTCATGAACATGAAAAGAAAAAACAGGCCTTCATCACCAGAACCATATGGACTCTTGTAATGATTGTTTTGTTTGTGGCAGTATTGGGTTTGGGTCATCTTTCCATCATTACTACCATCATCATATTTCAAACGTTGACTTTCAAAGAAATCATTGCCATGACTTCAGAACCCGCCAGAGATAAATCCTTACCTTATAACCGATCATTAAATTGGTACTTTTTATTTTCAACCGTTTATTATTTGGATGGCGAAAGTTTCTTTAGTTTTTTCAAAGAATTCATTTTTTCGAATAAAGTTTTAACCATCTTAGCCATTAATCATAAATTCATAAGTTATACTTTATACGTGGCTGGTTTTATCTTTTTCGTTTGGACTTTACAAAAAGGTCATTATAAATTTCAATTTGCTCAATTGTGTGTCACCCATACTACTTTACTTCTTGTGGTATTCCAATCTCATTTAATCATCGATAATGTCTTGAATGGTATCATTTGGTTCCTCTTACCTTGTTGTTTGGTGGTGGTCAATGATGTTTTTGCCTACATTTGTGGTATCACGTTTGGTCGTACTCAACTTATCGAAATTTCCCCCAAGAAAACCGTCGAAGGTTTTATTGGTGCTTGGATTTGTACTTCTATCTCGGCCGTCATTTTTTCATTTATCTTATCTCAACTGGATTACTTAATTTGCCCCGCCGTTTCCTTAACTACCAGTGTTTTCGATCATCCTCATTGTGAACCCAGCCCTGTTTTCATTCCTCAAATTTATCAATTACCTTCAAATATCGCTAGTTATTTACAAATCAATTTCATTGCGTTTAAACCAATCTATATCCATTCCGCTTTCCTCGCCACGTTTGCCTCCTTAATTGCTCCCTTTGGTGGTTTCTTCGCCTCCGGCTTAAAAAGAGCTTTTGGTATTAAAGATTTCGGTACCACCATTCCTGGTCATGGTGGGGTCACCGATAGATTTGATTGTCAATTCTTAATGGGTTCCTTCAGTTACTTATACTACCAATCTTTCATCTCCAATCACAATATTAACGTTGGTACCATCTTGCAAATGGCCATCATTAACTTATCCGAGCAACAATTGGTCACCTTGGTTAAGAGCTTGTTGAAATACTTACACACCTCCAGAGTCCTTGATGATACTAAATTCGATAAGTTGATAGATTTACTCAATTGATCACCTTCCTTGTTTTTGTTTTTCGTTTTTTTTTTCCTTCCACTATGATTATTCGCTCTTATGAATACTGTACATTCATTTGTATGCTCCTTTTAATTCATTTTTTTTTTTTTTGTTATCCTTATTTATAATCTTTCATTAACGTTAATTCTTTAATATTTCACGTAATACGCTACTTCAGTTAAAAGATGCAAATCTGCAAAAAAAATATATAGCTAATATGAAAAGTATCCATTTTGTCCCTATATATATCTAAATCATGTGTAAATATGTTTTACATTAATCAAACTAAGTACTTATCTATATATTTCATGATGTAAATTTGTTTTAACCAAGCTCAGTTCTTTCAAACCTAATTGTTCAATTACCGGTACCTGATTTTCAAACTTAATCATTGATCTGCGCTTTTGTCCACAGTGTACTTACAGTGACTTCCTTACGATCTCACTGCCCCTTGACGTCACAATAAATTGGTATCAGTGGTGGCATAGACCAATTGGGTCCCATTTCTCTTAATTCCAAATGAAATTAGCAAGCCTTCAGCATGCATACTTCCGTACACCTCGCGGAAAAATCTGGTACTCTTTTTTCTTCCTGCCTTTTTTTTTTTTCTTAAGCCTGGGCTTTGAGAGGCTGGCTCCGGATAATTTGGGGCGCTTTACCGTTTTGGGACGTGAGCCCAGCAGCTTCATTCCATATTCGCAATATGATAGACTTAGTTGGGGAGATGATTTTCGTTTTTTTTTTTTGCACCCTGCATTGGAAACCAGTTCCCCTTGTTATTAGACCAAGCTCATTGATTTATTATTTCAACGTGCTTTTCATGTAGTCATTGGCTTGCTCAATTCATCATTCGCTTATTCAAAAGCGGTTGCAACAACCAGCAAGCTCATTTACCGAGAATGTGAATTACCAGTTTGAGCTCAATTTTCATTCATTTCATCATCACCAATTGATGCAGCTGAAAGTTCCAATGCACCGAGATAAGGTTCTTATATATATTCGATAGGTCCTTCTTTTTTTTCACTCTATTCATCTTTTTTTCTTTCTCTCTTCTCCAACTCTGTTCTATCGTCGTCATACTTCGTTACTTGTACTATCAGTACTGTCCTTTCTTTTTGAAAAACAACGTCTTTCCTTTTTAGTTTCTAACTACAGTCTTTCTTTATTAAACTTACCTTACGTTAACCTCCGTTCCTTTCGCTTTAAGTGACGAAGTATCAAGACAATAACCATGCGTTTCAGTGCTTCTCAAGTTTTAACCTTTGTTTCACTTCTTCAAGTGATCAAGGCCGTTCCTGTGCCTGCAGTTATCACTCGTTACCACACTGCTGATCCAACTACCACTACTGCTACTTACACCACGGGTACTACTACCGTTCATTTGCCTCCAGTGGAAATCTTCATTTCAAATGGAGTTACTTACACTTTTACTTTATCTGATCAAGCCACTGCTACTGAACCAACTACTACGACTCAGGTTTATAACGAAGAAACCACCCAAGCTGAAGATAACACTACTCCTACTACTACTTCTACCACTGGTAACAACTCACCTGCTGAAAATACCCAACAGCAACAAGCTGCTGCTGAAACTACTCAAGCTGAAACCACTCAATCTGAAACCACTCAAGCTGAAACTACTCAAGCTGAAACTACTGCTCAAAATACTCAAGCCGAAACTACTGCTCAAAATACTGCTACCACTTCCACTGAAACCAATTCCCCGGAAACTACTGATGCTCCTGAAACCACATCCACAGATGCTGAGACTACCTCAACGGATGCTGAAACTACTGATGCTGAAACTACTGATGCTGAAACTACTTCTACTGAATCTGAAACTTCAGCCTCTGCTTCTTCAGGTCTTATCACTCCTCCTACCGCCATTGTTTACTCTCCTTACACCAATAGCGGTGGCTGTAAAGATTCCGATACCATTGATGCCGATTTAGACCTCATCAATAGCAAAGGTATAAAAAGAATCAGAACTTATGGTACTGACTGTGGTTCCATCTCTGATGTCTTACCAAAGGCCGCTAAATTAGGTATCAAAGTTAATCAAGGTTTCTGGTTCGGTAAGGGTTTAATTGATGATGTAGACGGTCAAGCTGAACAAATTATCGAATACGCTAATGAAAATGGCTGGGATGTTTTCGATTTTATAACCATTGGTAATGAAGCTATTAATGATAACTATACTACTGTCGATGAATTAATTTCCAAAATCTCCGATATCAAGTCCAAATTAAAGAGCGCTGGTTACTCCGGTGACGTTACAACTTCTGAACCTCCTGTTTCCTTCTTAAAACATCCAAGCTTGTGTACCAGCTCTGATATTGATTTCGCTGGTATCAATCCTCACTCTTACTTCAACACTCAATTCTTTGCTTACCAAGCCGGTACTTTCGTTAAAGCACAAAAGAAATTGGTCGAAGCTGTTTGTGGTAGTAAGAGTGTCTTCATCACCGAAACTGGTTATCCTCATAAAGGTGATGTTAATGGTAATAACGTTCCATCTCCACAAAACCAAGAAATTGCCGTTAAATCGATTATCGAGGAGCTTGATGGTGATGTTACTATCTTAACTACTTACGATGATCCTTGGAAGCCAGCTGGTGAATACGATGTTGAAAGATATTTCGGTTCTATTAACTTATTCTCTTAGATTTCTTTAATTTTTCGTCAATAATCTGTACCATTACTCCTTTTTTATTTTTCTGTCCCGTCTTATTCGTTTCTTCTGCTTAGCATAGCTTGTTTTATTAATACCTTCTGCATCTTTTATTATTAAAATTACCACACTGTAAATCATATATTCATTAAATTGTATCATTAAATAAAATAAATAAGCCGTAGAAAAAAAGAGGGGGAAGAAAGGGTAAAAAAAACTCTATAGTACAATGATCTTAAAAGTCAATGATTCTTTGAGGAAAGAACTCATCAATAAGATCCTTATAGTATGATTTTAATTCCTCAACATCATACTGATCGTCAATCTTCGAGTACAAATCGTATACATTAAAGGCTCTCACTGCCTTTAACATTTCTTTATCGTGATCATTCATCAAGTAGCTATAAGCATGTTCTTGATGCCAGGGATAAAATGAGTGATATCGTATCATAGCCAATGCTTCAGCTGGTAATGTAGAATTGTTCTTTGCAACATGGTACATATATTCATCATGGCCCCAACTCAACATAACTTTATCTAGCCCACAATGCTTTGAATAAATACCATATTTGGTATTATATAATGGATTCAAAATATCGGGGTTCTTCTTAAAACTTTCAGGGAATATGATTTTTTTCAGAAATTTGCATCCAACAGGGAATGTGTCACCCACAACATCCCACTGACCTCGGGAATCAAAAAAATATAAAAGCTTGCCTAAATCATGAATTAACCCTACTAGTTGAAACCATCGCGGTTTATTATCCTTTCGTATAGCTTGAGCCGTTTGTAAAGCATGGTCAATCTGCGATAGCTCAGTATCGGGATCACTCTCATCCAACAATCTATTGAGTTTCTCTAAACCTTCCCATACCGACATTTTTGCCCTAACTTTGGTTTTAAAGTTTATACGAGCCTGGATATTGTACGCAACAGTTTGTTTTTCGTGTTGTTCTTCGTAAAATTGTTTCACTCGATCACAGGCCAACTCATACTGTCGGAAAGCTTTCGTGTCTATGTTCTTATAATATTCTGATTGTTTACGCCAGCTCTCTTCTTCATCATCACTGGAATCTTCATCGGAATCTTCTCCCTCCTTGTGGGGTTTGCTACGGTAAAACTTGTTTTTTGCCGGAGTTAGCGTATTCAAGTCCTGTGATACCGCTTTATCTGGACATTTATTATTCAAGTTACCTCTCATCTGGTTAACTTTCATACAATCATCATCAATTTTCTCAAGTAGCTGACCATCTTTTGTTTTGGTTGACTTCAAAAGATTGTCTTTATTCAAAGATAAATCCGATTTGGTGACTTTGGATATGCCGGAACTAGTAACCTCGGTCTTGTGCATCATATGAACATCAGGCTAATAAGTTTATATTTATGGTGGTGGTATATGTGGTGTGATCAGGGGCTTGCCAATATATTCAAGCCTTTGATACTGAGTTTTTTTTTTTTTCTTTTCCCTTTTTTTTTTTTTTTCTTCTTTTTTTTTTTTGGTTGCGGAACGGCTGGTCGTTTTATTGCATCTTTAAATTTTACAAAATACGAACTTCGTGCAAGTACAATATGGGCCGGTATTGGCTCATAGAAGTATAATTTTATAAGTAGTGATGTATTAAATTACATTAGATTAAAACGAAAAAGAGTCAATATTTACCTGAAAAACAAGAAACCAAAAACTAAAGACGTGAAAATACAATCAAAAATGAAAATGGACCTGGAACTGGTGAACGAACTTCACAAAGATATTAAAACGAAGAAGTAAAGGAATATTTATAATTTACTATCAAATAGGTTCAATGATACTATTTGGATTGCTTAAGCAACATTGCTGTCCTTTTTACCTATGTCATCGATGGAACCATAGCTTTCATTAGTGATTTCTGGTTCTTGTTCCACCACTTCAGGTCTATCTAAGGAGGTGAAAGGTTTATTGGTGATCTTAGAATAGGCGTATTCTGCTGAGATTCTAAGAGCAGCGGCAAGCACGGCGAAAATAACACCACCGAATGGAGCAATAACAAAAGCTGCAAATGGACCCCAATCTGAAGAGTTATACAAACCATTCCAAATCAATAATAATTTACCACCTTCTGTAGCACTGTGGTAATATATGGTACCGAATACAAAAACGGCCAATAAGGCACCAAGACCCCCACACATGATATCAAAGCCACGTAACCAGAAGAAATAGGTATCACTAAGACCTAAAAACACGGCTGGGATGATTGCAGCCGAAACCAAATCAGCAATAAGATAAATTTGCATGATATCGTCAGCAACTTTGACAGCTAACACGATGATGGGGATGATGATTAAAACCACCAAACCTCTGGTATAATTTATATGTAACTTGTTACGGAACACATCATTGGATATGGTTGAAACCATGGCACTTTGTAAAGAGTCAAAAGTACAAGTTGAAAGGGAAATGGAAAAGATAAGAACGAATGCAATTACCCAATTAGGCATTTTGGATAAAAGAATAAAGAATGCATTGTAACCTTCAGCGTCACCAACGGTTAGGTCCCCACTCCAAACGGCCAACATCCCGGGTACACCAACCAAGGTACAAATGACGAAAGTGACAAATGAAGCAATAGAACAACCAATGAACAAATCTTTATTAGTCTTAGAGGCGAAAGTTCTTAACCAGAAACCTGCCATAAAACAATCATTGGTAACAATGGCCACAAATAAGATGTAGATTAATTGCCATCCTAATTTGTTAGCCTTTAATAATCCGGATGGTCCAATTTTAGAGGTGTCAATTTCGACATTGGTACCCATACCAACGATACAAATAATAACAAGTACTAATACGAAAGCTGCTTGGAAATTATCGGTGATGAAACTAACCTTAAATCCACCAATAGAAGTATAAATGGTGGTAACTACCACTTCGACAATAACGGCACCCAATGCATTGAGCCCTGTCAAAGTTTCAATAGCTGCTCTTATAGCAGATAATTCCCCAATCATGAATAAGAACATGGTAAGACAGGTAAAGAAGGATAAGTATAAAGCGGCGATCGGTCCAAATCTGTGTCTGACCCATTCGGTGAAAATGAACCCTTCGGGACACTTACGACGTATTATGGGGCCCACTAATGCAAACCCAAAAATTGGAAGGGATCCACAAATGGTGTATACTAACAAACCATGTAAACCTGAAATGTTACTAATTTGAGCATAGGTGGTCAAAATACCACAACCCATGGCTAATAAGAAAAAAACATTGTTAATATTTAAAGTCAACACTGAACAAACGAAGATGGGTCTTTGGTAGAAACCTGACGGGCCTGATACCACGAATTTTTTTTGTGAAATTTCAAAATTGCAAAAAAAAAAAAGATGCAAGAAAAGAAATCATGAAACATCACCACCCAGGTCTACCAAAAACCCGTAATTTAATTAACAATAAAACTTCCTCACGCAAGCATTAACTTGATCGAGTCCAAACGGTTATTCTCAGTTTTTCAATTTCCCTTTGGCATGGAGCCATCGAGAAAAGGAAAAACACCCGCTAGTTTTTACTGTTAAAGTTTTATTAACAACAAAGTAATTGATTGCACCCTAAACATTCTGGAGCTGATAGTTAGTAGTAAAATGGACATGGGGCCACACTTAGACATTACCCACAAGAAAAAGTTTACTTTGTAATTAAATCTTCTTCGTTTGTTTTGAAAAGAACAAACCGTTAAATCGAATTGTTAAAAGAAAGGACAAAAGAAAAAAGTCAATTAAACATACCTGAAGCAATAAAGTTCAATGCTAACGGAAGACCCCTTTGCGTTCCGTTGGACGACAAGAAAGTCCCTGCCAGAGTAAATTTGACAGCCAAAAATACCCCAGTGGCTAAGAGGAACACATATGTTAGATATATGATGGCATTATTACCTTGAGACGAAAGCATCTTGGTGATATGGATGAGTAACGATTATTGAACTGAGGTAACTTTTTCAGCAAAATACAGCAGGAAATGCAACCCTTTTATATCTAATGCGATCAGATGTTGAAATGATAGATGTAAAATAGCCCTTTCTAATATTACTTAAAATTTTTTCCCATCTAATTTAATTTCGTACGGCAATGCCTGTATGTCTGCTAATGTCATCGATTTTTACTAAGAGTCAAGAAATACACCGGTACACCGCCAATCACGAGATGGCGCCCCTGTGCAGGATATGCTCTTAGGGGGCTCTAAGGCGGAAGAGATGCACGGATGCAAATTTTGCAACTTTTCCTGTCCAGGTATGCACGGGTCTATGTGGATGCTCAGAGAAATTCGCAACTTGGTTGACAATGCGATAAGGTCCACTCTATTGTTACTGATTAGCATACCGATGGGTGCTGGTTGTAGACTATTAGGGTAACAGATTGGGGGGAAAAGCTTACTTTTGTAGCAGAAGGGAGTCGCATTGCATTGTGCCACTGGGCAAATCGTGATCTTGTAGGCTGAAAACGTGAAAGGCACTGCTAGCTGATTAGAGTCATGCTGATACTGATTAATTTGAAAAAACATAGATAGTATCTAAGACTATTTATATCTCTATTGTATTAACTCAAATCAGTCTAATCCTTTGTTGAGCTGTTAGAATAGGTGAATGTGTGAAATAAATGGAAAAAAAAAGGATTTAATTGACAATCAGAGCTTTTGCCATCCAAGTATATATTCCTTGAATTTTCCTGAAAGGTTAAAGATTTAAAAAAAAAACACTTTCTCCTTTCCTCTTCTTCTTCTTCTTCTTCTTCTTCTTGTTTCTTTTCTTTACCATAAGCCTTGGATCACTGTGCATTGGGCTGACAGGTGTTGTTTGTTGGTGCTGTTTCTACTGTTGCTGTTAGTGTTAGTTCTCATGCCCGCCTCATGTCTTTTGAATATTCTCCATTAGACCTGAAGGCTGCCAGACGCGTTTATTCTCTTCCAGCTTCTCTTGAAACCTCAAACCTCAATTCATCTTCATCCCAACAGCCAGTTCCACGCCAGGTGGGTGCAACTCCTTTCCCGCTTGTTGCTGAAGAAAGCTTTCCGGTACCTACACTGGATTTTACAATGGCTACAACCCCTTTTTCCCTGCACCCAGTGCTCAACGGTCAAGCTACTTCTGCCTTCTCTAAAGATAATGGCAGCGAGCCAAGTGGGAGTGATTCCACCACTAAACTGAGCAATATTCAAAAATTACTCAAGGACGGGGGTCGCAGGCTCCGTAATAGTTTTGGAATCTCTGGTAACCCACAATCGCAAGATATTCATAATAGTCAAAAATCAATGAATTCGTATACTAGTGAATCTCTGAAGTCCTACATCTCGCGTATTAGTTATTTAAATAGTGAAATTTATCAGGATTTTAACACCAATTGCGCCATTGACGAAAATGGCAATGGTCGTGACATGATATTACCTCAGCAGCTATCCTACGAAATCAATGGGGATCCTCCTGATTTTTATACCCCTACTGACATTGATGATGATGATGACGATTTGGATATGTCTGACCATTTGTACTCAGATACCCTTTCCTTCAGTGGCAATAGTCCTGCCAATCTTGATCTCGAAATTGAACTGGATCTTGACTCAGCAGCATTACAACTGCAACAGCGTTTTGACCTTGTTAGAGAACTTCATTCATTGATCTGTCGTGAACGCGTTTATCCAGCTTGCAATCTGACTTTTGCCATTCCATGCGAAATTTGTCAAAATGAACAAGATCTCATTAACTTACCCACTGAACTTTATGGCTTCGATTCAAATTGGCAAAATGGTGTTTCGGTTGAAATAACTAAACTAGGTTACGAAATGGCATCCAGCGCTTACTATACAATTGCTCCTTGTTTCCATGTTTATCATACTAGTTGTCTCAAAGTTTGGAGATCTTCATGCAGTTTTTGTCCAACTTGTGAAAACTGTATTGAAGTAGCTCTGACTAACACCCTTCCTTAAGCCTTCAATTTTCGGTTAAACTCTTTGGTTGAGTCATTTTAATTTTCTCTCTGCTACTAGCAATTCACCCAGCATTCTACCTATAATTATTCTTGGTTTATCTCTACTTCTCACTTCTTTTTACTCTATAAGATTTTTCGGTTTTTCTTTACATATGCATTAACTTTCAATAAATTACTTTTTTCAAACTAAATGATGAAAAAAAAAAATTGTATAACAAACGCAAAAAAAGAAAATGCTCCACGGCAGGTTCGAACTGTCGACCTTCAGATAGCACACAAGAATAATTTCCTATGAGACTGACGCTCTGCCAACTGAGCTAGTGGAGCTATTTTCATACTTCTCTGAAGTTTGGGCCCTTGCCTGTCAGGAGTAATATAAATATATGTTTTTGTTTTTTTTGCATTTCTGTGGCTCTATTTAAGATTTATCAATTTTTAAAGGACTTGACAAAGGTTTAATGTGAGTAATTTATGTCTATACAAAATTTCAAGGGAAAATAAAGCTTTTTGTGAGTTTGCTGTTTAAGAATTATATGTAATATTTCATTTGGTGCTGTCGTTTACCATTTCCCTTGCAGACTACAGAATCATTGGACATTGGTTTTGGGAACGTAACAATTGTGAAAATCACTTTCCTAGTTCGTTATTTTAAGTGACTTTTTGTATGTATTTGTGGAACGCCGAGTCATTGGTGCGTGTGCTAAAATGTATGAGAAACCCTAAAATTTTTGCATTTGTACTTTAATTTCTTTTTGCAACTTTCACTTCCTAGCTTTGCTCATATCCTCTACAGCTATCTCCAAGAAAAGTGTATAATTTGAGGTGATTAGTGAATTTGGCAAATTTTACCAATTTACATTTACAGACCCCTGTAACCATGCGAGACTTTGATCATAGCAAATATTTTACAACTGAACTCGCTTCGCCCAGCATCACTCCAAACTCATCTCGAATACTTGCACGTAAAATAGCAAATATCGAAGTTTGTTCTGACCTGAGCTCAACTATACAAAGATGCAAGTCTAAATTGAGCGATATGCACCTAAGTGCTATGGTCATAAAGTCTTCTTTAAAAGACAAACTCCACAACTTCCTCTATGGCTATCCCATGATCCAACCAGAGTATCCAATACACCGGTGGTGGTCTGAAATTTCTGGACAAATTCCACCTCCCAACCACACTCGTATGGTTACCTTGTTTGATGCCAGAAACCCTTTAATCATACAAAATCAAAGCACCAACTGCGAAGGTCAACGCTTCAAGGAAAATAAACTCTCTCTCCTGTCCCTGGATAAGATAAGAGCTCATTTTGAGGGAAACTCAGTATATCCTAAAGCTAACAATTATGGATCTGCACATTTGAATGAGAATTTTCCTCGCTCGGGTAGTCCTGTATTGTCGAATTATAACAATTCCAAATCGAAAGGTTTCTTTATATCTAGCAAAGAGAACTTGAAGAGCATATCGGACCCAAATAACAAACCAATAAGAGCACTCAACCCAGAACATCGGCTTTCCATTGCACAATGTGGCAACCCGGTTTCCTTTTTCCCAAGTAGTGACGGCCGTATACAACTGGTTCTGGTTTTTGCCGCCCCTAGCATAAACAGTGGAACGACAGTTAGTGTCAAGAAAAGAAATAATACGTTTTTATATGCTCTTTTAGAAAGAATAAAATTAACTTTCAATCAAAAAGATATACGGAGCTGCTTAGAAAGTGGCCCAAATCAGTATTTTTTATCATCAGGCTTACAATCTGATATCAGTCACGATTTCAACTTGCAATTTCAAGCCATAATCAGCGATTTTCAAGGTTTGTGTTTGGCTACAATCATGGCGAAAGATAAGATGACAGATTTTCTTCAAGAATGGAAGCATGACTCCCACTCGTATGAAGGGCTCGATGCATTCGATCTAAAAATGAAGCTAATGACCCTGGATATAACCTTTGTATACAACTTCTTCTATAAGGTAAGGGACAATTTCAAACTCCTGCCTTGGCATCAGCATGAGCAGGGTTATCTTCCAGTAATGGAAGAGCTATTAGGGGAGTCTAATCTTCATCTAATATATGTCTTTGGAAACTCTCTGACAATGAAGGCCCATCATGATACCATATCTAAGGATAGAGAGATTGAGATTAAAGACACTATCGAACGTAAAATGAATGAGTTTATACAGTCAACGGACAAACTAGAGTTAACATTTCTCGACTTTCTTGATCAACTCGAAAAATCTATATAAAACAGAATAAGAAATGAATTTTTCAACAGCGTCAAACTTTCTTGTATAGACGAACTTGGTTGCGAAAGTCTCATGTGAGAAGATTTTCCGACAAAAAAATAAAACGGAAAAATAAAAGCGAAAGGATAGACCTCATCGGACATCAGATGATATGAAAAGTATGTTTCGTACCGTCCCATACGAAACATAGTATCAATATTAGTCCTACACACACACAAACATAAATATACACATATATATAGGCTGCCGGTATAGACAATTGAATAGCAGTTAATTTTCCCTTCAGGTAACCCACACAATGACACCTGAAGCAATTTTGAGTTCTTCTATTGGGTATGGCTACACCATCGGGTTGGGGGCTGCATTTGCAGCTATTATGATAGTCATTTCATTTGTTTTGAAAAGATATGGAGGTGAAAAACAAGACTCGGAAAGATTCAGTACAGCAGCTAGGAGTGTCAAGTCTGGTCTTATAGCGTGTGCAGTTGTTAGTTCATGGACGTGGCCCGCCACTTTATTGACTAGTTCTGCCTGGGCTTACTCTTACTCATTTGGGAACTTCTTATATTGCATGGGAGGAGGGGTGCAAATTATTTTGTTCTGTTTTCTTTGTATTCAGATTAAACTCCATAGTCCCGGAGCTCATACGGTGTCGGAAATTGTTAAAATCAGGTTTGGTAAAAGTGGGCATGCCGTGTTATTATTCTATATAATAGCCACAACCATTATGGTCCTGTCTACCTTGTTGTTAGGTGGGGCACAAGCTTTTTCAACTGCAACTGGTATGCATGTTGTAGCGGCTTCATTTCTTCTTCCACTTGGCGTCGTTGTTTATACTATCGGAGGAGGATTGAAGGCTGTTTTTATATGTGATTGGATTCACACTGTCATAATATATTGTATTGTTTGCACGTTTGCTTTCAAAGTCTTTGCAAGTAATGATAGTCCAATCGGCTCTCCTGGCAAAATGTGGGATTTATTAAAAGAAATCGAAACAATTCACCCTACCCCGTACGCAAAGAACTATTTAACCTGGAACAATTCTCAAATGTTTTTAATCAGTTGGAGTGTTTGCATTGGTGGTTTTGCGTCTGTTTTCGGTGATCCTAGTTATGGACAAAAGGCAATCGCTGCAGCTCCAAAAGCAGTCATTAACGGTTATATAATGGGGGGCATTTGTTGGTTTATTATTCCTTGGGCTTTAGGATCAGCGGCAGGATTGAGCTCTCGAGTGTTAGCTGGGACGTACAAAGGATTCAAGACATATCCAAATGCATTAACGGATGTCGAAGTTTCATCCGGGATGCCTTTATTCTATTCAATGGAGGCCATTTTGGGAAAATCTGGAGCTGCGGCTGCTGCTTTAATGTTGTTTATGTCTGTAACATCCGCATTGTCTGCAGAGTTAGTTGCGTTCTCATCAGTTTTTACTTTTGACATTTACAAAAGTTATATCCGTCCAAATGCAACAGGCAGTCAAGTTATTAGAATCAGTCATCTCGCTGTGATTGGCTTTGCAGTCTTCACTAGCTTAGTGGCAGTTATATTCAACTATATAGGTGTTACTCTTGGTTGGTTGATGTCCTTTTATGGTATTATATTGACTCCTGAAGTCTTTGTCTTGATTTTTTCCTTGTTTTGGAGGAAAACATCAACTAAAAGTATAGTTATAGGTGCGCCAATGGGTACTGCTAGTGGTATTGCCTGTTGGATAGGTTCAGCATACTATTACGGAGGTGCTGTTAACAAAGATACTTTGTTTTTAATTGAACCCAACTTGATTGGTAATTTTGTTTCTTTGTTTTCAACGATGTTTTACATGATTTTCATCTCATTGATTAGTCCTGAAAGTTTTGACTTTTCAAATTTGAATTCTAATTTCGATATTAGCGACGACGCTGATCAAACGCTTAAGGATGCAACAGTACTACAAGACGGGGATAAGAAACAACTAACACGGGGACTATGGATCTCCTCCATATTTTCAATTCTCATTGTTTTTGGTGGTTACATTATTGTTCCCTTGAGTTTTTACGGTAGCAAATATGAATTCAGCCGGAAGTACTTTATCCAATGGACTATAATTATGTTGATTTGGTTATTGTTAGCCTCCATATATATTATATTTTTCCCCATATATCAATCAAGGCGTGAAATTCTTGGGATTGTTCGTTCTATTGTTGCGGATATATCAAAAAGAAGTAACCAGGACTCTGTCGAGGTCATTGATATTTTGACAGAAGACGATTTGACCACCAAAAGGAAATTAGAAAATGATTCATGACATCACCTGTTCTTCTATTGATAACTTCATATGTGAATTTATATTAAGAGATCGTAAATAATAAATAATGACGAAAAACTAGAGAAAGAGAGTAACTAGAACTAAATGAACAAAAAAAAAAAAGAAAAAAAAATTTTTTGAAAATGAAGAATTAATACTAGTGGTAGTCACTATGCAAATGATACCGAAGAACTAAATGTCATTAACTAATTGTAGACATGCATCGAGCGATTCGTCAAGTTTTCCCTTGTTCATGATCACAATATCCTTCATGATGGCTTTGTCGAGATTAGGAAATATTTCCTTGAGTTGTCTGTATGTATTCTTGATATCTTCGTTGGTTTGTTCTTGATCAGGACCAGCTGTGTCTGTACTTTGACCCTGTTGGCTATTTTGCGTCCGCTGTGCTAATGGTGATGGATCTTGAGGAGATGGAGATAAAAAGTTTGATAATGATTTGGTGAACATTTCTGCACTGGTGAAGAGGACGTTTGAGGGTGAAAGACTTTGTTGGTGGGCTAAAGAACTTTCACTAGCGTGTTGTGGTTGTGGTTGTGCAATTGGTTTAGGTTGTTCAATGACCTTATTCTCTGCATCCCAAGCTTCCACATGGGCATTAAATTCTGCTTCACTAATGGTAAGTTTATCGGGGGCAAGACTTTGGATGAATCCTATAGCTCCTTGTAAGGATGAAAGGTAGTAACTTGTCTCTCCGTGGTTTAACCATTCATCTGCTCTATAGTTCTCAATATAATGCATATTACTTATTAAGTTGGGAGTTTTAGCTTTGATCATGATAAGAATTAAAAGAGGCATGAAAGCATCGGCGTTTGTCTCTTTACTGCTTACTTTCAAAAAGCTGAAAATAATCTTACAAGAATTCAATACGCAGATGATTTTGTCTCTAGGGGCTCTGTAGTTATTGATTTTGTTTAGTTCTGTTATTGCATACTCCATGAAGTTCAAATCTGCTTTCTTTGAATCAGCCTTGAATTTTATCAAGTCATCCAAATCCACGTCGAGGTGGTGACCATCAACCCAACTAAATTTATCTACTTGTCGACTAAACTCTGAGTCAGATTGAAGGTCCGATAAAGTGGAAGCACATAAGTTATTTTGACGCTTACTCAACTCGGGTGGGAAGCAATATTCATAAAGTCTATTCATTATGAGTTTCTCGATACCTTCTCTTGAGTTTTCCAAGTCTATGGAGTCCATAGAAGCAAAAGGCTCATACAGTTCAAACTTGTCATTTATAAAGTTTTTGAAATCGCTAATAATTTTAATTTTCTGTTCCGATGTGAATTGTTGGAATTGTTTTGTGAATGAAACTAAAAAGGATCGAATGTAGCGAACGATAGGGTCAGCACTTTTTTTCTTTAAGTGAGTAAGGAAAATTTGAAAATCAAACGGTTTGTGTGATTGTTGATACTGTTCTTCTGGATTAACACGAGCTTGACTCTCCTTAATCGATTCATTCTTGGGTTGCTTTTGAGCACGGGGAGCTGAATCACTATTTGATGAGGATACTGAGTCAGATGCATCATTGGCAGTATTTAATTCATACTCTTCCACTGGTGGATCATTTTCTTCTGTATTTCCCCCGATATCAATTAAATCCTTATCATTATCATCTCTCTTCTCGTCGAACTCTGGCTCAGGGTCACTTGCATACGATTTAGAGACAGATGTGGATGTCATTTCAGGGGATCTCTTTGAGTTAGGACCACTAGTCTCCTCAGGAATGATATACGGTTGTGCCATCATACTGGTATAGTGTGGCTTCTCGTTCTGGATTTCATCATTCAGTGAATTGACAGCCTTTGAGTCAGTGTCTGAATGTTCTGAATCTTGGGTCTCTTTTTCTTCCCTCGAATTTTCCGTTTCAGCTTGTTGTGAAAGATCTCTTGTCACTTCCTCTTTTTCGTGGTTGAGTTTCTGTTTGGAGAATTGTTCAAATTTCTCCACTAAAGGATCATCCAGTTCTTTATCCTCATTAGATTTATTATTCTCAATGTCAAACTTATCAAACAAACCAATCAAGTCCTTCCCTATGGAATCCCTATTTCTCTTGGGTGTAGCTGAACCGTCCTCTTCGGTATAGGATGCAACTACCGGTGTAGTATTACTCAACGTTGTTGCTGTACCAAGACTGTTGAATTTGGGTGTATTGGGCTCAGATGTGGTAGGAGTAGACTTAGTAACCAAATTCTGTAACAAAGGGGGCTTGGGTGACGATGAGTTGGTTCTCAATTGTGCCTGTTCATGCTCATGTGTCACGCTCGTATCTTTATGGGACTCTTTCCTCTTCACAGGGACTGATGGTTGTGGTAGCGATGTAGTATTGGCATTGGTTGTGGAGGTCGTTGGTGTTGCTTTGCTGATGTTGAAAGCTAAGTGGCTGTTAAATGACATGGTACTTGAGATGTCCTTTGCTGCCGCATTTATCAATTCTATATATGGGTATGTTCGATACTTAGCTTGTATTATCCAATTCCTAGACTTGTAAAAGGAATCCTAATCTCATAAGACTATTAAAAACAAAGTTAAAAAAAAAAGTGAAAGGAGGGGGGAAAAGCGCTCTTGTGAAATGTGCAGGAACATGTCAAAAACTTAAACCTACAACCAAAATGGCATAAATGAAAATAGTATAATACAATTGTCTTTACATAAATTATACATATATATATATATGTGTGTGTGTGTGTGTGTGTGACACGGAGGGGGAGTATAATCACTTAAGCTTGAGCTTGAGCTTGAATGCTGGCTTGGGTTTTGTATCCTCGGGTGTTCGTGATGAGCGTTCCTTCTCGGACCCATTGTTGGTTGTGTTAGCTTCTTCTTCTTTGGAATCATTGCCATTTTGAGGGTCCTCTGACTTTTTTTCAGGAGATACGCTTTTGTTGGTGTTCTCAGGTGGGGTCAGGGATCTACTTTTATCATCGTTAGAATGAATATATATTTTGGATTTCTTCTTCTTGACCACCTGAGATGCAGGGGATGGTGATGAGAAGGGACTTCCCGACTTGGAGAAAGGAGACGCCGCTTTCTCGAATGGTTTGGGTTCTGGTTCAACCAGGGGGCTTCTGGACACTTCTCGGGTCCCATTAGAACTAGGATTTGATTTGGGGGTTGCGTTTGTAGAAGGTGTTTTGGATAGACCAGGTCTAACCCTGGGGGGTTTTTCATCTTCAGATTTGTCTGCCTGTTTTCTCAACAAATTGAGTTTGAGTTTTGGTTTATCTTGAGGTGGCTGGCCAGGTTCATTGGAGCTAGACAGTTCCTTGGGTAGTTTTTCTGCTGGCGATGGATCTTTAACCGCAGGAGATGTATCTTTTCTGGTAACCTCTTTCTTCTCATCGGCAGAGATGGTCGATTCAGTGAATGGTTGCGTTGATATGATGACTTCCTTCTTATGAGTGAGAATCTTAACATACCGAGGAACTTCCTTCTTGGGCACGAGAATATCCCTCACGATATCCTTATGTTTATCGGATGTGAAATGGAATGTAACCTTAGAGCCATTTGTCTTGACAATTGAGTCACCAGGTATATCAAAAATTGATGCCTCTGTCTCTGCGAAAGGCGCTAGTTTATGTTTCTTGAAGCGGAAGGTTAAGTTAAACTTATTTTTGGGGTCCACAATCACTGATTTAGTCTTCGGTTCTGCCTTTTTAGTTTCTTTTGGATGTACTTCTTGTTTCTTGGTTACCTTTTTGTCCTTGGCCTCGGATGATGCGCTGAGCTTCAATTTTAATTTAGGTTCACTAGGAGAAGCCTGTGATGGTACCACCAGTGGCTCTGACTTGATCTTTGTCTTCTCTGCAACCTTCGACTTTGCCAGAGTTGAACCACCGTCAGAAATATTTTTAAAAGAACCAAGTTGAATCTTAAAACGACCTTCTCTTTTAATCACCACTTTACCATCACCCAAGTTTTTGAGAACAATCTTCTTCTTCAACTCATTCAAAGAAACACTTGGGACTGGAACTCTAACAATAAATGAATCAATCTCCTTGTATAAGACCTGGCAAATACTGAAAATATTTCTTCTCTGATAAATACTGAGTAACGATGAATGTATGAATTCCCAAAACGCATTCTTCAACCCTTTTCCAATTGAATAATCTCGCCTTAATAATTCAATCGCACCGTTAAGGGTTTCTCTTGCGAAAGCGTCTCTTCTTGAGTCGACTTCAGCATTTGATGTATCTTCCACAATAACCATATTTGTTTGATTAGTAGTCATCTTAGCACCGGCATCCATCAATTTTTCAAGTGTCTTAAATTCAGGATCATCCAATGTAGAAGGTGTACCATCAATAGCAGCGACACAAACTGAGTTTATGAACGCACTAACTAAACTGCTCTTGAATGATGGGCTAGAAAACCCAAGTAAACATACTTTAAGAAAGTATTGTAATATATCGGCATTTCTCAATCCACCTAGAATAAGGATACCTCTAAATGCAACGACTCTCAACTCATCCGGATATTTTTCAAGGGTATAGTAAAGCAAATCTTCAAATGTTAACTGAAGTCTTCCGTGACTAGCTAGTATGATCTTCTGTTGTAAACATGTCACAGCAATGATATTCTGATACGATGGAATCCATTCGTCCAACTTTTGAAGTCGATTTATTTCACTCACTACAACCCCAAGAAATTTATCCTTTTCATTTAGTTGATCATCATCTTTGGTAATAAAGCTCAAGGGATTTTCAGTTTGCAAGCTACCACTGGTATTCACGGCACTATTGGCGAGAGCCTTTATCAATTCGGAAACATAAAAACAGTCTTGGAAATCATTATTTGAATTGTCGTTATACTTGACAAGATTTAATAATAATGTTCTGATAGTCTCAGGCACATTACCATCATCATCTCGAACATTACTTAAAATGCGAGGAATCTCCTTTTGGAGGAAGAAATTATTGAAATCGTTGAAATCATTACTTAAAGGAACCAAACTATCCGGGAAACAGAAAAGCCTTTGATATATCTTCAAGAGATATTCTATCCCAATGAATTTGTTGTCAGGACGAGAGAATGCTGCTAATGCCTGTGCTGATGCAATTCGGATACCGTAAAAGTACCTATCATCCATGATTGTTCTCGTTAAAATAGAACAATAGATATTGTTGGGTTTTTCTATATCTCCAAAATATCTGACTGCATCATACTGAGCCTCCACGTCTCTATCATACTGTAACTGAGAACCAAACATATAATCCGGTTGCTTGACATTAACTTTAGCAATCCATTCAAAGTCAGTATCAACTCTAATCCATTCGAAAGGGTCGTTGTAAAGAATGTCATCTTCATGTCTCATCCAATCACTCAATTGCCACTCCTCAATTTCCAGTGGAGAAGTTAAAACATCCCCGAGTTTACTAAAATTACTGTTTACTTCGTTAGTCTCATCTCTGTTTTTCTTTAATCTTTTGAATTTCGAATTATACTGAATGTCAAGTCTAACAACCCCTTCTTTCAAATCCACAATATGTTCGTATGGAGTACCATCAGCCTCATGAACTCTGATTGTCATGGGACCTAAGAATACGGGCTGAATTGGGAATGAAGGTTCATCATCAAGGTAAGAGATTGCATCATCAATGAAAGTTTTTGGATTAGGATGAAGTTTTTTTGTTTCCAGAAGCTGAACTTGTCTAATACTCATTTCAATCATTGACCTCTTCTTGTTAAATGTTTGAGTAATATTAAATATTGGAACACCTGCACCGAATACCCATTGTTTGAAAAAAGTATCAAGTTTGTTACGATTCACCTTTTCACATACATATTGGAAATGTTGAGTTGAGAGTGTACCATTTTGTAAATCACCGGACATTGCCTGTAAGAATAATTTGGGTAAAACTCTTGAGAGACCAAATGATTTATCAGTTTTAGTCATTCTTCTATCAAGGATGAATAGGACTATAGGAGCTTTTAATTTTAAAAATTCCAAATCTAGTTCAGAAATAGGAAATCTGAAGAAATGAATTGCCAAGGGTTTCTTATTGATGTCTTCTTCAACAACTCTATTCATTTTTTGTTTAATTTTGAAACGGTACTCGTTAACACCCATTAGCTCTTTTATAAATTGAAATGACATGAACTTCGCTATCCCAATAGTACACCATAAATCGTTGAATGTTTGAGGAACAATATTGATACCTGACCATTGAGATGCAATACTATCTAGAATGATTTCGGTCACTATGAACATGGGCTCGACCAAATCCGGAGGATACAAAAGTTTATCATTGACAACAGAAAGTCCGGCAAAATTGTTGGTATCTGCTGTACTCCCACTTACAAAAGCGATGGCATATGAACTAAATGGGAAAGAGCCAAATTCTTTCAGAAAATATTCCATAGCTTTATTAGCGAAAACACAGGTATTTTCTGCTAAATCCAATTGACCAGGAAGGCAGTATAAAGTTACTGGTGAGTTTGCATTGTCTTTCTCTATATCATCATAAGGATTCATCTCTATCTCATTGCTGAAACTTTCTTCGTCAGGCATATCTTGAGCGGGTTTTGATAATGCAATCATTTGGAAACAACCGAGTGCCCACCCGACATGGTGAGCACAAACTGGATTGAAAATGGACCATGAGACCACTTTTTTCGATAAATCTATCGAATGGGGGGTTTCTTTAACGTTATTGAAATCTCCAGTACAGACAGTCAATTCGTAATCTTCATTATCCTCTTCCTCATCATCATCTTCCTCCATGTCACCATTTGCAACCGACTTTCTTTTCTTTCTTGACTTAATTTCTTCTCTCGAACCAATAACCCTGGGTTTACCAATATCTTTAACAGTTCGGGGGATATTCACCTCGATCGACCAAGTACTTCTTTCCCATAAATTATCGATACAAGGAACCCAAGACGAAGTTGAGATATTGTACTCTGAATTGACGGTGTATGCATGCCATAATTTTTTATCTGATTTTTGGTCAGTAATGAAGTTTATCCCATTGTTTGGATTAGTACATTCGTATTCTATAAGTACTTGTATTGGGTTATAAACTTCATTGAGGGTATTTTTAGATTTGAGGTGAAGAGGAGTGAATGAGGCGGCGGCTTCACTTCCTGGGGTATGTATCGAGTTTATATCGGTCAATTCAAATTTGATATTATCGGGGAGTATAATTATGAGTTCTTCAGTATTACCATTTGAATGTTTTTCGGGTGATTCACGAGGATCGAAGTTTAATTCACCGAATATATGATTAAATTTTTGTCTTATTAAGTGATGTTGATGAATGGTAAGATCATTCGAGTATAAGTCAAAGATATTGATTGCTTGATTTTCTATGCATTCTTCAAAAATACTATCGTCATTAATGTAGAGATTGTCTTTATAAATATAGTTTGCATGCCTTATATTATTAACATAGATATCTTTGATATTCATTTCTCTGCAATCCAATCGTATTGTTCTTAAAGTATTGGAAGTGGGGACAATGGTAAGCTCCGTGAAACCATCAATTTTCCTCTGTGATAGATCAATATCGATATTCACTCGTTGATGGGCCACTTTTAGTAGTTGTGTCAGTAGATTGATATTTTTCCCCGACCTGGGTGCCCTCCCAGTTCTTGGGGTATTGCTCTGACCACCGCCATTGAGACGCGGTGTCATGCTGTTGTACAGAAGCAAGTCCAAGTGTGATGTGCTGGGCATTATGTGGCACTGTGGACTTGTAAACAGGATCTGACGAAAGATTAATGGGAGGCAAAAGTACTGTTTGCTGGGTTGATGTTGGAGTGTATTCTTTCCATTTCTCCTAAGTTTATTTGAAGTTTTGATATTCTTTTTTTTTTTTTGTTTTTTTTTTTTTTTCCTTACTTTTTGACGTTGCCTGCACATAACCCACAACCCAGTTAACCGTACTATTTTCACCTTCCATTACTGCAAATTTATGATTCTAATGCTGACACTGACTTTTACATAACTACAGAGACGAAGCGATCGTAATTCAAGTGCCTATTAAAGAGAAGTAATTTGTGATTTAAGAGCCAAAGGCACAATTCGTGATTTGGTGTACTCATTTAAATCGGTAGTCAGGTTTTGCTTCGCTTATTGATATTGTATACTACAAAGGCTGGACCATCGAATTAGTATCATGTTCCTTTCAGAACGGCTTGTTATAGATTGACTTGAAAGTATTTTGTCAATTTTACCTCAAGCATGGACTATGTTTACAAACAGACATGATTTTTGCCCAGTCAAACCAGGTTGCTGCGAAATTATTGCAAAAAATAGCAAAATTATACTTTTTTTATTTGTGGATTTAATTTATTTAATATACAAGGGATCCTTTAATTGACACTGTGATTCCACGGAGCCATCACTGATGTCGAAGCTGGGTAGGGCATGAACGCCCTTCAGGGACACTACCACGGGTACTCCTTGTAGCAGGTTCATGTTGAGGTTGAGATCAGGAAAGGCATCCAACACGAGTTTTTTGTAAGCATGGGTATACGGCACCACTTTGACTTGTAAGCCATCTTGACGCGACCTGAATTTCAACCAGAACCTCCGGTCGAACAAGTATGAGTTTGTCCAGTCTTGCGTAAGGGATAAGCACAAACAGATTTTGGAGTAATCCTCGGCAATCATCGGTTGCCGTGCAAACTCCATAAGTACTTTCCCCTCTTGTAATGAAGCCAGCACCACCAAGTTGAGAATGGTGGTCTTAAAAGGTTTATCAACGTGTGTAGTTAGCCAAGCCTGAAGTTGGGGAACAGCTCTCCTTTCCAATTTTGCATACGCCCAGTGATAGTGTTTGACCGAAGAAATAGGGTATAGGACCTGGTATAGAAGCCGACTAATGACAGGATCACTATCGGGGCAGTCAAACCATTCGCGGGGGAAGCTAATATTTAGAATGGCATTTTTATGGTTCATGTATATCCAGCCATTCACAGAGAGTAGTTTAAGTCGGCTCTCAATCCGCAGCTGAATCGATTTGACAATGGCAGTAACCTGCCCGTGGGACTCGATGAGTGATTGCTGTGATAGAAGCGATAACTTATCGTCACCTGCTTTCAATTGTGATGGTATGACATTGTTAATTACGTGACGTAGACGATTGCGTCTTGTCAAGGTAACATCGGTATTGGTGTGATCCTCAAACCACTTGACTCCATTGGACTCACAAGTACTTATGATGCTAGGCTTATCAAACACCAACAAAGGTCGTAGAACCTCTATTGGAGTTGTTTCAGCAAATGGAACCGTTGGTTCCATCGGCAAGGGGGCCCTATCCTTGAGTCCCACCAATCCAAATAGTGATGAGTTCTGTTGTAAGCGTTGTAAAAAAGTTTCCAACTGGTCATTTAGATTATGCGCTAACAACAAATTCCCAATATCATTCTCGAAACATGTTTGCTGGAAACTTTCGTATCGTTTTTGTCTTGCAACCTCCTCAAAATTGGTAATTGTCTTAACATCGGCAACAGAATACTTTAGTGGCTTGATAATGTGATCGACCCCCCATCTTTCAACAAGTTTCCCCACCATAAGTGCCTCCTCCTCTGACCCGTCTCGGTACCTGTGGTCGATTGTAATAGCAGACAATTGCAAATCCCGCTGATACCCATCTCGATACTGGCTCAATAAATACGTGAGACACATCGAGTCAACCCCACCCGAGAGGGCAATAAGGATTCGAGATGGGAGTCTCCCGCCAAAGTTCTGGACTATATGTCGCCTGAACAAGTCATTGGTGATCATTTACCTCGAAGAAATGGTAGAAGAAGCTATATTTGCATCGTAAGAGTTCAAATTTATTCACTTATATTATAATTTCTTATTAGAAATCGTACATTACATAATCGATTACATAACAATTTTGAATCAAAAATTTTCCCTTCATTTTTTTTTTTTCTCATCCTCAACGATTACTCATAAAAATGTCAAACCGATCACCATAAGGTGACTATATCAGTTTGACTTATAGATTCAAAGAAAAAAAAACATTTGTGCTTTCATATCTAATATGGCTGAACAGGAGGAAGCTAAACAGTTCTTCAATTTCCCCAGGGAAGAAGAAAAGATTGGTAAACAATGGGAAGAACTTAATGCTTTCCAAAGATCTTTAGAGTTGACTAAAGATCTTCCACCTTTTGCATTTTTCGACGGTCCTCCATTTGCCACTGGTACCCCTCACTATGGTCACCTTTTGGCGTCTACCGTCAAGGATATCATCCCACGTTATGCCACCATGAACGGTCACCATGTTGAAAGAAGATTTGGTTGGGATACTCACGGTTTACCTGTCGAACATGAAATTGACAAAAAATTGGGTATTACTGGTAAAGATGACGTTATGAAAATGGGTATTGACAAGTACAATGCTGAATGTCGTTCTATTGTCATGAGATATGCCGATGAATGGCGTACCACTGTTACCAGATTGGGTAGATGGATCGATATGGATAATGATTATAAGACTTTATACCCCGAATTTATGGAATCCGTCTGGTGGGTTTTCAAACAATTATTCGATAAGAACTCGGTTTACAGAGGTTTAAGAGTTATGCCTTACTCTACTGGATGTACCACTCCTCTTTCTAATTTCGAAGCTCAACAAAATTATAAAGATGTCAACGATCCTGCCGTCACCATTGGTTTCCCATTGGTTGATGATGAAAACACTTGGTTGGTGGCTTGGACTACTACTCCATGGACCTTACCTTCTAACATTGCATTGGCTGTTCACCCAGACTTGGAATACGTGAAGATTTTTGATGAAGAAAAACAAAAGAATTTCATTTTATTAGAAGGTTTATTAACCACTTTATACAAAAAACCCGCTGCTGCTAAATACAAGGTTGTTGAAAAAATCAAAGGTAAAGACTTAGATGGTCTCAAATACGTTCCTCTTTTCAACTACTTCTACGATCAATTCAAAGATTATGGTTTTAAAGTTTACTGTGCTGATTATGTTACTGCTGACTCCGGTACCGGTATTGTTCACCAAGCTCCAGCTTTTGGTGAAGAAGATTTCAACGCCGCTACCAAAGCGGGTATTATCAGTGAAACCAGATTACCACCTAATCCAGTCAATGATGTTGGTGCTTTCACTGATGAAGTTTCTGATTTCAAAGGTCTTTATGTCAAGGATGCCGATAAGCAAATTATCAAGAGATTGACCGAATCAGGAAGATTATTGGTTAACTCCCAAATCAAGCACTCTTATCCTTTCTGTTGGAGATCAGATACTCCTTTGATTTACAGAACCGTTCCTGCTTGGTTTGTTCGTATTGGTGAAATCATCCCTGACATGTTATCCAATGTCGACAGAACTAACTGGGTTCCATCCAACATTAAGGAAAAAAGATTCACCAACTGGATTGCAAATGCCAGAGACTGGAACATTTCTAGAAATCGTTACTGGGGTACTCCAATCCCATTATGGGCCAGTGAAGATTTAGAAGAAATTGTTTGTATTGGCTCTATCGAGGAATTGAAAAAATTATCTGGTCGTGATGACATTACTGATCTCCATCGTGAAAGCATTGATGACATAACTATCCCATCTCAACAAGGTAAGGGTCAATTAAAGAGAATTGAAGAAGTTTTCGATTGTTGGTTTGAATCTGGTTCTATGCCCTATGCCTCCAAACATTATCCATTCGAAAAGAAAGACACTTTCCAGAATGCATTCCCAGCCAACTTCATTTCTGAAGGTTTGGATCAAACTAGAGGTTGGTTCTATACCTTGACTGTTTTGGGTACTCATTTGTTTAACACTGCACCATACCAAAATGTTATTGTGACTGGTATCGTTTTGGCTGCTGACGGTAAGAAAATGTCTAAGCGTTTGAAGAATTATCCTGATCCTAATCACGTTTTGGTTGAATATGGTGCCGATGCTTTGAGATTGTATTTAATCAACTCTCCTGTCTTGAGAGCCGAAACTTTGAAATTCAAAGAAGAAGGTGTCAGAGAAGTCGTTTCTTCTGTTTTGTTACCATGGTACAACTCCTACAAGTTTTTAAAGGATGCCGCTGATTTATTCAAAAAAGATAACGGTGAAGATTTTATCTATGATCATGAGTTAGTCTCAAACAACGTTATGGATAGATGGTTATTGGCCTCTATTCAATCATTGATTAAATTTATCCACGCTGAAATGAAAGCTTATAGACTTTATACTGTTGTTTCAAAATTGTTGGCTTTGATTGATTCTTTAACTAACTGGTATATCAGATTTAACCGTCGTCGTCTTAAGGGTTATTCTGGCGAAGGGTTGAAAGATACCAAGATGGCTCTTAACACTTTGACTGAAGGTTTGTTTACCTTATCTAGAGCAATGGCTCCATTCACACCATACTTAGCTGATGGTATCTACGGTAAATTGAGAGTTTACTTCAAAGATGAAGAATTAGAAAAGTTCTGCGTCAACCCAAAGATCAAAGATATTAGATCAGTCCACTTCTTGCAATATCCTAATGTCAGAGAAGAATTATTCGACTCTTGCATCGAAGTCGCTGTCTCCAGAATGCAAAAGGTCATCGACTTAGGTCGTAACATCAGAGAAAAGAAGACTATTTCCTTAAAAACTCCATTGAAAGAATTAGTCATTTTACATTCCGATCCTGAATACTTGAAGGATATTGATTCCTTAAAGGGTTACATCATTGAAGAATTGAATGTCAGAAATTTGGTCATCACTTCTGATGAAGCTAAATATGGTGTCGAATATAAAGCTGTTGCCGACTGGCCAGTTTTGGGTAAGAAATTAAAGAAAGATGCTAAGAAGGTCAAGGCTGCTTTACCATCTGTATCCTCTGAAGATGTTCAGAAATTTGCTGAAACTGGTAAGATAACCGTCGACGGTATTGAGTTAGTTAGTGAAGATTTGAATGTCCAACGTGGTTTACCTGCTGATAAGGCTGCACACGGACAAGAATCTAGATCTTCTCAAGATGTCTTGATTATCTTAGATGTAAACTTATATCCTGAATTACTTGGCGAAGGTTTAGCCAGAGAATTAATCAACCGTGTCCAAAGATTGCGTAAGAAGGCTGGTTTAAACACCACTGATGATGTTAAGGTTGAATATAACTTGATCAAGGATACCATTAACTTGGACACCATTATCAAACAGCATGAAGACATCTTGGTTAAGTCCACCAAGAGACAATTAGAACCATTTACCAAGGCTGATAATGGTAGTGTTATCATTGAAGAAGAACAGACCATTAATGATACCATCTTCAACTTGAGATTACTCAAAATCTAAGCTTAAATGGCTTATTATACATACGTATGTGTATTTATATTTGTTTGTGTATTTAGAAATCTTATTTTATAAATAATTACCCCTTTAGAAAGTTTTCTATATCTTATTAATGTAGATAATTGGCATGTAACTCTATTGGAAGGACCATGTACTAAGACCAGCTCCTGCTATGACCACCATATCTTTTGCTTCGAAAGAAGTATGATCACTACACCCTGTATCAGCAATGGTGGTATACTTAGCACTTGTGCACTCTAAGATGTCATTATCATAGGTCCATAATCTGACAATTTGATCCACTGATGTCACTACAACTTTTTTACATCCTGATTGTGATATTGAGGTGATTGTTGCGGAAGCGGCACTCTCAATGAAACTTTTAGACTCGAAGAACAAATCGTTGTCTACTAATGATAAGCGATTTAATATGAGCGAGTTATCATCACCACCGGTAACAATATCATAACCAATTGGAATCTCGGATATCAGGACAGCCTTGATACCACTTTGATGGAGTTGTTGTTTAATTATCATCTTACCGAGTTTTTGGGGTATAACGTTTGCTCTTTCTAAATTTTTGAAATTGTTGAGATGCAGAGTAACTTCCCATATCGAGATGTAACCGTCAGTAGTACCAGTCATAAGAAATACCTGTTCACCAAATGTAAGGAAATGAACATTTAAAATACAGCAAGTGGTATAGTAATCATCAGCCAAGTAGGTAAATTTTTTTGAGGTAGAGTTGAAATGCATGAGTTTTATATTTGAATCGGAATATACAGTTGAGATGATGAACCCATCATCGACTGAGAATGCTGTGAAATCCATAATACGTAAATCTGGGTTATCACTCTTTGGTTTGACTCTAGCGTATTCAATAATGGTAGGGTAATTATTACTCAACCTGTTTAATTTCCATATAATGAATTCTTCATTTGCTGCAGAACTAGCTGCGTACTGTTCATCCAAAAACTTGACTTTTTGCAAACCCGAAACATGATTGTTTAAGCTCCAATAATTTCTAATAGTTCCATCTGAAAATAATTTACCTAATCTTAAGGTAGTATCTTCAGAGGCTGTAAGAATTAACTTTGATTTATCAGATGAGCTAAAAGTTGAAATCGAGACATCTCTGATTTCTCTCCCGTGTGTTCCATCATTTATAAGACCATAATTTTGATGATTGAATCTTCCTTTGAACAGCTTTATATTTATAGTGCTCTTATTCATAAAAATGAATCTATAATCCAAGTCAAAATCCTTATCATTGTATCTGACAAGTTGCCACTTTCTATGGCCACCCCCACACAACTCGTTAGTGATCTCTAATTGCTTTGTTTCATTCCAAATATAGAAATAAGACGATCTAAAACCGTAGACAATTAAATCGTAGTCTTTGACAAATCCACCTTCGATGAAACCTCTTGAAATTTTATTTTGATGAATTATGCTGATTTCAAAAGCGCCCAGTTTGTTTTTGAATAAGTTTATATACATGTAAATACCGTCCTTAACGGTAGCAAGTAAAGTAATATTTCCACTGGAAGATTCGACCAAAGTCACTGATGAGATTGTATCACCAGGGCAAATTTTCTTAAAGATTTGACCCAATTCAAGAACATTGTCTGAGCCACCCAAATCATAAACAGCCAAGCTAGTAAATCGAGAGCCCATTATCAACCAGCTGTTGGCTTCATCTATAAGTAAAGAAGTGGTGGTGAAGACATTTTGATTTGGTTTCAACAATTCCTGTGATGATTTCAAAATCACCTTATTATTGGACAAAGTGAATGTGAGTAAAAGAAAGGGCATCTTGGGATTTGGACAATCTATTAAAGCATAATGTTCACCATTAGAAGAGGAATGGCTCAAAAAATTGATAACTTTATTTGAACCGACAGCCGTCAGTCTGACCCAATCCTTGTCAATTGGTTGAATGCTTTCTTCATCGAATCTTAGATATACGACATCTCCATTACGACAGCAAATGACGGCTGTATTTATATCGGAAAATGATGTTACTAAACCGAAATCTTTCAATTGGGCGGTCTCATCCTCATCAAAGTTTATATGATTCCACAAACTCTTCGATTGATTCAAGGTGAGAACGTTACCAGATGAAGTTAATGCCACAATTAGATCGAGGTTCGACAATTCACAAAATTGCTTAATAGTTTCATTTTTGTCCAAAGATTTTTGAATCAGTCTTGATATATCTTCCGGATTATATGAAACAGTGATACCTCTATTGGCTAAATCATGAAGTCTTATTCTACCATCTGAACCACCAGTGACACATAATTTAAGGAATTTGTCATCAACGTCTCCAGACCACACATGCTTACCCAAATGACAATTGTCCCAAAGCTCCAATTGCTTTAATAAATCATTGTTTGGTTGATATTCCCACAATCTAGCGGTACAATCTTCACCAGTACTGAATATCCTAATTTTCGAATCATTGGAGTGTTTAAAAAATTCCAAATTCCAAATTCTTGATCCATGACCCCATCCATTAGCTAATAGTTTCCCAGATTCCAATTCATAAAGCTTTACCGATCTATCATCAGAGCATGAGATAATATATTTACCGTGTTGATCCACTTTAACACCAAAAATTGAACCTTCGTGTTCAGTTAAATTATGAATTATTTCTCTGGTATTATAGTTCCATATCAATACCCCACTCATGACGGTACCTGCAGAAATAAGAACGGTCCCATCTTGGAGGACACGAATTGACCCACTGTATAATATAGATTTTTCATTACAGTGGACCGTATCTACCAATTTAAATTTATTAGACGAGGATGAGACGTCTACTTTGTAAACGACATTATGAGAAGTTAAGATGAGAAGAGAATCTTCAGTCAAGTATTCGGCACTAACAATCCATTCGTTGATAGCCTTTTCTTCAGGAATATAGGTTTTGGGGTTTTCTAGAAGTGATGGGAAATCTAAGATAGTAAAGGATCTTCCACCAGAAACGCAAAGTCCAGTACCAGTTTGATTAAAAGATATGTGATGGATCTTGTTCTTTTTGAATACTTGGGAACTGTAAATCAAAGAGATATCGTCTTTATCGATCGAGAAGACCTTCAAGATGCAACCATACCCGGCAATAATGAATTGTCTATTGATCTTAAGGGCAGTAACAAACCCATAATGGTTCAAGGATTTGAAAAAGCCCTCATTGACAGAGGATATTGGGTTACTGTTTGTCATTCAAGGATTCTTAAGGCTTCTTGAGCTGGGTAAAGATTGTTGATGGAGATGAAGCTTTTTTTTTTTTTTTTTTTTTTTTTTTTTTTCAACCATCTCAAGATCGACAAAAAAGAAAAAAAAAACGTGAAAATCAGTGCAGGAATATGTCATAATCGATGGTTGCATATTCGTATATATACACAAATGAAACGAACACAGATGGGTATAATAGAGAGCCGATTCCAGATCAGCCGTTACATCAGCTGAACTCATCAATTATTCTGGTTGTGGTGTGAAGCTTTCGCACACCTCTAATGAAAATACTCATATAGACGAAGTACTTGACTGAACGAACATCCCTTAGATTATAGCTTTCCTCTACGATACGCTATCCTTGTTGCGGCTCGTGCAAAATATTTTCACCTTGCTCTTGCAATTTATTCGAACTTTTGGTCCTAATGAATTTTGGTTCTTAATAGGCTACGTCTCTGATACTACTCTTCGAGGACAGAAAAGCTATTTTCACCATACGGACTTCTACAACCAGAGGTAACATTTGAGTTAGATTGTATCGGCAGAAAATAAAATATGAGGTATCTGCTGATGGGGTTTCTGATCCAAAGCACCATTTCTCTAAGTAAAGTTGAAAGAACAGACATTTTTTAAACATACAATGAATATGTATTGAAACCTACCAAGATTATACGCACTTCAGGATAGAAAAATCCTTTGTGATCAGAGAGCGTTGAAAAGTGGATTTATCAATGAATAAAAGAGAAAAATTTTGATTTTTAATTTCTTTACTTCACTGAGGTAATCATGGTATGACTAATTGTTTATTTGTTTCAGAAATTAGCCTGGCTAGCTCAATGGCTAGAGCGTTTGACTTTTAAAGCTTCTTTAAAAGGCGATCAAAAGGTTGCGGGTTCGACCCCCGCGTCGGGCTTTTCTTTTTGAATTTCAGTTTTTTTTTGTAAGATTGTTTGTATCACCGACCCATATTAATCAACTAAGTTTTAGTTTAGACAGGGTATTACTTTCCAACCAGAGAGTTGGTTCTGTCAAAGCGGTACTGTCTTGGCTTATCACTGATTTTCACCTTTCTTTCCTTTAATTCTCTTTTTTTTTTCCTGCAAACTGAGATGCTTTGATAAGCTCAAAGTTGTTATTAGCGGAAAAGTTGGGGCAAGCAGCTACATCTAACAATGTTTCATACTCCCGCTTATGACTCCCGCTAAACAGAGAGCGTCTATCCCCACTTAAATTGGTGATTGCGGAGGAAGAAGAGTTTGGAAATGATCATCCCGATAAGCTAGAGAGTGCAATTTGGAAGCCCTAACAGCGAAGGTTCAAATACGTTGATTAATGAAAACTCTCATGATAAACGTAGCCAAGGAATTCCTGAGGGTTTCTGTGAATTGCAAGACTAGGAGTGAGAATCGAGTACGGTGTTAGACACCACCTACTCCTAATCTTACCATGTCCATACAGTAACTGTAAGCCCGATCGAGCTCTCCATTCCTCCATTGGTTCTGATGCCGATGTCGAAGCCAGTGCTTAGTAGTGACGTTGTTCTTGTTCGTGTCAAAATTCTGTTCTGGTTATCCTATCCCTAAGGTGGCCCCGTCCTTTTCTGGAAAAGTTTTCCCAATCGGGTAATGATAAGAGCTGCGAAAAACCACTAATAACCTGAATCGATTTGGGGACCACCGCCATTAGGGCCGCCAATTCTCCCTCTCTCTTTTACCCGTTATGTTATCTTATTATGATCTTTGATTTACTTTTTCAAGCGATTAGATACCAAGACCCCATTATTGAAAATATTATAAATTAGTCGAGGAATCCTGTTTATCCTTTTTTTTTATATCTTTTCTTTCTTCATTAGATCTCTTGATTCATTAATCTCCTTCTTCATACAATCACTCAATTAAATTCCAGTCAAAATGCCTATGTTATACAAACCATCCGCCGAAGGTAAGGAAGTCAGACCAACCAAGATTCCATCTCCAGGTGACAACTCCTTCTTGGGTGATATTTTCACTTCCGATGCCCCCAAAGAACAACAAATGTCTTGTGGTTTCTACAGACAAGAAAAGGGTGAACCTTTAGTCTATACCTACAGTTATGATGAAATGAAAATCATCTTGGAAGTCGAAGGTGAATACACCATCGCCGATGAAACCGGCTACAAAGTTTCTGTCAAGCCAGGTGATGTTTTCTACTTCAAGAAAGGTACCACCATCACTTTTGAAACCACCGGTTACGGTTTGGCCTTCTTCACCGGTTTGAGAGAAAACGGTAACCTTTAAGTCTTGCGTCTGTGACTCAAGAATAACCACTAGACGTGGTCCATTGATAGTTTTCAACCGGTGCCCAAAAATTAACTTATCGTATATACAAAAAAATAATAAAGAGTATATTTACAATTAATAAACATTTCAATATCATTTATATGGACAGGTATCCTCCAATTTACCCCGATTTCTATTGTATTTGTTCATCTTGATTATCAGAGTAGCTATTGATTACGGCTGGACTGCACAGATCCAGAAGTTTCGAGAACTGCGATTTTTTTTTTTTTTTTTTTTGTTGTTGATGTTGGTTTCAAATAAGCGGGTATCTATAAAAGTATATGATTAAAAGCAAGTGTTGATCTTGAAAACATTAATAGACTGACACAGCGATAAACATGCCTATAGATTACTCCAAGTGGGACAAGATCGAGTTGTCTGACGACTCTGATATCGAAGTGCATCCTAACGTTGACAAAAATTCTTTCATCAAATGGAAACAAAGAGATATTCATGAAAAACGTCAGCAGAGAAATATCGAGATCAAATCGATATTGGTTCAATTGACCATGTACGCCAAGCTCAACAGCAGAGTAGATTACTTGTTGGAATCATTATCAAAAGAAGATTTGGTCCAAGAATCCAAGGTGATTGAAAAATTGAACGAAAAATTCGATAAGGCTGAAAAATTCGATTATGAAAATTTAAAACAAGAAAAAGGTGATAATTTACGTAAAGGGTTGAAAGACTTACATTTTGATGCTGAAGAAATCGAGAATACTCCTCCTTATAATGAAATGATTGAAGATTTGTTCATTCAAGTCAAAGAAGATCACCCTGAAGCCAAGGATAATGCCGATAAGTTAACTCAATACCTTAAAGAACATAGAGCCAAGATTGATGATGTATTATCAAAGCAAACCATTAAGCTAGATGAATTGTTATATCAAAAATCAATGTTAATCAGTAGTGATGACATTCATACTGGGTTTGACAGATCATTCTTAAATAAAGATAAGGAACAAGAAGAATTCAAATCAAAACAAGATCAACCAGCTAAGACTGAAAAACAATCAATAACGACTACTGAAACTCTTAATGATCCTAAAATTACCTCTGGCTCTTCAGATGTTGCAACCACCCAGGACAATTCGGCCCAATCCGAAAAAGATATTCTTGACGAATTAACAGTATTACCTGAAACCGCCGAATTTTCCAAAATCCCAAGTTCAAATCTTCAGGAAAGTGCTGCCTATTTAATGAAGAACCCTCGTATCTGTACCGAACAACAAAAAGATGCCTTGGTGATGACTGCATTTGACCACCAATTACAAGGTGATACCAAAACTACAAAACAAGTCATTCATCAATCTTTGTTACTTCAGTATATTGCTCAATTGGCTGGTCCTAATCCAAACAAGGATCAAACAATCAAGGCAGTGAAATTGTTCTGCTCAAAAGTTGGTGACGACTCTTCACCTGCCAAACAAGCATTCCTTCAAGATGTTGAAAATACTTTCAATCATATTAAGAATAGATGTGAAATTATAAAACAAGAGCACCAAGAAAGTGCTGAATCAGGTAATGGTGAAGAAGCATTAATTCAATTGAAGGCTCTTGATGAAAATACTGAATTATTCGTTAATATTCCTAAAGAAGGAACGGAAGACTATGAAATATTTAGTAATGAATTATCTCCTGAAATGCAAGACGCCATAAAAACTGGATCATTGGATGAAGTCAATAAAGTTTTTGCCAAACTTAAGGTGGAAGAAGCTGAAGGTATCTTAGAGATCTTTAATAGATGCTCTGTGATTGGTATCAATGGTTATTTGGAAGATGAAGATGAATTTAAGGAACTTCAAAAACAATATAATGAGACCTTGGATTTGGAAGATGTTCCTGAAGAACAGGAAGAACCACAAAAGGTTGACAAAGTTGAAGAAATCAACACTACTGATATTGTTGATTAATCTTGGGTTGTCTTTAATAGGTTAATTGCATCTTGGTATGAGTAGGGTGATTCACGGTTAAATACACGTACATACAGTTATTTAATGAATTTCATGTAATCCGAAATTATTACTTTTATTTTTTTTATTACTTTTCTCTATTTTTTTAGCTCTACTTCTTTATAGTACATCCTACAAAAGTCTATAAGAAATCATGCAAAAGTTGAATCGTCAGGACAAATTAAAAAGAGCTCATTTCCTACTTAATCTTGCTAGTGTTTCCATCAATGACTGAGTAGAGTTTTGAGATGATTGTGGCTGCTGCTGAGGTTGATTCTGCAGCATCATTTGACTAGGCTGTCCATATGCAGAAGGTTGTGAAGATTGTAATTGTGATAACAATGTGTTTACTTGATTACTTGGTGATTGGTTATGGCTCATGGAAGGTGGAGGTGGAGCTGCATGTGACCCATACCCGGAGTTATATGCCACTCCATAGGGAGACGATGAAGTTGGAGGAGGTCCATATTGTGAAACCGGAGCGGGAGCAGGAGCGGGCTGTTGCAGTTGTTGCAAAATCGAAATCATATTTTGCATCGATGCAGGATCCATATTTTGTAAAGTTTGAACCAACCCGGGATCAATGGGTCCTCCTGATCCAACATTTTGAGGAGGAGGATGTTGTGATGAGCGAGAATAGGCATTTGAACCGTAGCCTGTCTGAGGCCCAGCACCATACGATTGTTGAGGAGGTGGACGACCATAAGATGGAGGTGGGCTTTGATGATGAGATGGAGGGTTGCGATGATATTGATTACTTGGGTACGGCGAATTACTCCAAGTATCATTAGACCAGTGTTGGTTTGGGTGATGATGACTACCACCACCACCCCCTCCACGGTCTCTACCAAAACCACGACCACCACGACGATCATTGAAATGACGACCGCCCCGGCCACCACCACGATGGTCTCTTCCCCCACCTCTTCTCCCTGAGTGGCCCCTATCGTCATGGTAACCGTAAGCTTGTTGTTGCGGAGGAGGACCTGACTGATACAGCGGTTGTTGTGGAGCTGAAGATTGCTGATAAGGGTTTGGTATTTTATGGCCAGTTTTCTTAGCTTTAGCTTTCAGTAAAATATCAACAGCTGTTTCCGGTTCAATATCAGCGTATTCATCGAATTTTATACCACCATCGGGGGCGGATTCAAAAGTCTGAACGTCAACCTTCATTTCTTTAATTATACAAGTACCCAATACACCTGAGTAAGCTGCTTCACTGATGACCTCATTTATATCCGCATGAGTAATATCTTCAATATCGATTGAAATTGAAGAAGTTGAGAACGCTTTTTTAACTTTTCTGATGAAAAATACTGAAGATTTACCGGTAATATAAACTTGACAATCAGGAGTATAAGATTTTGGCCTTTTAGTCGGAAGCTCAATATCTTCACGTCTTTCTTCGAATGAACGTTTATTATTATTATAAGGAGGATCATCATTAAAACGATTTGGTTTTTTCAGTTTCTGTGGTCTTGAAGCATCCAACCTCATAATTTTATTATGAAGAGGTACATCGGTTTCACCCTTAATACAGCTTAAACAGGCTTCAGCAGTTCTGAACTGGGCGAAACCATAACCGGCTTTAATGGCAATTTGGATGACTTCCCCGTATTGACTGAATATCCTGAATAAGTCTTGTTTTGAAATGGTATTAGCGGGTAAATTACCAATGAATAATCTCAGTTTATCGGGGAATTCGTCCCAATTTTGTAAATTCATATAATGGGTTTCTCGCTTGATAAACTCATCATAAGCTTCATCTTCTTCTTGAGTCATTGGTAAAGTTATGTTTGGTCTGCGACAGTACTGATTAAGAGGAACTAAAGGTATTGGATTTTTCAAATTCTTGAATGGTTTATTATATGAATAAACTTGATCATAGTTCATATTCGGGTACTTGTGTCGAAGGTCATCAGCATCCGGGTTAGTATCATTGGATAATTTTACATTATTTTTATTCAATTGCTCCATGATGAGTTTCATTTGTTCTTCTTGGCTCAATTTAGCAAATTGGGGATCTTTTACAAGATCACTTTGCATGATGGTTTCATAGGCTTCTTTAAGCTGAGCCAGGGGGTCTTGTGAAATGGAGGTAACATTGCTATCATTCTCATTATCACGGTTATTGTTATTATGATTACTCGAGTCTTCGGCATTACTAGATGTCGTATTATCAATTATGGGGGCGGTGACTTCATTAGCTGATGAGACATCGGAAGCATTTACAGGCGGTTTAGGAGGTAAGCCCAGTGGGCTTTTACCTCTTGTAAGAGCTTCACCGGCCACGGAGGGGTCATAGTCATCTTGGACATCGTCTTTCAATGCGCCTTCTGGATTATAATCATCATTATCATCCTCTTCTTCGTCGCTATCGTCCGGGCTTTTTTGGTAACTTGGAGTAACGTCGTCAGAGTCCTCGTCTTGGTCAAGCTGGGTACTACTTTGGTCAAGTTGGTTAGTATTGTTAGCGGATGACTGCACCACAGGTGGCGTCTCTTTATAGAAACTTTCAGGGTCATAATCATCCTCCTCGTTATATTGATCCTGGGTTGCGTCCTCAGCAGGAGACTGGACCGGGGTGTTTTGTACAGAGGGCTTATCGTTGGTCTCATTATCTAAGTTTCCAAGCTCATTATTTGTTTCTTCTTGAATAGTTGGCTCATTATTCGTCTCTTCTTGATTGGTTTGCTCATTGGTTGGCTCATCGGTATGATTACTCGCTTCATTTGGCTGCGTCAAGTGTCTATTGGGATCATCCCTTGGCACATCTGGATCTGTCGACTGGCCCAACTGGGTAGGGGTAACGTCCATTGTTATTCTAGACTGTCCAATGCTTTTATGATGTAACGTTATTGCCTGCTTTCTCTTAACCTTCTTTTTTATTTTTTTTTTGTTAACAAATAAACTCGCCTGGGTCGTTCCTACATTTCAACCGGGTAACCCCCACCAAACAGAATGGGATCCCCCACACGGTTGCTCCCCCAAAAACCCCACCCAAAAACCCATACCTCTGAATTCCTGAGGAAGGTGGTTCCTGCGAAAATGGCATTTGGTCCATATTTTTCAACTGTCATTTCGCAAAAACACCCCGTGTTTTCGTTTTGTGAGTATTTTTTTTCAGCTATTTTTCCTGAGTTAATCTTGTTAACTGCTGGAAAAGGACTCGGAAAAACTAAACAGGAATTAACAAGTTGCACTCAAGCTTGGACAATGCTGCTCGAACCATTGGAATCCATGCGAAGGGTTTGTACCCCACCTTCTCCATGTCCATAGTGCCGTAGTTTGATTAGTAAGACCATAAGGGACCTACTCATGCCAGCGTTGTTACTACACGCGACGAACGATCGTAGTGGTTATGGATGTTGTTTGTGTGGTGGTGGTGGCATAATTCTAGTCCTAGCTATATTGAGTATTTGTGGCGCGAGCCAGCGATGTAGATCGATCCGGAATATCAAATTCTTGTCAGTCGATTATCGAGGTAGAAGTCCCCCACCTTTTCGATTTATTTCAAACTTGTCCTTTTTTTTTTCTTTGGGGTTTCCAGATTTATTATAAATACGATCTAATTGCCTCCAATTAATTTGGTGAAATTTTTTTTTTTCTTTCATTTAACCATATTCATCAATTCCTCAATACTTCCAATATCACCATGTCTACTGAATCCAGAAATTTGAACATTGCCGTTGTTGGTACCGGTATTTTTGCCAGCCATGCTCATTTACCCGTGATCCAAAATATCCCTAACTTGACCCCATACGCTGCTTTCAATAGAACTAAATCCAAGGCTGAAGCTTTTGCTAAAAGTGCCAACATTGACCCTGCCAACGTGGTGGATGATTTGGAAGAGGTCTTCACCAAGAAAGAAGTTGATTTTGTCGATGCCTTATTACCAGTGCAAACTAATTTGGACGTGGTTAAATTAGCCATCAAACATAATAAACCAATTGCTTTTGAAAAACCAATTGCTGCCAACTTGAAACAAGCTAAAGAAATCGTTCAATTAGCAGACTCTACTGATTTACCCATTGCCATCTTGGAACAATGGAGTTACTTAAGTGCCATTAAAACCATCAAAGAACAAGTTTTACCTAAAATTGGTGAAGTAATTGGTTTCTCTTACAGTGCCACCGGTGCATTCAATGAACAAAATAAATATGCCAGTACCACTTGGAGACTAAATCCAGAACACATTGGTGGTTACTTGAGTGATGGTGGGGTTCATCAATTGGCTCTTTTAACTGATGTCTTAGGCCCTATTGATACTATCAGTGCTCACACCAAACAAGTTAGACAAGAAAGTGGGACCGTCGATACCTTATTTTCAAGCGTCAAATTAAATAGTGGTGCCATTGGTACTTTCACCTATACTTCTGCATTGGGTGCCACCGAAAAATCATCCAGTTTCACCATCTACGCCACTAACGGGTCTCTCATTTATGATTGGTCTCCTGGATTACCTAAACCTACCATAACTTATCAAACCGGTCCTTCTTCTCAATCTGCTTCAGACAAAACCGTCATTGAAGTCGATGAAGTCAACGCCATTGAAGAAGAATTCAAGAACTTCAAAGAAGCTGTTCTTAAAAATGATAAAAAATTAATTAACGTCAACCCAAGAAAAGCTTTCCATCATTTAGCCATCATCGGTGCTGCTTTACAAAGTTCAGAAAATGGTGGTGCTGCAACTAAGGTTGAAACCGTTTAATCGTATATGTATATATATGTATATATGAGTATAATTACAACTCATCAACAATTCTTTCGGCAGTTGTTTGTATTATATCATCCCATGTCAGATGACTACCAATATCATCAATATCTTGTACGTACTCATCATCGGTACTCAATGAATTGGAAATTACACTTGTAGCTAGTATACTCGAAGTGATTATACTATCGTCAACTGATGCATAAACTTCAATTTTATCAACTTGGCTCTGTTTGACACTGAACCAATTGAAAATTCCAAACAATTTGAAAAATGTCCACAACATAATTTTAACAGGTACTTTCAAAATTCTTCTCCAAATTACCCACGCACAACAAAGCAATAAAAATCCAATACTTAAATATATTCTATTTTTATCTTGTTTATCCTGTCTCTCAATAAATTTGACTATTTGTCGTGATCTTTGTAAAACCGTATTTAAATCAATTAACTTATCATTCAAATTAGATAAATCTTTCGTCTGTTGATCAAGGGAATCAATGTTTAATTCGGTTTGCATAATAGAGGTTGACATAAGTTGTCGAGTTTGTTGCAAAGCATTGGTGATCGATTTATTTTGGGTTAGTATTTGCTCTTGAACAGTCTTCTTGTTACTACCAACATCTTTTTCACCAGTTGAACGTCCAGAAAATAAGTCTTCTCGAGTAACCAAGTCTTGTTGTTTGGTTTCCTTAGTCAAATTGGGAGTAACAAATTTAGCAATTCTTTGTTTATGAATCCAATCATTCTCCAAACTATAGGCTTTCAATTGACATTCTCGTAATTTAATTCTTAAATGGTTGATTTTTTCATTATAGATATCGAGTTTAATTCGTAATACTTCATATGCGGAATCTTGATTTATACTATGCAACTTAATCTCAATGATTTTGAGTTGATCTGTAGCCTCCTTAATGAGTCGAGTGGCGGCCCTCACCAATTCAGTTCTTTTCAGTTCAATGGTTTCATTTTCGTCAGTAGCTTCTGACTTTGGATCTTGATGTTCGAAACTAGAGTCATTGCCTTCTACTATTTCTCGTATCTTCGCATACGTCTCAAATTGAAGCTCATCTATCTTATCGAAATATACTTGGACACCTACTTGAACCATGTTTCTGGAATTATAAGGTATGAGGCTTGAGTTGAAATTTAGTGGTGGAGACAGTCGTATTTACGTGTCTAGGACTTGATGTTGCGTTTTTTTTTTTGACTTACTTTTCTTTTTTGTTTAGATCCAAAAAGAAAAAAAAAAAGGATGTGAAAAAAAAAAAAAGTATACTAGCAATATCTGACTCTTTCTACCCTTTCTTTGCTATAGCCCAAATTTACTGTAAATATGTCTGCCAAAGAAGAAGTTAAGATAACAGACCACATTCCACAAGAGGCTTCTGGAGCTCCTGAGCAAAAACCTCCAGGATCAAACAAGAAATCAAAAAAGGAAAAGAAATCAAAAAAATCTAGAGACCCTTCAACCCTAACTCCTGAGTATATCGAAGAGCAAAGAAGGCTCAGAAATTTGAAAAAGGAACAGAAAAGACAAGAGCTACTTGCAAAAGGCATTGATCCAGAAGAAGCCGCTATTCCACCAAATTTGCAATTCATCAAACGCGATTTCTTACCTATTCCTGGGCAAGTCCCCAATGATGATTCTTTCAAAATCAAGATTATGACTTATAATGTGTTGGCACAAGCATTGATCAGACGTACCCTTTTCCCCACCAACGGGGCAGCTTTGAAGTGGTCCAATCGTTCGGTAGTACTTTTGGCAGAATTCAAGCATTACAATGCTGACATAATTTGTTTGCAAGAATTAGATTATGTCCAGTATAATTCCTACTGGAAACAAGAGTTTGAAAAACTTGGCTACGAGACCAAATATTATCGTGAAGAAGTAAAGAACCATGGTGTTGCCGTTGTCTTCAAGAAGGGCTTGTTCATTTGTAAGAATCAAAGCTTCATTAGATACGATAAAGAAAAATCCGGGGATATACCACCGAGAACTGTGACTCAAAATGTTGGTTTATTGACTTATCTTGAATTTACTCCTCAAGTGTTAAGTAAATATCCCAACTTGACTAGAAATGGGATCATCATAGGTACCACTCATTTATTCTGGCATCCATTTGGTACCTATGAAAGAACTAGACAAACTTATTTAGTATTGAAAAAATTTAAAGAATTTTATCAAACCCTTAATTCACTTCAAAGAAACGATAACGGGTTTTATAGTTTTTTCGCAGGTGACTTCAATTCCCAGCCATTTGATAGTCCTTATTTATCGATTACTGCCAAACCGATTAAATATTCTGCTAGAGCCAAAACTGTCATTAGTTGCTCATTATCATTCCAATATTCCAAGAACCGTGGTGTCATTGAAGATGAAAGTGGAGCCGATGAAGAGGAGAAGACAGACCAAGAAGAGTCTGAAGATGAAGAAGGTGGAAATATTGAAAAATTCGGCTCAAATCAACCTAAGGATCCAGTACCAGAATCATTTGAAGCAACTGAAGAACAGTTGAAAATGGTTGATTCGATGGAAAAATTGCATAATGATTTGGATATGAGAGCTATATCCTTATACTCCGTTGGTTATAAATCAGTTCATCCTGAAAACTCAGGACTAGATAATAAAAGAAATGAACCAGTTTTTTCTAATTGGGCCCATTCTTGGAGAGGGTTACTTGATTATATTTTTGTAATCAGCAATTGGAACCCACAAACTGAAAATTTTGCTGAAAACATCGATTCTATTGAAGACGTTAAAGAAAAGGATGATATAAGGCTCTTGAAATTATTGAAACTTCCAATGCCCCAAGATATGGGACCTGAACCTTCTGGCCAGCCAAGAACGGGACAATATCCATCCGATCATCTTTGTATGATGGCTGAGGTTGAATTAGTCTAAGTTCTGATCATGTAAATAATAAAACCTTGTATTTAATAAGAGGCATGCACTATAGATTACATAAAATTATAGAATATAGAAAGAATAAAAAAAAATCACGAACGGCTGTAATATGTGTATAAACCCATTGTTAACATATAAAAGAAACAAACAAAGAAACGAAGAAAAAAGAGTAGATCAAGACGAATTAAAAATGAAAGGAAAAAGTTTAAAGATAACCCACAATAAATTAGAGGAAAGGTCCAATTACTATGTTCAGCTATTCAACATGGTTTCAACCAAATCCTCTAATGGACCGTAATCTTTTTGACTGATCAATTGGAATTCATTGCTGAATAAAACATAATGCTTCAAACTAGTGTTCAAATGACTTTGTAAACCTAATTCTGTGATTTCGTGGAAATGATGACAATAAATATGAGCATAGATTCTAAACAATCTTTTAAAAATAGTTTTAACCAATGTAGGGAATTGTTGGGGGAATGGAGCTCCAATTTTCGTTGGGAAAATATTGTCATTATCGAAAAAGTTTTGAATCCAATTCATCAAATTTTCAATATATTCACAAGCAGGTAAAGAGGTGGGTTTTTTAGGAGAAATTGAACCATTAGCATTAGGATTAGTTTCTTGCCACAAGTATTCGTATTCTTCAGTTGCAATCATTCTAGGACAAGTTTTGGGAGAGCAAAATTCAGTGATAGTACCATACAACATATTAATTTGATTATAAAAATCAACCACATGAATTGAAAGCCATTCATTTATATCTTCATCTTCTGGTAATTTGACTGCTTGGATCAATGCATTATCAGAACCCAAAGTTTGTTCGGCATAGTTTCTAATATCCTTATGGGTGGATACCGGTTGACCCCCAACGGCCCCTTGGACGTTGATGGTCTGATATTGTTGCTGTTGTTCCTGTTGCAATTGTTGTTGCTGTTGCTGAATTTGTTGATAAGGATTATAGTTGGTGGTGTTCGGCAATGCAGAATTTGATATAGGCTGGGGACTTGATATCGGTGATGATTGCTTCAACTTAAAGCCTCTGGTGGACCTCAACGAGTGGGTGTTGAAGTTCTGGAAAAACGACATGATATGCTGGTTGAGTCAAAAGGAAACAGGTTATAGAAGTGAGAACCTGTAAGACACAAAGGATTATGGTTGATTGAGAAAGGCAAAATTGTTGGCAAATATAGATGATCCAAGACGAATAATGACTAGACAACCAAATAATCAAAAAGAGTGGTGGCAAAAGATAATACAAGGTTTAGAGGAAAGGTCAGGAAGAAAGAATAAGTTATTTGAAAAACTTAGAGTTGCCAATTCATCGAGGGGGATTTCAGTGAAAGAAGTAGGTGATGCTGCTATTGATTCTGCCTGTCACAATAACTCTTAATTCTTCACTCCAGAATCCTACTTCTTCCTTTTTTTCTTTTTTGTTTACAATTTGGCTTAATTGGATATATGATTTTCCTTGCTGTTTCTCTCTCAGAAAAAAAAAAAAAAAAAAAAAAAAAAGCACCCTAAAAAAGTAACCACAAATGGAACACTAAGAAGAACCCTTAACCAGCGATTCGATTATTGACTTATCGATCAAAGCCATGCTATGCACAACATTCTTGATGCTATATCGGTAGATATAACTTACTATATCTGGTGCATGTTTGTTCTTGTATTTGTCACAACTGGAAGCTCGTGCAGGGCTTAAATCACATTCTTTCATGATATTGAGTGTGTTATACTCATACAATATTTTCTTCTGTAATTGGACTATTTGATTGTAAAGAACCAAGTTCTTATTTTGTTCGTAGATGCTGCTCTCCAGCTGAGGATTCGTGCCTGCAACCTCGTTGATATTTTTGACCATCCAAGGGTAATTGGTGTTAAACAACAATCGTCCATGAAACGAGAAGACGAGTGGGAAACGATACTCAAGATTGAGTATGAGTGAAGTTAGCAGGTATTGCAAAGCGTCAATGAAATCTGACAAACATAGCCGGCCACGTCGAGTAGAATAATTGAAGTTCACTATCAACGAGCAGAAACGAGCCACCTTGGTAATAGGGGCCAAGTCATTCTGTAAATGGCCAAATATTTTGCAGCGAAGTGACAACTTGAAACTAGCACTATCGTCATCTTCGTCGAGTAGAGACTCGTATTGCAAATCTGACCAAAACTTGCTTTCACCCATAGATCGGGCGATAGCATCATTGAGCGGACCCAAGCGAGCCTCATCAATCCGCAAGCCATTGATTCTTAGGTTGACGTATATCTGATTCGTTAGTCTAACTGGCGGTGATACGTAGAACGATTACGCACGTACCGATACTCGGGAATGTGGTATCACAATGGCCCCTTCATCCTTGGAGTTTGTTGTCATTGTTGTTGCAGTGTCATACCTGATGCTGAAAGCATCATCTCCACTACGCAAACACAACTGGTCCTTCATCATACTATATCTATTCATCCATGTTAGGTCAAGTGGTTGTAAAAAATCAAACAGCAGCGTCTAATTTTTTTTTGCAAATCGCGACTCAAAAAAAAAAAGAAAGGATTAAAAAAAAAGATGAGAACGATGAAAGATCTCTAGGATATCCACTCTATTCAACAAACATGGCTAGACTAGGCTTGCTCAGGCCGGTGGTGCCAGTCGATAGCATAACCGCCATCACACTAACCAAACCAACATCGGCGTTTCCAAGCGTCGAGCAATTGCTAAAACTCCCTACCTATCAATCACGAGCTAAATGCATGTATAAAAAGTTTTATCGACTTCGAAATGTAATTGATAAAGACACCGAGATAAGACAACTCTACTGTGATGTGTTGAAGCGAAAGTTTGCCTTTGATAATTTCACTGAGCGTCGTACTGAACTACTAGGTCCTCTGGTATCCGTTATTGAACCCGACTCGCAATTGCAGTGGCAGCGCATCGTCAACACCTATGCTTTTGTATTTAATGCCACGGTACGTCCCGATGATAAGCTGGAAGACGCCGAGAAGGACTTGGTATATGAGCAAGATCTCGATGAAATCGACAGGGTCAGAATGGAAAAATCAATTATCCTTACTATTCTAAAAATTGATAAAAGGACTCCTCCTCAGATCAAACTAGATCAAACTAATCGAACGTTACAAAAAATCGCATACGTCACCGAGCAGCTGCAATCGGGGCTATCCAAGAAGGAGGAACGGCGCTTGAATAACATCATCGACCCCTATCAAATCGTTTATCGAGAACATCTTACCAGTGTGATGAGATTGAATGAATCTTTGAAGTTGTACTTGTGAATCTTTTCAAGGGTGTACGGGTTGAAAATGTTATAGGCAAAAAAAAAAAAAATATCGAAAAGGCAAAGTCGAAATGAATTTTTAAAAAATTGCCATCATCCATTACTCCACATTACATTATCACCTTATAACATAATTGAATAATGGGTTGGTTTTCATTTGGATCTTCATCGTCGTCTGGACCAGCCAATGGTTCAGTGCAACCCTCAACACAACAACAAATTGAACAAAAATCACACCAGCCATTGAACTTAACGTCAGGCTCCCAATCTCAAGAAGCAAATGATATTTCTCATACTTTAGATCAATTATCGGGACCAGTCAAAGTTAAACATTTAACTCAAGAGGATGTGGATAACTTCAATGCTGCCGTGACTGGGTTTGTGAACAAACGTCCTAACAATTTGTTTATCATTGATGGTGAAAAATACTCGGATGAAAGTATAATATGTACCAGTGATGAACGTGGGGGTAAAACTTGTTTAAAATTGAATTACAATTCAATCACTTTATTCAAGCACATGCAACATTTGGAATATTTTTGCTCCTTGCCTAATGATGTTGACGCCACTTACTTTGAATGCAGAAAAATCAAGTGATTATTGATTGGCTCCCACGCAGTTACGTTTTAATGCTAAGTTTAAAATTATTGTTATATTATATGTTATCCTATGTGCTTTCTATTTTTTTTAGTTTTTTTTTTTTGATATTCCATTTGTGCAAAGCACATTTTACAGATAAAACATACACTTGATTTTGTATTGAGTACTATAAATAGATACTATGAAAACGTCTAAAAAATAAGAAGATGAAGAAGTGTAAAGATTTTAGGAGACACAAGTCTGTAGGGCATAAGAAAGAAACAATATTGAGGAGATTTTAAATCATATTAGAAAAAAATAGAGGAACAAAAGAAATTAATCTAAATTAATAAACCAATTACTACCCCAAGCGCAGCGGTGATACCATCAGTTCTTAAATTAAACGAACCGGCATTGTTTTCACAACTAGCTGATTCGTAATTTTGAAGTTGACCTGAAGTGGTATTAGTCCAATTCTTCTTTGGGTGGGAAGCGGAGGTATTTGAAGAAGCTGAGTCATTTGATTTGGTCTTATTATCGAAAACTCTATCGAATTGCAAATTTCTTGGAGAATTTGCTTTAGAAGCATAATCGTAACCATCTTCATTGTTTTCCACTGCCAATTCGAAACTATCTTGATTAATTGCATCATCTTCATTGAAATTATAATCTTGGAATGAATCATCGCTGAAATATTCCGAATATTCAACCAAATTATCATCATGATCATCTGAATTTTGATTGATAAAGTCAACTTGTAAATTTTTCAATCGATCTTTAGAAGCCACTTCAATATTGGCACAAGCAAATTTAGTTAAATTTGCAAAATGGAATGTAACTGATTTGCCAACAATATACGATTTTGATTTCTTATTCAATGAAAGAAATGGATCGTCATATTTGGTTTCAAAACAAGTAGTATCAATCCAGCCGTGTTTACCTGATAAATCCCCAACTTGACAATAAGAATCATCTTTTTGGGAATTGCAATCGGAAGGGGCATGATAAGGATTGAAATGAAGACCAACTTGTTCACAGTCTCCATTGGCCGGAACCGGTTTATCGTGGATATGATATTGAAATGGACCACCCGATGGGGGCAATCCAGTCATATCAACATGAACTTGAACCATTTTCCCCTTTTTAGCAGAAAAGATGACATTACCCATGACTTTCTTATCGAATCCAGCTGGGAAATCAGCCAAAGCTACCACGTTTTTTGGATTCAGTTTAATTTTGGGAGCTTGGTCAGCAACCACTAGGTTGCTTAGCAACAAGAATGGCACTAATGACTCAATCAATGGTAAGTTCATTCTTTTTTTTTTTTCTTTTCTGTTTATCTATACTTTTTTTTTGATTGAAGACAGTCAACGAGTTATCTAGATATGACAATCCCGAAAGAATGCTTTCCAATTGAAATAACTAGATTTGTTGGTTGAAAGATAAAGTTGATAGCTTAAAAGCTGTACCTATCAACTCCTCTTCTTTTTTCACATCCACACATGTTTGTGGATCTATCTGATCTGGATCTGTGCTTTAGCAATTAATTTTTTGCATCCATCCACAAATGGGAGAGGCTATAGATTTGATAACCGTGCGACATAAGCCAACGACATTTTGCGACACGTGACCAAACCAAAAAAACGAGTCATGGCGGAAGCGAGTCACTCGCCAGCAAAACTGAGAATCGGACCCGATTTGGGAACTTGAGTCAACCATGGAGGTTAATCTCCTGAACTAAAAAAATGCTTACAAAACAATTAATAAGGGTAAAAAATGAATAGATTAAATTAAATAAATATAAACTGATAATAGTGTACCTATTAATCAATGCAAGAGGTAAAGAACTGAAACCATAATTTTGTAAGTCATGAAATAAATAGTCGTACATCTAAAAGTTAAACCATGAAAGATTCACCACAACCACAAGTACCTTTTGAATTGGGGTTTTTAAAGATGAATCTGGAAGATAATTTGTCATCCAACCAGTCCATTTCGGAACCCACAATGGAGAATAATGCTTTTGAATCAATAAAGACCTTGACACCGTCTTGTTCGATCAATTCATCAAACTTACCTGGTTCGGTGACGTACTCTAAATTGTAGGTTAAGCCGGAACAACCTCTATTTTTCACACCAATTCTGATCAATTGAGGTTCTGGTTGATCCAAAAGTCCCTTTAAGTGAGTGATGGCATTGGGAGTCAAGGTAATCAAGGCTTTTCTAGGACGCAAAGCTCTTCTTGGTTTTTTGGCCTTTTTAGGAGCTTCTGATTTGATCTCGGGTTGAGATGATGCAGTGGAAGAAGTGGCATTGGCTTCACTAGTGGGAGATGCAGTTGATGATGAAATACTGGGTTCAGTAGCCACCGTGATCTTGGGGCTGCTGGTGGTGGTATCAGATGCTGTAGAAGACTTGGGGGATGCCGAGGCATCGGTATGCGAGGAAGAAGTGGAAGTGGTGGGCTTGGAAATGTCTTTCAAAGTTCTATTGGAGAATTTGGAGGCTCTGGATCTTCTTAATGGGGCCGAAGTTCTTCCCTCCTTTTCACTTGGTAAACTGGAACTAGGGAAAGTTAGGGAGTGTTTGGCCCACTTCCCTGAAGCTGAAGAGCCGTCATTGGAGGTAGCCGTGACACCAGCGGCTGCTGCTCTTTCCTTATTACTCCCAAGTGAATAATTCAATCCTGAATAAAAATCAGGAGCTGCTTTGGTGGTGGTGGGGATTGTTTGTATGAAACGTTTACCCCCCTTTTTGGATTCGTGCGAGATATACCTCTTGCAAGTGGTATTGAGATTCGACAATATTGTTTTCCGTGCTAGCATGTTGTCTAATATTGATATTAATGAATTTATAAACAAAATGTCAGTAATAAATTTCAAGAAGAGATTGTAGTTTATATTTAAACAAGTAATCACTAATCAATTGCTTAGTATAGAAAAGTTTTTTTTTTTTTCTTCTTGGGCTTTGTTACTACTTTAACTTAATGACGGTCCTTGTCACCGGTGCACGACCCCCGCATCCCACCCAATTACACCAGCAACTGAGTGTCAGCACGACTCTGGAGGCTGTGATTGGCTGGCGTGCAGTGGGTCACATGACCAGCACCGCAGTGTCCGAGCATCGGAGACGGGGGAGACCTTGGTTGCTTGTAGTGGGCTGGGTGCATGGGTGTTTATCGATCACGTGGAGTAGTAATCGCAATTCTCTCACTGGATAATTCCCCAATTCTGACTAAGCAAAATTGCTACAAGATAATTTGATACGATTACGTAATAATTAGAGAATTGACTGCAAAGTATATAACTAAAGAGGAGCGGTTTCTCGTTTTAACCAGTTGTACTCTAGACTATTTTTGGGGAAATCATGGACGAAATCATGCCAAATCTTAGCATGATATTCATTGATCCAGGAGATTTCTTCTTGGGTTAATAATGATTTCTCAATTAATTTTTGACAGAAGGGGACTTTGGTGATGGTATCAAATTGTAAGAATTCTTTACCATTATATTTGTAACCGGCCTTTTCAATGATCATGACATTTTCAATACGGATCCCGTATTCATCATCTTCGTAATAGCCTGGTTCATTTGAAATCAATTGACCTGGTTTTAAAAATGAGGTGGCGGCTTTTGGTCTGGGACCAATTCCAATGGGACCTTCATGAACATTCAAGTAAGCACCAATGCCATGAGAGGTACCATGGCCATAATCCATACCATATTTCCATAAATGTTGTCTAGCAATTGAATCGATTAAATTACCGGTGGTATTTTCGGGGAACTTGAGCAGAGCTAATGCAATGTTTCCCTTTAATACAAGAGTATAGTTTTTACGTTGCTCTGAAGTTGGATTGGTAAAATGGACCGTTCTAGTAGTATCGGTGGTACCTTCTAAAAATTGAGAACCTGAATCATTTAAATAAATATTATTGGGATCAATTACGGAACATTGACCTTTAATTGGTTTATAATGAATAATAGCACCATTAGCCCCTGTAGCACTAATAGTGGTGAATGATAATCCCATAAAATTAGTTTCTTGAGATCTGAATTTAGTCAATTGTTCATCAGCTTGAAATTCATCAATTAATTCAGTTTTATTAACCAATTCATTTTCTAACCAACTGAAAAATTTAATAAGTGCTTTACCATCTCGATAATGAGCCAATTTGGCACCTTGTAATTCAGTGCTATTTTTAATCGATTTTAAATCTTCTAAAGGTGAACGATTTAATGAAATCCATTCACACTTTAAATTTTGAATAATTTCCCAAGAACTTTGTTGAGTACTTATTAAAAATTTTTTATTAGAAATTTTAAAATCTTGAGATATGGTAGTTAATTGAGACCAAAATTCTTGATAAGGTTTAATGGTGATATGATTGGATAATAAATATTGTTCAATTTTGCCATCTTCAAATCGATTTTTATCGACGAAAAAATCAATTTTACCATCATCAGTTATAATAAGATAACTATAAAAAACAGGATTAAATTCAATATCGGAACCACGTAAATTTAATAACCAAGCAATTTCATCTAATGCACTTATAATAAGCCCATTACCATTGGTTTCATGATTAATATATTTGGTAATACGTTCAATTTTTGATTTAACTGTTTCTCCTGTAAATTCATTAGGTAATAATTTAATTGGATTAATATGATTTTTATTAGGTACCTCTTCAAAATCCTTCCAAATTAAATCAATAAGATTGTCTTTAATAGGAACCAATTCAACTTCTGCCTTTGGGAATTTAGTTAATGAATCCTTAATTTTACCGGTAATTTTTTCAAATAATTGATAATTAATTAATTTAGGGTCAACTCCAATATTTATTTTAGTACCAGAATCTAATGAAAGTTGAATTGCTTGTTTAACGGTCCAATCTTCCCAACTAGCATCTTTCCCCAGTCCTTGTTTTAATAAAGTCCAATTAAAATCTAATTCATTAGTGGCCTGATTGAAATATCTACCGTCGGTAGATAAAGCTGCTAAACCTTCTGGAGTCTCGTTCATGGAAGTAATATCACGAGTCACAATGGCTACTCCGGCCGAACCTTGAAATCCTGAAATAAAGGCACGTTTTTGATCAATAGCAGAGACGTATTCTGATTGATGCTGATCTTCACTTGGGATAATATAAACAGCCGTATTATAAGCAGACATCACCAGTCTTAATTTGGCCAATCTGAGAGATGTATTAACTTCATGAGTTTCTGGCAAACATAATGAGGCAGCATTTATGGTAAACACTGATCCTTTACGAGAACCAGATCTGGAAGCAGCGGAACCTTGAAGATTTCTTTTAAGATTAATTTGTTTGGCAAACCAAGAAGAACGTTTGTTGGTACGAGATAACAATCCCGGTGAGCAGGTACAGTTGGCACACTGAGCCCTATTGACTCTTCTATTAGACACTTGCATGGTTTGTGTTGGTGTTAATCAAAAGGTAAGATGAAGTAGTAGTTCAAATAAAAAGAAAAATTAGTACAATAAACTTAGATAAGCACCTGAGAAGTCAGGGTTTTTCTTAACAGTCTGCAGTGACAGTGAGAAAATTGGTGAGGATATTGCCGTAGCACACAACCAAAAAATAATTATGTATATATAAATAGCCCAGGAAATGGAGATTTTACCAAAGAAAAGATGCAAAAGTCTCTTAATATGAATAGCTAGAGGAATAGATGTAATTGATAATTTATTAACAGTGATGAAGGAGAAAAATAATCAGCGTATACTTAAAAAAATCTCATGACTACAAAAAAAAAAAAAAAAAAAAAAGAAACAAATTAACTATTAATGAGGCAATCTTGGAGGAAACCTCCGAAAGCAAGCGCTTATGTAAGCAGTGTCAGCCAATTCCTACTCTTGCATACGGTAAGTTAATTGTAAGAATCTAACGATGTTAAAGTATGTAGGACAACATGGTACCAGGGTAAGCACAATTCATCTCGTTATAACTGGCTGGTCAGCTCTATTCAAACAGGGTTTCCTTTCTTTGTTCATCTTAGTTTATTTTGTTTGTTTGTGGCTGGAATGGCTGCCCAATTAGGAAGTCTGTCGGGCTTTGTGGTCAATAAAAAAAAAGAAACTGGTGTATGGGTTTTACGTGGAACTTTGGGTCGTGTGAAAACCTTTTGTGTTTGGGTGATTATGTAAGCGTCTTTTGGAAGATTTTGCAGCAGTAATATTATTGAAGTTAGTTCACTTAGTACTATAAAACCACCTTCCTATGGGAGTCGATCTTGTATTCTTATTGGATACTGGATTATGGAGTATGGTTCAATCATAGTATCGTCCTATTCTAGTCATTCAAGCATAACCATTACAATATTATATCATTGAAATATTATGACCACTACAATATTATATCATTGAAATATTATGACCACTACAATATTATATCATTGAAAGATTATGATCATTACAATATTATAATCACAAATCAGATAGTCACGTAATCATATAGTCGTGTCATGTAAACATGCCATATATATAATCATGACATGAATCATTACTATCTTAAGTTCAGATTTGTTAGTGCGCAAAACTGTTTTGCTAACCGCCAAAGAACGAAAAAAAAATGAAAAAGAAAAAAGTAAACTATAGAAGTCATCTACAGGAACACCATCTTGTAAATAGTCAGACTGATAATGTCCTTATCTCAATGGGACTTGGATAGTGTGGTTCAAGTATGTTAAAATAATAAGTTAATGAAAAATCATCCAATTACTAACCGTATTGCTTTATAGAATATCGAAACGCTATACTCTTCTAATGATCCAGCAAAAATTAATGATATCCAACAATCATTACAGAAAATACAAAAATCCCCTCATGGTTATGAATTAGCTAACTCCCTTCTAAATGCTCCATCCAAAAACTGTAAATATTTCGGAGCCCTCACTTTCACCGTCTTTATCAGCAATAACTCTCATCTCTTAATAACCTCCGATAATGATAATGATAATGATACTCAACTGATTCCTCTTGATAAGGTTATTAATGATCTCCAACTTCAACTTTATAATCTCATCAATGTCCCATCCCCCATAATCAGAGAAAACCTCTTCATTATAAAAAAAATCTTATCCAATCTTTCCCTCATCTTTGTCAGTCATTTTAATCATTATAATAACCCCATTAATTCTTTACTCACATTATTACTATCCATAAATAGTCTCCCTGGTGATCAAGATCTTTCCCTGTCCATATCTTACTTCTCCGAGCAGCACATCAATTTGCTTCTTGCTTTTTATGCAATTCTTGTCGAAGATATCTCGAAAAAGTCAGAATCAAATACTTCAAAAATTCATCACTTTGTTTATAATCATGTATTCAAAAATTTCGTCATTTTCTTATCCTATCTTAATTATTTAATCCTTGATACTAATAATGATCAACTGTTGCCTTCTTCAATCCATCTCCTTACTTTATCCACCATAAATTCTTGGGTCTCATATATATCAATTGCAGAACTGAATTCTTCAGTTCGTTATACTCATGATGACTTGGATAGCATGACTAAATTCATCTTCATTCCTTTTGTCAAGCCATCATTATCATCGTCTCAAGATGATGCAAACGCATTTGAACTCCCTAATCAAGCAATTGTGGTACTCACAGAAATATTAGAAATTAATCCGGTCATGCTTAATCTGGAAACTAAAAATTATTTAAAATCGATTCTTTTCGAACCAAATAATTGGGGTTCCCAATTTGTAGAGTCAATTATTTTAAATGATGAAAATAGAGAAACTTATTCTGATGAAATTAAAAATTTCGTTAATCTTATCATTGTCTACCTTCAATTGGATATCATGAAATTCTCTCGAAATTTGTTAGAACCTACAGTTCAACATATGCTTGCTATATTAATGAGACTTACCAGTATTCCCGGAACCCCTATTCTTGAAGAATCTCTTAGTGATTTACTACTTGGTTTCTGGGAAGAATTGGCTAACATTTTCATCGATGATGAAGATACTTTCCAAACTTATTTTGATAGTGTTGAGGATGAATTTTTCGCTGAAAAATTTAATTCAGAAATGACTCGAATTTTTAACCAAATATGTGGAATCTACTGGTCAAAAATTCATTTGATACCGTTGGAAGAATTCATCTCAATCAAATCTGAATTTTTAAATTATCGTCAAAATGTGGCTGATTTTTTCATTCTCATCTATTCATTATTAAAAGCTCCTTTCTATGAAAACTTGGTATTGGATTTGACGAATAACGTACGCGTTATTGAATCAGATCCGTCCAAAATTGTTAACGTGGAAGCCACCCTTTATCTTCTTTTCAAAATTAATGAGGATTGTACATTTTATGAATCTCAATCAATAGCATTATTACCTCCTACAAAAACGGTTTTTGAAAATAATTTATTACTTATTTACAAATACTTACCAGTTGAGAATAATATCAATCAATTTCATCTTTCAACCATAATCAATTATTTATCTTCAATTCAATTTTTTTTCAAAACCGATTTTGGAAAAAACTATTTAGGTGATATATTTGATTTATTATTCTCCGTCATTTCGAAAACTTCTAATAATGATGTTTTATCCTCACTTTCTCTAATAACCTCTAAAACTATTTTGAAAATATGCCAGGAATGTCGTACTAATTTAATTGCCTTCTTGCCCAATTTAGAAATCGTTTTGGTGGAAATGTTGAAAAATCAACAACTTGATCATTTAATTAGACAAAGAATGTTTAATTCTTACACTTCTATTGCTCAGTGCTTGAAAGATCCTTCCAAATTTGGTACTATCTTACATAGAATGCTAGAATTAATCCACCAAACCTCTTTAACAATAATGAGTTCGGATCCCCTCACTGAAGATCAAGAAGATTATTTAATTTCACTTCTTTCATGTGTGGTAGAAATTGGTAAAGGTTGCCAAATTCCTGACGAGCCAGAAGAGTTATATACTCCTATGGAACAGCAAGTTATAAATGATTATTGGTTACATGATCCTTTGCAAGTCAGGGGCCTTATGTTAATTATAATAGAGCAATATTCTCTAAAACATCCAGCAATGTCCCAAAGTTCTATCATAACTGAAAAATGTTGCTTAATTTTGAAAAGCGGACTAGGTGAACCTTTGAATGGCCCATTTAATTTTGACCTTGAAACCATTTTTCAGTATTTAATTACCAAGATGAACAGTATTTCAAACGTTAATTCCGTCTCCTATTTATATTCTTTAATCGAAACAATAATAATTTTAAACTTCAAGGATTTAAATGACGCTATAATTAACGATTTGATTCGGAAAATTTTCACCGAACATCTACCATTATTAAAATCTGATCCGGATCTTATCAAATGTTCGATTGATCTTTTTTCAACCATATTGGAAAAAAAACCATCTTTAATTTTGAATTTACCCATTTTTAATGAAATCATCCTAATGTTTGCTATCGAAGGCTTGAATGCCAAAGAAACGTTCATTATCAAATCGGTCCTGAAGTTTTGGGTTAATTTGATTGGTTTGAAAAAAGGTGTTCAAGAAGATCATGAAAGACTTAATGATTTATTCCATAATAATCCTGATTTTACCCGATTTTTCATTGGTACCCTATTAAGGGCCTACATTTCGACCTCAAGATCTAATTTGGATTGCTATTATCCCATATTTAGACAAATGATTGGGAAATTTCCAGTTATATTAAAGAAATATTTGACAGAAATATTGTCAAATAATGAAAATGAGGTCATAATCAATAAAGAGAGAGTGGATGATAAATATTTAAAAACATTTATAAATAAATTGATGATGACAAGGGGCCAAAGAACTGCCAACGACATCTTGAAAAAGATATGGCTAACTGCTAATGGATTGATCGAGTTCAATAATCAAACTTACTAATTCTCCTTCATCTATTAGAGTTCTTTATTTTTATTTTTTTTTTTTTTTTTTTTTTTTTTTTTTTTCAATGAAACATTTATTAATATGTGACAACACTAAATAAAGAAATATCGTAGAAAATAGAAGATTTCACAATAGAGAAAAGAAGAAACAAAAGAAAGTAATTAAACAGAAAAGAAACGTGAAGGGCGGACATAAATCGAATCAATAGTTATATACATAAGTGCATCAAATTAGAAAGATGAAGTAATGAGATTACTAAAGAAGAAATTCCAATTCTTTTGCAAGATGCTCACTTTCAGCATTATAATCAACATCGAAAAGACCAGCAACTTGATATCTAACTCTGACTTCACCATTGTAGGTATCTTGTCTGGCTTTAATCCTCAACCCATATTCATTCATGATAAGACTAGTAGTGATTTGATTAAAAGCAGATTCATTATCAGTTTTCAAAGCAACTAACTCGTTAGCAGATTTCTTGAACACTTTTTCGGCATCAGCATCGAATAAAGTGACCCAGATTTGACCAGTGTAATCAGTTATGGAACAATTTATGATGTATCTATAATGAGGTTGATTATAAGTAATGTTACATTTTTCACATCTCCAAACATCACCATCATTAATAACTTTTCTGTTACAAGAGGTAGCGTTATCGCCTCTTTGAACTTCATTTGTACAAGCTGGATAAGCAATATTGGAAGTCTTGAAATAATTGATGCTGGCCTTGGTATTGAAAAAATCGGGTTTTTCATTCATTCCCAAATTTTCTTCTTGAGCTTGAGAAATAGTTTTACGATCATTTAAGTATGAAGAACCACCAGTACTTTCATTCTTAAAAGTTTGGAAATTTTCATTGATACCTTGATTATCGTACCAACCTTTTAATGTATAAGATTCGGTAGCATCCGGATTAGGGACCATATTACCAGCTGGGGTCAAACTTAAAGATCTACCTCCGAAATCATTGGCTTTGACACCTTTAAAAGCAAGAACCGATCCCGCAGGGACACTAAAGTCTTGGGCCAATTTATTCCATAAGGTAACATCCACAGCATAATTGGAGTCATCAACAATGGTAATTGATCTTTTGTGGAATGGTTTACCGGTAGATTTGGCAGTAATTTGTTCACAATCATGAACATTTTTCAAGACACCAATCACATCAAGGATGGAATTAGCTTCCACGGTATTGACCTTATTTAATTTGGTAAAATTGAAGTGTAATTTGGGGACATCAGCAGTATCAAAACATTCATCAATTTGAGTATCTCTATCTAAGTTCAATTCGTAGGTATGGCTCAAATTGGAAAAAGCGGGTTTGGAAGGAACAACTCTAGCTTTAGAAACGTAGTAAACTTTACCTTCTTCTAACAACTCGTAGAATCTGTCGGCGTTTTCATTAAAAGAAGTGGCTCTGATTTCATCTGATTCATCTAAGAAGTTGACATTAAACAATCTACCTTCACCACGAGCATTAGACCATTTTCTCATATCACCTTTATAGGATACTCTCCCCTTGATGGTCCATTTATTTGAAAAAGGGGATATACTTTCGATTGGGTTGACCTGTCCATGGTTTTGAGCACCATTTTGGGGTTTTTGATGTTGTGGTTGTTGTTGGGGTTGAGGTTTTGCTTGAGGAGCTGCTTGTTGTGGTTGGGCGACGCGTTGATTAGCATGTTCCAAAGGATTAAGCGGAATATCGGCTCCAGCACCAACTTTAGCGTTTTCGATATTGACCAAATCATCTTCAGGGTGTTGTTCATAATAAGTATCAACGGCAGTCGCGTTATCGACCAATTTTTCACCTCGTGGTTCTTTCACTTCGAGATCATTAATGATTAACACTCTTCTCTTGGTCATGGCCACCGTATAGGCTTTGATCACAATGATAGAGAACTTGGAAAACCCATTACTTTCTAAGTAGGTGTTATTACTCTGGTCAACGACCGCGTGGATGTTGTACAGCCCATCGTTAATGATGAGTCTGTACTTCTTCTCTGAAGGGACCAGTTCATTAAGAATCTTGGAATTTTGAACTTGAACAGTAAGGGGTTTCCCTTGCCATTTCTGGTTATCCTTAATGGAAAGCAACTCTTTAAGAGAGCCAGGCACGATTCCGTAGTCTTGAGGCAGCATGATATATCTGGAACAGCAATTGATTCAACGTTGTGATCAAGAAGAAGTAGTAATAAGTTCAAAATTTTGATTTCACTACGCGCTCGCCACATAAAAAAGTTTCCAAAACATTGAAAAAAAAAAACGCGTTGTATACAAAAAAAGCCGAAAGACTGCTTACATAATGAATTAATTAATGAATTTATTAAGACTTTACTGAATGAAGTTAGATTGAACAAAGTGGAGGGCTATGATGTATTGATATTTACAGGCTCTCCTCTGTTACAATCTGAGAAGAAAGAAAAAGAAAAACAGGCGAAACAAAGAACTGAAACTATGAAATGAATATTCTGTAAGATAGATGATAGATGATGAAATGATTCGACGATCAGAGGGTTAGTTGGTCAGATGGCCAGCTAGTTAGTTGGTTAGTTGGATAGTTGGTTGGATGATCGAATGAATTGTGATAAGGAGAATGTGAATGTAGATGCAAGGTGATCATAATTTGGCATGAACGCCGACGGCATTGAATAATTCATCCTTTTCGTTAATTTTAACGGCGCCACTTTTCAATAAGGCCTTGGTTAAATCATCAATTAAATCATCGACATTTTCAATCCCAATACACAAACGGATTAAATCTTCTGGGAAATCACGTTCTTCTCTGGTTTTAGCATCGATGGAAGCATGGGACATTTTACAAGGCATAGAAATCAAGGAATTAACACAACCAAAGGAAACAGCAATACCAAAGATTTCGGTAGCTTCGACGATTTTTTCAGAAGTCTTGATTGACCCCGTTTCAAAACTAAGAACCCCACCACTACCTCTACACATGGATTGATGTAACTCATATTGAGGATGGGATTTGATACCGGGGTATCTAACTTTGAAACCAACCAGTTGTAAGAATTCGGCAATTTTGACACAATTTTGTTGTTGTCTTTCGACTCGAATGGCCAATGTTCTTAAGCCTCGTGATAATAACCAAGAATCAAACGGAGATAAACCACAACCGGTGGAGTTTATCACAAAATAGACTTGTTCAGCCAACTTGGCACTACGGGTAGCAATGATCCCGGCCATGATATCATGATGACCATTCAAATACTTGGTGGCTGATTCGTACTGAATATCAACCCCAAGATCCAAGGGGGTCATTAATATGGGGGACATCATGGTATTGTCAAACACCACAATCACATCAGGATTAACTTGATGAGCATACTGAGCAATGGATTTAACGTCCACGACCTTGATTAATGGGTTGGTGGGGCTTTCTAAGAAGATCATCTTGGTATTGGTGGTGATTTTTGACTTGACCAATTCGGTATTGGTGGTGTCATAATGAAACACCTTTAAATCTCCCTTTTTGTTTAAATAAGTCAATAAACGATTGGTACCACCGTACAAATCATCACCAGCGATCACCTCATCTCCTGGTTGTAAAAGTCTTGTGATCACATCAAGACATCCCATACCACTGGTGACAGCAAACGCATGGTTGGCCTTCATGATCTTGGCCATATGGTTTTGTAAATAAGTTCTGGTTGGGTTCCCGGATCTCGTGTAGTCGTATTCCCCCATATTGGATAACGAGGGTTGCTTGAACGTGGCGGACTGATACAACGGAGGAACCGATGCATTATATTGGTCAGTTGACTTGGAAAAAACCAATTCGGTCTCTAAAGAATAGGATTTTTTGGGAGCCATGATGAATTGTCTTGCTAGGATGTTAAATCAAAAGAGTGTCAAACCTAACAAATCAGTATAAGAAGATAACAGATCAGTATAAGAAGAAACCAAACAGTCGGATGAACCATTCACAAGAGTTTGATATATGAAAAAAAGTGAAAAAAAGAGGAAGAGATTACAAAATTCCGGTATCAGGAGTATGAGTCTTTTCTTTTTCTTTTTTTTTTCACTTTTTTTTTTTTTTCTGCGGCAGAAAAAGGAAAGTGACAAAATTGCATCATTTCTGGTGATAAAACAGGCCAATATACAGGAAAGCCCTACTCCGGTAGCAGGAGTCACTAGATGATGATGCCAGATCTTTTAATTATAGAATATGTAGAAGTCTATATATGATTATCAAGGGACCATTTCCACTGGGAGATACCTTTGAACTTGGCTGGGGACCCGGGTATGGCCGCTTCTCCGTAGCATAGACAGTAATGTTTGAACAATAGTCTTATTTCTTCCACTTCGTCAATTAATTCCAACCGGTTGATTCTTTGCAATTCTTTAGTATCGATCCACTCTTTGCCAGGATGGGGGGAGCCACTATAGCCTCCGATGTCACTGATGTCGGTTAGCTTCACGTTGCAGAGCCCGACTTTGTCGACAAAGAAGGAGTGTCGGGATTTCAAATTGGGGAAAGCATCAAAAGTATGTAAGTTGATGCCTCTATTGGAAAGATTGTGGGTCATGGTATCACCAAAGGCGTCGTTTAATGACATGGGTTCGTAAATCAAGTAGGAAAGTACCTGGCCGGCTGCTGATTGCGTGAAGATGTGTTTCCAAAAACCAATGATATTTTCATTTTCTTGTGGGGTTAAATAACATAATACGCATTCACTTAGTATTATGGTGGGACGAGTTAAATCGATGAATTGAATAATCTCATTTTCATGAGAGGTTTGTGGGTTCAAGTGACGAAGATCGTACCCAATTAAATGGTACTTGTTGGTATGGATGTTCGAATCTAACTCGGCAAATTGTTGTTTATTGGAAATATCACGATACAAAGAATCATCGGATAAATCATTAACGATCTTCTTTAACTTGCTGTCTTGTTTGATGGCAAGTTTCTTGATCTTCACCGATTCCGGGAAATCAAACTCAACGTAGCGAATATCTTTGTCTGGGTGTTGTTCAAATACTCGGAAACATCTGGTGTCGGATCCTCCTCCTAATGAGATGATTTGGCCATTGGCAAATTCACTGATGAATTCATCAATGATCAAATCAATCAGTTTGGTTCGTAAATAGGTGCCTCGATTGATCAAAGGGAGCTTCTGTTCGCTGAATACCGACCTCAATGTTCGTCCAGAAGAGAGATTGGTGTAACCAGAACAGAATTGTAGGTGCTGTTGATATGAAGTGATCAATTTATTAATGTAAGTATCGGGCGGTTGAAAATAATTTTTAGTGCTGGCACTGAAGCGACAGCTGAGCGCATCCAAGTCAGTGGCCCGTATTATCTTATCACGTTTCTCATGAGGCGATAGCATAGTATCAATTGGTCATTCAATCAGTTGATGTTAAAGTGATTCAACTACCAATGTGTTCTTTTCTTCTTTTCAATTTTTGAAAAAAAGCTACACCCGTACATTTTGTTCTTGCCTTCTGAAATTTATTATGCCTATAAAGATATAAATATGCAACTAGTCCTTCTTGATGATGATCCACCAATTGTCCTTCTCGTAACCTTCTTCGACGATACTACAGCCTCCTGCCCTCAAAGCGTTGTCGTGTAGCTCACCCTTTTTGTACAAGTGGTAGTACCTGTATTTGACGTCTTTAGGTTCTTCCTTAGGTTCCTCCTTGGGCTCTTCTTTGGGTTCTTCTTTGGGTTCTTCTTTGACTTCTTCTGTAGCCAACTTCTTTCTTCTCTGTCTCTTTGGTTTCTCCTTCTTCGGCTGCTTGGACTGTAAAACCCACGGTATTAAAATATCCTGGTCGTCCCCTTCTTTATAACCTCTTCTTGAATTTTCTTGCTCCAACGCCCAACAATATACTAGAAATTCACCTCCTGACCTTAGTTTGGTAAGAATGTGTCTTATGGCCTGTATTCTTCTCTCCTCGGTGGTGAAATGGTGAATGACTGCAATTGATATAGCAAAATCAAATTGATCATCAGGATGGGGTAAACTTAATCCATCAGCAACTCCTAGATTATACTCATTCTGAGATACTTCTTTCCCACATCCGATCAACCCATCGGATCGGTCCGTTCCTATCATGAATAATTTCTTATTAACCCCCAAGTATTTCCCGTTCCCACATCCAACATCAATTCCTATCGAATAATCCTCACGACTTTGTAAAAACTTCTCCACTATGGGCCATGGCTTATATCGAGTTTGTGAAAAATGAGCCGCTATCTCGTTGTAAACCGTATGAACATGTTCTTGTTCCTGGGCTTCTGGGTTCCCATCTTCTGGGATCACTTTCTTTAACGAGGTCACCGCCATCTTGTCTCTATCTTTATCTAACGTCAACTAGTCTCTTCTCTGGCTCTTCTCTTTTTTTAATTTTTTTTTTTTTTTTCATCCAAAATTGCAGCGCATCTGCAAACTCGAGTTCCGGCGTGAAATTCATTTCCGATCTGTGAGGACTATCACGTGTTTGTGTTTTATTTCTGTTCGGAAACTTATCGGATATCGCAACGCAGGAAACTACAGAAAAGATAAACTGGCTGTTAAGATTGGTTTTTACTACTTCTTCCCTTTTTTTTCAATACCTGATTGTTCGAGAATGACAACCACACGCTTCAGTCCATTAACTATACTTGTGATACTAGCGGCAGCCGTGATACCACTTTGGGTAAATCATAAGTATCTGGCCGGTGCACAGTCGCAGATCAATACTCTTGAACGACTCAAAGATTATTTACAGAATGAAGCCAATATTACCATCCCTGTCCATGTACGATTTGGGGATGCTGGTTTTAAGTTTCCCGACTTGATTGAGGCCACTCAGATCCAGGTGGATGCAGATTTGAAGGATCAGCTTCCGAGTGGACTCGTTCCTAATTGCAAATTGATCGACGATCTTCGTCCTAATTCGATATTACCAAATGATACTACTAAGCATAATGACTCCGATAAATATGTGACAGAACTTCTATTGTCTCATGAAAACACGATATCCATTGATGCAGATTATCACAAAGCATACATGTTTTATAGTATGGCCGCGGTTCATGCTAATGATTTGCCATTCTACGTTGCCCAAACTATAAATTATCATTTATTGGGCCCTGAAGTTGACCTTCTCAGTAGTGGTTGGAATCATTCATTCGAGTATTCCCCTACACTTCGAGTTAACATTGTCTACTTTGGCCACGATCAAATCCCTGAGGTAATCACCAACACTACCCTTGAAAGTTTCAAAACTCTCGAAAATGAATTAAGACCATTCACTAATGTCACTGTATCGTTTCATTCGCATAACACTTCGGTCTCAAAACTCCCCCACCATTTAAAGTACTCATCTGCCTATAATCACAACTTGTACATCTCACGAGACTCTCCAATCCAGCTGTTGTTTGGACAAAAAATGAATTTTATCAATTTCAATGATACCTTCTCAACAACTGATGATATGGAGTCGTTGCTTCACGAGTCTGAAATTGATATCAAGAAAAATATTGGCCTTCCTGACAAGCCTTCGAATAACCTTCCCCTTAAACTCACGTCTATGGCTCGTTACAATACTATTCTTGGATTGATAACTTCAATTGATAAATTGATCCCCTTGGTACAAAACGGCGAGAACTCTGAGCAATTGTCTTTCCAGATCCACGAATTATACCGTATAATCGATCTGATAGATACAAACTATGCTCCCAGCCACTGGTTCCGTGCTCTTCAAGAGACCTCGTCCTTATTCGCTGGTATATCGGGTTCTGAACAGTCAACTTAACCATTTTTTAATTATAATAAAGACATATTTGAGCCGTACTGCATGTAGCATCTACACTTTTTTTCTTTTTTTTTTTAAAATTCGTTTTTGTTTTCAGTTTTATTTCAAAGTAGAAAGTATTTGATACAAGTTTTCAATATCTATCATTTATATAAATCTCCAAATGTCGGATCAGGAAAGCTTAGCTCATGAAGAAGATAATTTGAGTGACGTCAGTCTTGAGGAGGAAGACGAAGAATTAATATGGCGCGTTTTTTATAGTCCTTTAGAAGAGAGGGCCCGCCATGAAAGCCAGGACCTTTCTGATGATTATGATGAAGATAGCGATAATGATGAAGAAGGTGAGAATGAGGTGGATGACGATGATGAAGAGATGACAGACTTATCTGACATTGATGATCCGGAGCTCGTGGCCAAGTATCGTGAACTTAAACAAGCTAAAATCGATCATGATTTAACAGAAGAACAAGAGAGGAGATTATTACTTTCGAGCTTTTCAGAGGAACAAATGGAAAAATATGAAGCATTTAGACGGACTACTATCAATAAGCCAGGTGTTAAGAAGATAGTGAATGCTGTTTTGGGTCACTCAATTCCTCAAAATGTTGCAGTCGTTCTCGCTGGTCTATCTAAACTGCTTCTAGGTGAAATAATAACCAGAGCATTTGAAGTTCAAGAACGTGAGTTTAAGGCGCAATTAATATTGGATATTGATAATAAAAAGAGACAAAAGAGAAGAATTTTAAAGAGTCTAGAAGATGGCCATGAAATCGAAGTTGATCATAGACCACTTGAATACCAAGGTGACAAGAAGGTTCCACTTAAACCAGAGCATATACAAGAAGCGTGGAGACTTTATAAATTGGAAAATAGTGGTGTTTTCAATGCCCAGTGGAGACGACAAGGTGAAGCCGACGGGCGGTTATTCAGATGATTGAAACGAAAAATTTTCTTGTTACGCTTGTACCATAGTTTACGTTGTATATTAGTGAATATAATAAATGTCATGTTTACAAATAATTATTCCAAAACTCGATAAAATTTCATTGTCTTCATTAAATACACACATACATATATATATAGATAAACCACTGCTGGTTAGTTGATAGAACAATCTTAATGAGATGCAGCAACACCTACTTTCTCAATATAAGCAGCCACATCCAAAGGTTCATACTTGACACCCAAATTTTTGGCAATAGCGGCCCCCAATTCAGGTTCAATTAAGCCCCACAATAAGGGGACACGTTCCTTTACTTCAGGAACACTAATAGTGGAAGCATGGCCACTGATGTTTTCGATAAATTCTTGTTTATCTTGATCACTGAAAACTTTTTGATATAAAGCTCTTGGTTGTTCAACGTCGAGCTCACTGAAACCAGAAATGTAATCATAACTCTTCAACCAAATCTTTTCTTCGTGAGCTCTCTTGGCTTGTTCAGCTTGTAAAATGGTGTATTTGTCAGTGGCTTGTTTGGAAACAACCCCGTGGAATTTTTTGTCTTCCTTAGGTGGTAAACCATTAGTATACTTGGTAGGGTCACTTCCAGCGGCGTTCAAGGTGAGAGCCGTACTCAAGTAGTTAGGTCTAAAGCCTTGATTATCATAAGCTGCTGCACCATCTCTTTGGAAATTACCAGCCAAGAACGGACAGCCGGAATTAGAGTCGAAAGTTCTTGGTCTGTTAGTGGGTAATTGTTGATAGTTAGCACCCAATCTATGACGATGAGTATCTGGGTAAGAATACAATCTTGATTGTAAGACAGGATCGTTGGAAGGTTCAACACCAGGAACCAAGTGAGAAGGTGAAAAGGCAATTTGTTCAATTTCGGCAAAATAATTGACAGGATTCTTATCCAACACGATACGACCAAATTTTCTCAAGGGGAAATCCTTGTGGGGCCAGGTTTTAGTTAAGTCATTAATAGAGTAACGGAATTCTTCAGCTTGTTTAGGAGTCATTTCCTGAATGTAACAAGTGTACGAAGGATACTTACCAGCAGAAATTCTGTCGTACAAATCCTTGTGGTTATGCTCAGGAGCAAAACCAGCCTTTTCGTGACTTTCTTGTTCGGTAAACCCTTCGAAATTCCCTTGATCAGCAATAACGTGGATTTGAACATAAGTCAATTCATCCTTATCGTTAACGAATTTGAAAGTATGACCCGAATAGGCATTCATTTCAGCCCAACTCTTAGGACAACCTCTTCTACCAAACATGTAAGTGACCTGGTGCATACATTCTGGATTCTGGGTCCAGTAATCCCAGGCATGAGTGGAGTCAGTATAGTGGTTAAGGTTGGTGGAAGGATCTCTCTTTTGGGTGTGAATAAATTTAGGGAATTTGAGAGGATCTCTAATGAAGAAGATTGGGGTATTATTGAACACCCAATCCATGTTCCCAATGTCAGTCTTCAATTTAATGGAAAACCCTCTTGGATCTCTCAAAGTATCAGCTGCACCACGTTCACCACCGACGGTGGAGAAACGAACGGAAAGAGGGCACTTGTAACCAACCGATTGGAAAGGTCTAGCATAGGTGACATCAGACAATGAGTCGGTCAATTCAAAGTACCCATGAGCACCACCACCTTTGGCGTGAACCACACGTTCTGGAATTCTTTCGGCATCAAAGTGAGAAAGATCATCCATCAAGTTGAAATCCTGAAGTAATAATGGCCCACCAGGGCCGGCAGTTTGAGCCCCATATGGGTGATGGGTGTATGGAACCCCATTGGAGGTAGCATACACTGCGGGATCGTTTGAAGTCTTGTGTAAATGTTCAGAAACCATAGCTGATAGTCTGGTAAGGATAATAATTGAAAAATGTCTCTAGTACAATTGGGAAGAGCAGATTTGACTCTCTTTATACAACTCTTCATCTGTAGAAGCAACACTAACTCTGGGCAAGTGTATTTGACACCATAAATGCAACCTTATGACCATTGGCATAAAATAAAAATTTCAACCAATTGTTGGGGACAGGTTTCCAATTAGCAATCATGGGTTTCTTTTGGTAAGAGGGGCGTAAACGAGGGGGACTAGAGCTGCTGCTCCATTCTGCTGCAAATGGCAGCAATTCTTACATTAAAACTCTAAAAAAAAAAATTAGTAACGGATACGCGCAAAACTTCCCCGAGTTAAAATGAGGAGAGTTGGAAGACCAAAGCACCCTATTGTTATTGGCATACATCAGGTTTGTAATATTCCCCGTCTTCTAGAACCCAATTGGGAATTACTAAAGCACTTGTTTTAGTGATAAATGGGGGTGGTGGTGCTGGTTTAGTGCTAGTTGTTGTTTCGATATTGGCAGACCCCGATAAGTCCAAGATTGCTGTTGCAACCTAGATGCTTCCAAGCCACCCACAAGGTGTTCAAATGGGGCATGCAAGGTCTTCCTGTCATTCCCAGTCGACTAACTTTTACACTTCTATTGTTCTTGTTAACCGACAGTAGTGTCAGAACCCCCATCAAAACCCCATCGAACTTTTGAAGCACCACCATGGACGCTTTTCTATTATGTTATCCACTCTTCTACTATGAGCTACCTATAGTTAGTCATTAGTGTTTGTTTGTGCTAGTTAAATTGTTAGGGATAGCAAGCTTATAAAGCAACCTACTGTTATTTTAAGATGCTTTGCATGTTGACGTTATGTTTGTGGGTTAGATTTTTGCAGTTTTGCTTGTGGCGTCCGGAAAAAAAGGAGAGACAACGATGGGGATCTTCCGATTTGGACTCAACGGTATCGAATAATCAGCAACCATAGCTGTAAACGACAAATCTGTAACGTTCCAGCCCCAATGCCTGTTTAGTAATTATTTGACTGGTTGTCGATTACAAATTGGTCCATGCCAAATGATCACTTGCCTAATGCGGTAGCTCCAAGAGCTTTGCGTCTAGAGCAGAACTGAAAGGGTATGTATTAATAACAACTTGACTAGTGAGTAGTCTATTTAACAAAGAATAAGGGTAAAAAAAATACGAAGGAAGAAGAAAATGATAAAAGAAAAGAAATAGGAAAAGGAATGGGAATAGGATTACTTTAACACCAGAACTTGTAAACTCTGTAATAAAATGGTTGTGATTGCATGTACTCTTTTTCGTCAGCAATTTCTTGTTTCAAGGTTTCGACATCAACCTCTCTTCTACCAGTATCCAAATCGATGTCTTCTAATTTGACCCAGAAAGTACCAAATGATCTGGTGAATAATTTGAAGAAGAACCACATTAATAACATCAATGGTAAAGATAAACAGTTTTGCCAGAAAGTTTCCACACTAGCAGGTTGACCAATGGGCCAAATTGACACCCAGATTTCACCAACAATGACTAAGAATAAAATTATCATACCACAATAAGAACCCCAAAGTCCAAATGGAGAAGTGAAGGCAACTTCATCTAAACCTCTTCCTTGAGCAGCCAATGCTCTTCTAAATCTAACATGAGTGAAACAAATGGTACCCCAAGTAAAGAAAGAAGACAAAGAACACATGGAGAAGAGCCAGGTGAAAACAGTATCTTCATTTTCAGCAGCCACCAAGAAACCCAATAAACCAATAGCATTGGTAAACATAATGGCAACAATTGGTCTACCAGCTCTATCAATGTAACCAAAACTTCTTGGAATTAAACCTTGGACAGCTAAAGATGCTAAAGTTCTTGAACAACCATAAACAGAGGAGTTAGCCACCGAGATAATGGCCATTAACACAACGGCATTCATGATATGAGGCACCACATTAATACCTCCATTGGAAACAGCAATCACAAAAGGAGATGCAGTAATACCAGATCCGTTAATTAATCTATCATCAGTATAAGGAACTAAAAGACCAATGATGGTAGCAGTTAAAAAGTAAAAAATGGTGATTCTCCAAAAAACTTGTTTAGTTGCTTTTGGTAAAGAACGTCTTGGGTTAATGGTTTCTGCTGCAGCTAATGCCACTAATTCAGTACCACCAAAAGTGAAAGCAGCACTAATGAATGAGGAACAAACCCCTTTAAATCCATGGTTGAATGCACCTGGGTGATGCCAAAATTTACCACCAATATAACCTTGTTTACCAACACCACATACAATACAAATACCAAGGATAATAAACCCAATGACAGCCACCACTTTGATGATAGACAAATAAAATTCGGCTTCACCATAACCTTTAACCCCAAAAAGATTAATCAGGAAAATGACCACGTAAAAGACTGCCACCCAAACACAAGGATTGATTGATTCATTCCAATATTTAATTGTCATGGAACAGGCGATCAATTCTGAGGGGAAAGAAATTAACCAAGAAAGAGAATAAAGAATACCTAAGGTGAAACCCCAACTTGGATCAATAAAACGAGAAAACAAGGCATTGAAAGAACCAGAAACGGAGAACTGAGTAGCAAGTTCAGAAAGAGATAAAATAACACATAAGATGGCAAAACCAATGACCAAATAACCAATAAGAAGACCAGCAGGACCTGCTTGAGACAATGAGAAACCAGAACCAACGAAAAGACCACTACCAATACAACCACCGATGGCAAGCCATTTTAAATGTCTTGATTTCAATCTTCTAGCTAAAGGATGTTTAGCGGTGGCATAAATTGATTTTTCCATTTCGGTCATTTCTGAAGTATCAATACCGTCATCTTCTAAATCAATTGGTTTGAAGGAATCAACAAAACGTCTAAAGAAGTTACCTTGATGAACAGTGGCATAAGTATATAAGGATTCTTCATCACTGCCTGAATTGTTGAACGTGGAGGAAGCATCGTTTATACGACTACTTTCACCACGATAACTGTATTGATCTTGATTTATGGAATCGGAATGATGCTTTTGACTTTTTTCGATGGACATCTTGAATGAATTATATGACGAAATGTCTCCTTGAGTTGAAGAGAAGCAGAGAAGCAGGTGCTAGCTAGCTAGGATATGCTTGTCACTCGTCAATACAGGTGAGAGATGAGAACCAAAATAGCACGAAGCAAAAAGAAGAAAGATTTGAAAAAAAAAAATGATTCAAGGGGTCAATTTGAGGAAGTTATTGATTAAATATATATCAACTTTTCCAATCGGCGATTTAAGTCATCTAACACCTTGCAGGTATATATTGAAGATCAAGAAAGGAAAAATTAAAGTCAAATAAAAAAGAAAGAAAAAAAAAAAGAATAGAAAGAGAAACAAAGAAAAAACAAAAAGTTAAAGAACAATACAAGAAGTATAAAGAGAGTAACCAATGCAATAAAAGTGGGATGCAACCCACCGACGGTAATTCACTACGGATCAGACAATCAACACGAGCTCCTACATGAAGAACAATAACTCAACAACAGTACAAATAAATAATAAAATAAAATGCCACCACAAATTAACAAATACGTATTTTATGCTTTAAAGAAAATGCAAATTACTTAATTAATTGATTAATTACATAACTTACTAAGTAATTGTGACAACTAGAAACGACCACTGGCCAAGCAAATGAACCAGTAGCGAGATTCCATCTTGAAGAGAATGGGAAGGGGTTGGTAAAATGCCAGGCAAGCACAACGAGTTATTTTTTGTTTTCTTTTTTCTTTTTTTCTTTTTTTTTTTTTTTTTTTTTCCATCCTGGTTCCTAAAGGTAGTTGACACCTTCAAAGTCCTTCAAAAAATGAAAAAGATGAAAAAGAAATTACTGAAATATTGTCGTTATGCAACCTCCACCTGCACAAACGGATGACAGTTTTTGTTTTCTTTTTTTACTATTGTCTTTTTTTTTTTGCGATGCGGTGAATTTGATTTTTTTACACCCATTTTTTTTTTTTGTTACAAAAAGAAAGAAAAAATTCCACAAATGGATGTTAACAGAGAGCACTCAAATTTTAACAATAGATGCTGATTATGTAAGCACAGTACGGCAGTTTTAAATAAAACCTTTTCAGCTTAATTCTACTTTTGAGTCTACAATTTCTAATAGGACTATTAAGGAGTACCATTGCGAGGCTGGATTGGGAGTCTAAAGGAGTAATTGCATTCTTGTTACATTGAAAGGTTTCCTTTACCCCTTCTATTCAAATACTTTCTTGTTTTTATTTAACACGTTGATGTCGATGTTAAAGTTAGATATTTTTCAGGGGCACAACCGAGTCGTGTCAACGATCTAGATGGTGAGAATGATCTGGCCGAATACGGTTAAGTGAACGGCTTTTTACTGTAGCCAGCGTTATAAATCTTGGTGGAGCATGCCAGAATCCTTCTCTGAGTATGACAATAACGGTATTTTGGCCCCTTGCTATTGACATGGTATATCCTAGAGTGTGTTTCTCCGTAATTGTAGTGTAGCGAACCATCAGGGCCACTATGTGTGATGAGGCTAAAATTACGTCCCTTGTGTAAAGCCATATTCCGGGGGCAAGCGAGCTGATTCGCCTGTTGGTTGGCCGACTCGCCCTCTGGGTAGAGTGCAAGAAGTCAAGGTGTACCTCTAACTGCATGTTTGTCTGTACTCCACTCTTTGTGGAGGTTTACTGTTAATGCCTTGTTTAAAAATTGGGTTTGTGTCTTCTTCATTTTTTTCTTTTTGGTTCATTTTATGATGAAGCAGTTATGATCCAGCAGTTAGAACAACATCATGGCGTCTTCTACGTTTAGCAGCCAGGACCGAAACCCTTTGGCTCCCTTCCTGCCCATTCCTTCTTGGTACAATCTTAAATAAACATTAACCAGTAACAACCATTGTTAGTTGTGCTTTCAAATGGTGAGTTCTAATCCATTCGCTTGTAGTTTTGACGATCATTGGTAACTCACTTCCGGTTTAGAGTTTGCATTGTTTTTGATCAATTTTACAATAGCTTCGTCTCGTCAAATTACAACCTAGCTAGTGGTATGCTCGTATATGTTACATTTTATGTGACAATTATCCTGTTGCAACTGCTGATTCCTTGACCTGGATAGTGCTTTTGTCAACCCACAACCTAATTAACGGCTCTAATCCTTGTCCATTTCGCCATTTGTCGAATTTTTTCTTTTGTTTGTGGATTTCATCCATTTTGTGCCTTTTGGCGTTGGTTTACTTCGTTTTATTTTATTTTTTTTTTTGCACCCTGAAAATCATAGGAAGGCTCAAATGCCTTCTCTTCTTCTAGACCAAACGCTTTCTTCATTTCTTCTCATCTACTTGCCTCGTTTCTTACGTTTCATTTCTTTTATATTAACAACAATTCCAAACACTTCACCTTTGCTAAATAGTTCTTGTTCACGAAAAAGAGACAAGCAACACTCTGCCTCTGCCTTGGTAATATTTCCGATACAAGGCATTTGAAGTCTTTTTTCTGGACTTTGACGAAGTAGGACTCGGTCTCTATTCACTATGGAAACGGTAAGCGTTGGACAAACAACCTATTCGTAAATTCCTTTCTTCCTCGGACTTTTCTACATTCCAACCTGCATTCTTAATTGGAAAACTGTTGGTCTTGTGCTTGCAGCAATTCACCGTCCTCATGGAGGCTGTTGGGCCTAATTATAATTTCAATGTTAACAACTCACTCTTATTTCAATCTTTGTACTAAATTACAACCGGTTCTTCTCTGCACTTATTAAGAAATACTACATGTATTAACACTGAGGTCACTTTTATATCACAACTTCCCTTTTAAATATATCAAAGTAGTTTATTTTTTGTGATTATTTCGCTTATTATTATTAATGGACTCGCTAACCGAATCTCCCCTACTTACCCTGTAAAGTTTACACCATTATGGCACCGCTGCTTGGCCAGCCCTAAAAGATTCCTCATCTCATTGGTACTTTGAAATTATTGGGAAGTTTCTTGAAACTTTCAAGGTAAGACACATATCCAGTCTTTTTTAATCAAAAGACAGAAATTAATGTTGGTTTAGATTGGTATTCTGGATATATCTGTTCTTCTAGATAACATCCATTACTTAAAAAACAATTCACCCATCAACCTTCCCAGTTGTCTGCGGTACCTACCACCAGGAGTAGTTTCATTAGCAATATGTTCTCGGTTTCATTTCGATGAGTTATTTCTTTTCTGCGAGGGTTCTTCTATTGCTTATTATAACCGTAACTGAGTTTCCTTTCCTCTGTCTAAGCCTGACATTATTTAGCTAGATAAAGAAATCATTCAAATTTTCCCAAATGTTTTATTTCTATAGTAAGTCATCACTATGCTTGTAATAAATAGCTAGATATTGACCACAACTCTCATAACTCCAGCTGAGGTTCTTGCATAACTTAGAGTTATGTTTTAATTCCTTAATAAAATCTTTCTGGCTCTAATTACCATATACACAACAATCTAATGCCAAATGGCTCATTCTGTCTGGATACCAACAAACTATTTAGTAGTGATTTTTGGCATTTTCGATCTATCCCACTCTTTACCCTTTTTGAAGTGATTCTTGGTTTAATATGGCCCTGCTTTCTTGTTGACCTCTGTTTTTGCTGTTCCAATAGTTTTTTTTGCAATTTGCGAAAAAATGCAAAAAATTGAACAAAATTTGTGTCCATGGTAATTGCGAGCAAAAATCATAAAGCCAATTACTTCACTTTGAAGAGTTATATTTTACGTTAACTATCTTCATAAAGTCACAGGACCAACTTTATACAACTTTATACGTATAAATGCACTTATATCCTTATTACTATGAGTTTAGAACTCATTCTGAGAATGAATTCAAGATCTTTCTAAGGCTACATTTGAAGTAATAAAAAGATCTCCGCGTGAACTTCTATCGAAATCCGATAGTTTGATTGATTTAAAATTCATTCTTTTCAAACCTAGCTATATATTAATTCTAAATTAATGATCTTAGTGGCCTAAGAGACAATATAGTAACAGTATTCTAATATAAAGCTCGTACCCGTGTTGTTTCAAAAGTTTATAAAAAATGTAATACTGATACAACTCGTGTACTTTTATATGACTTTCAGGCACATTAAATCCTTATGAAGCATTATCTGGAAAATAGATGTAAGAGAAGAGCTTCAACTAGTGATGCATTACTATCTCAGCTACCTAATAGGCAATTTTAAAACAGAAGAATAACACGCTGTAATTGCGCTAGCATTCAATCAGTAATTGCGAACCGTTACTGCCACCCTAATTTAAACTGATAATACATTGGCGGTTCCATCAATGTGTCTTATTATATCTCTCGCTTGTATATTAAGTCTAGCTATCTTCTCTTTCGCTCCAGCAGAATACATATAAAAAATCATTCATCATTCAAATAAATCCGCCAAATAAAAATGTGATACGAAAATTAAATGATATATATCCTTACTTCGCCTAGTAAATAGCATCTAGCTATGAAGAAGAAACTTTACCTCGAAAACTTCCTTATTTTGAATAAACATATTATTTTTTTTTTTTATTTTGAATTTTTTTTTTTGAAGCATAATAAATGTTAACCCACAGGTAAAAAGTCTATTACCGTTAAATAAAAAATTGCATATCGATAAATATACTTGATGTAAAGACTGACAGACTTTGTAAAAAATATTTTGGGGCTATTCTCAAGTAACACTAGACTAGACCTCCTTATATCGAAGAAGTAATAAATAGAAATCTAAAAAAACTGAATCTGCTACTGAAAGAATTTTGGCCACAAGATTCCTCCATATATTACTTCAATACTACTCCAAGTCTCAAAAAAACTTATAACTATGAGCCAGAAGTTCATTTGTAAAATATAAAATAATGTAAGCAACGACTGGATAGATATAAGAATGATGGAAAGGCTAAAGGAAGTATGAGGCAAAATAATTACCTCAATTATCGCAAAAGAGAAATCAAAACTCGAGTCTACTGTTTCAAAACTAGATCTTCCTGACTCAATAGAACTTTCTGATAGACTTTACCATTGTACCTTGGTATCTCAAGTAGTCATTAATGATAATATTTTTTGGCGCAGAACTTTTTTAGACAATAAAAGAAGAAAAACATAAGTTATTGATTACAGAAACACGGGAACTATTCCTATCAATAATCGACATTCTCTTGAATCTGAGAAAAATGAATGCACCTTTAGTCAAATTTGTTGGCTGCTGCTGAAAAACGTTCAAGAAGAAAGACATGGCTCCATCTATTAAATTACACTTGAAAATGTTATGTCTTTAAGTATCAAGCATGATCGAGAAACCAAGAAAGAATCGTAATTAGCCAATAAAGCGGCTATGATGATGTAGTCCTCATATGTTAGACTTCAAAATTGATATAAGGACATAATGTAAGTACAACGACAAGATGGAACTAGTTCAAACTCACTGAAGTTAGAATAGTTTTGCATAACACCATTATACCTTCAGAAGTCATGAGTGTCCAGTATGCATATAGTTTAATAGTATCAATAAATTGAAAGAATAGAGACATTAGACGCTTAGCCAAAGAGTAAAAAATTCTCACCTACTTGTACAAAGAATCTCATGGGGAGAAAAATCTACAATAATATCAATTTGCTGTGCCCCAGCATTGCAATAAAAAGCTATTGGTGCTCCGAAAATACTTTCACCAACAGCCCAGTGAATCGGTAGCGCAGTAAGATTAAGGTCCGAAAATAGTAACGCAATGCCATCATTAAAACTTCCTCACACTTCTATGGAAGAATAAAAGTTGTCATCATTGATTTGACTGGCAACTTCCCATCCCATAGTGAAGTATATATATGGATTGATATTTTGGAAATCCAACTTTGATATTCATACTGGAAGGCAACACCTTCGGACTAAGCAACGTGTGAGGACTACTAGCGGTTATGTAAAAGTGCTCGAGCAAGCACCCATCAACAAAATAGGAATAAGAAAGAGGACACGTTCGATTAAGCCTCTCGATCATTAGGGATAACCATAGATCCACTTTTAATATTTGGCATGCTTACATCCAATATAATGAGAAATTGGCTCCGCTCGATATATAGCTCTCCCCAAACGGCCAATACCATGATAAGTACCATATCGTACCGGATGATGCCCTGTTTCTAGTCAGTAGCTCAGCTACTATCCCGTCTATATACCTTGAATCTGCCACTGATGCTCTGCACTTATTTGCATTCGATTTAATTGTCGAGATAAAGTAACATGCATTTTGTTTATGTCCTTATAACTTCCTCCCGCAAAAACTCATCTTGTCGCTCGATTCAAAGGACAGGAAAGGGAAAGATTTTGAGGACACGTGAATATGTGCGATACAATTTAGACAAATGACTGCGAAGGTGTTAAGCATTTTATTGCTAAAAATTAGCAGATTCCAACGTAGGCGATTGTTTCTTAAACTAACCAAGGCTATCCCAATGGCATTACTTACGAATGGAGGTCCAGCCTTGTTTAATCTATCTAGAGAAGATTTCCTAAGCCGTGCCCAGATAATGATCATAAGCCTCTGAAATAAACATAGAGTACTCTTCTTTTATGTGATAGGTAGCTGCTCTCTCATGTTTCTTGAGAAATATTACTTGATCCATTAGTATGCGCATATAATTGTTAATATAGAGGCAATATAAATTGTAATGTTCGTTCGTATATTGCTGGAGGAAGAATAAACTCTAACACTACAAATTATTCATAGATCACAAGATATGTTTGAAGTACCGCAGGGGATACTTCTGGTCATGATCACCCTTAATTTACTTTAGAACCCTCCTTGTGGTTCTCAAACTTAGTCTATTAAATGTATGTAGCCTCTGTATCTACGTTCTGTATTAATTGATTGACTCGCCTATCTTGAGCTTGGAGTCTGACACCATTGATGGCACTTCTCTTGATAAACCCAGTGACTCCATATAATTAAAAGACCTTTTTAGACACTGACTACTCCATTTGAGAATCAGCATGTCTTGCTTTTTTGCCAAATAATGTGTAGTAATCTTACTCTCTGCATTATTTAGATCTCTGGGTGACTTCGTGAATGCTGGAACCAGGGGAGTTCAACAGACTCTTGTGCTCACAGGTATTATTTACCTTAGCGCAACCACGAATACAGTCATAATCTGAGCTATGGGTAATGAATTCATCGGCAATTTACTCTTCTTCTTCACTTCTCTAGCACTGCGGTTAGTTTCCAATGGTGATTATTCCAAGGCATCTGTTTCAATGAAATACTTATCTTTTTTGTAGCCTTTGAGCTGTTTTTAGCCCTTGGTGTAAGTGTCCGAACGTCAAGCGCAATGTATTGGAACCCAGAATCACTCGATAAAGTTTAAACCTAGCAGGTTTATAGTAGCTCAAGCATGGTGGGTATTAATTCCCTAAAGACGTTTCGACATTTTTTGTCTCTGGACAGTTCGTAGCTTAATCATTAATTCGCACAAGGATATGGAAAGATAATCCCAACTTTAAGCACCCTCTGACTAGCTACAATTGATCAATTTTTTCTATGCTGATATATTTCTCAATGCGAGCATTATGGGAAACTTTCCTCTTTGTTTTTTCCAAGTAGGAGGAATTTTAAAGCCTAGACATTAATACGATCTACATCTTAATTACAAGCTGAGTATTCTTTTGCTTTATGTTCACATCGATGTCGTTTCTACTTAGCATGCTGTGCGGTTCACCTAACATTGAATGTGTTTTGAGGCTTTTTTCAAGTTAGTTGCTCTGTATTATGGTAATTTGCTGAATGCTACTTACATGATTATTTTTGAGTTTTCCTCTGTATTTGAATTTATGTATTGTGCAATATTAATATTGAATTCCTTCGAAAAAGATAGGACGAAGAAGTATTTAGGTGGTTTTCTTTGCTTATTATTTACCAATTTGTTTTTCATGATTTTTTACTAATAATTAGTTTGCAGCTTTTTATTACATGAACTTGCTGATGGCCAGTTTCCAACTTATGTTCTTAAGAGAAATCGTAGTTTGGAATTATTTAATCCAAGGACCAAGCTTCAGCCTAGGATAGCCATAGTTGGTTAGCTGACGCCAGTGACAACGCGAGATTGACGTTGTTCTTATTTTATAATGATAGTCCCATTTGTATCTGAATTTGGTCTGTGAACTCTTGTTGAGTGCTTTATTACGGTGAAAGAGACTTTTAGTATTAGTGGTGGAAATGTTTCGATCCTTTATTTTATTCATTTTCAGTTTTGATATTGTCCTACTGGGATGGATGGATAAGAATTTTTTTTTTTTTATCAAAACAGTCCGTGATGGTGATAATAAAATTGATGATAAAGGGAGTTTGGTTCGCCACCCTTTCCTTTGGTTTAATTAATCAGGTTGAATTGCAACTACCATTCGATTTCTCCAGTCGCTCAGCCTTTTGAGAACTACTATGCTATGACACATTTCCAAATTATTACAAATTCATTGGTGCTTGCAGTAGTGGGCTCTTGGGTAATAAGCTATCAGGGCCATTAGCGCAATCATGCCAACTATTTGTGAAAGTGCCTTCTAGTTAAACCAGAAGTACATTATCCATTATCAGGCATTGATTCTTTTTTTTTTTTTTTTTTTTAACGCATAACGAAAATATACTAAACCTAACGAATAGCTACGGAAGGTATATGCCATCGACAAAAGGGAGAAATTTGAAAAATGAAGATGGTGAAGAGGTGAAAATGAATGTAAATGGTACACAAGATGAATTGAAAGTATGAAAGTACAGTACGACACTGAGAAGTGCTAGAGGTTCGGACAAAAAAAGATATCAATCAAAGGTCTGATCGAGATTTTGAAGCAGGAATGAAATCATACTCCTGCTTTTGGCCTCGTCGATATTGTACAGTACGATAAATAACAAGAAGGTATCCATTGATGGTTCCTCAAATCAAGTATTCTTCAATTGGTTCCAGTATGAGCTCACGTTGGAAGTTTCGAACAGTATCAGTGTTGATCAATTCACTGATTTATAGTCCAACTCCAGTTGGTAAAGGTAGATCAGTAATTTTAGCGAAGTTGAAGGGAAAGGTATCTTATGTTTACATTAAAAGAATCGTTTTGTTTATAGAACGAAAATGTTTTTGTAAGTCCAAAATTCGGCTTCAAAAGCTGATGGTCTCATTTACTCTTGTATGATACTGCAGTGAATATATTCCTTGTTTAGCCTGTTCCATCAAGGTACTCAGATAAAACTGAATTATAGCCTGTGGGTAAATGGTGATCCCCTCTTTCGGTTGAATGTATTGTGTGAGAAGTTGAATTGACGTAGTAAAGAATAAAGTGGTGAGCAAAAAATCTTTCTCTTGGTTTTCAGCTTGTTTTATAGAAGTATCATCATTTTCATACTTCTCTCATTGAATTAATATAACTCTATTACTCTTCAATTATCTGAACTTATATTGAACTCTTGGTCTTTTTGTATTTTTTCAATTTTAATGTTAAAAGAAATGACTGCGAAAAAACTTTTTTACGATTTTTGTAATTTTCAGCCATAATGTGAAGTAATTCAATGAAACTTGACAAGATCAAGCAGTGCACCATATATGCTAATAATTACTCTTTATGAGTGAAAATGCATTTTGAAAGTTCTGAAACTAGCTAAGTGCCAAAATAGATATGTAGTCTAAAGGCAAAATCTAAAGAAAAGATTCAATGACGCTAACAAGTATTTGTATCATTGTTCCCAGTCAGAACAAACGCAGTGAATCAATTTACTTTATTTTTCATCCTTTGGTTAAATTTGCTTAAAGTACCTAAATGATATTTCTGATTCCCTGAGTCAAGCAGGAATACCTCCCTCGTCCCTCAGATTTCAAAACAAACAAAAGCATATTCGAGGAGCGAATTAGTTAGAACGATATGCAAGATTATATCATGGCTATAGAGGTTCATAAAGTATCGATATTCTACATGAAAGAAACCCAAAGATATCAGGATAAACCCTCAAGCTAAGTATTAGCCACCAATTTATAATTTCGGATAGTATTTATTGGTAAGTGTAGAAATAAAACTAAGTTTTCATTATCTATAGATATATAAACTTATGAACCAACAAGAACTGAAATAAAGAGTAGCATAACTAAAATAAAGAGCAGTATATATAAAAGAAATCAGAGAATTGAAAAAGTAATTAAATACATTGGGGATATTTAATGTTCATTGAGCAAGGCAAAATTAATAATCAAACCAAGTTTACCTTGACCAACGCCATCGTAACCACCTTGTTTAATAGTCCAGTTGAAATTGTCGAGGACATCATTAGCGTAACTAGAAACATCCATATCAAAGCTACGATTACCAAAAGTAGGAATACTAACGGCGTACTTTGAATCCGCCAATTTCAAGTAGTTTGAGTCGAATTGAAGTTGATAGTTTGAGGCTTCATTAAAGACGAAATTTTCACAATTGGAAGGATTGGTGAAGAATTTTTTACGATCAAACGATTTATTGGGGATTTGTAAAATATTGTCAAGATTATCATTCAAATTTTCGACAAAATTGGTGACATCGGAATTATCCTGATCCTTTTCAGACGCCTTCTTTTGTTTAAATTTTTCGTCATGTAATGAGATAAAGGTAAAACTATTAAGAGCCAATCCATAAAGATAAGGTTTATTGGAATAAATATCCCCCTTCACCGTTTTATTAATGAACCAGGTGAAAAACTTCAAACCGGTGGATAACAATGCGGTGGGGATATAATCTTTGATGGGCACCAAGAAATCGTTACCAAATAGCAATTCTGAACCTTTAATGGGGTACTTTGGCTTGAACTTGATATCGAGTCTTAAATTGGGGAGCACATCATTCACGAGAGCCGACGAAGCAGGGGCAGGTGCAGCCTCCTCCCCGTTTAAATAGGTTTTCTTACCAACGTTGTATAAACTGTTGGCCCCATGAGGTTTTGACCCATCAAAATCTTTGATGCTGATGGTTAGGGAAAACAAACCAAGTTCTGATTCCACTTCCACGGGGATATTAGAATTAACCGGAACCACCGTGGTTGGTTTATAAGTGTTACCGGCAGTGATCACTAATCTCTTCACAATTGAGTCGGACATGTTGACAATGGCGGTGGCAGTAGTGACTAGATGGGTATCGATGGCGAATATAATTGCTAGCCCTCTTTTTTTTTTCGTTCTATTTTTTTCACCGTACTTATCTTTGTTTTCGGAGTAGAGCCACCTGTGATATCGGGACGCCCACCAAACACACCCGTACATCTGAGACACCCGCGACACTGCGTCATCGGCACCTGCGCGACATTTCAGATTTTCCGAAACATTTCCAGAAAAGACCCATGCACCCAGAAGACTCCCCAACGTGTGAAAAAAAAAAAAAAAGTGGAAAAAGAAAGTTACCCGGTCACGCATTTCGGATCTCAATCGTTCATTTAATACCCAATGACTATTAGTCATGAAGACCAATTGACTAGAACGATATTAGCTAACTAGTAATTGCTTTGGTATAACGATGGAAAAATATTTTCTTTTTTACAAACTTCTTACCAATTGAGTAAGTGCATGGTAGTTTTTCACATTTCCCAGTAATTCTCGGAGTATTTGGGAATGGCAAAACAATAGTGGTGGAAATCATAGGCTGCTTTCGATTATATTCTTTCCCTTTCGTTTCTTTTCTTTTTTGCTAGTGTAATTGTTTTTTTTCATTTGTTTTTTTTAATTTGTTAGTGTAATTCTTTTCTTTTTTTTGATTTGTTAGGGAATTTTTTTTGGGGAGTATATTGTGTGTCCCCCAATTTATTATCTCACCGAAAAATTCCACTGTTATAAATATAACAACGTTGCTCCCCGAATTTGAAAATTAACCATTATAGTGTTCTTTTCTCATCAAACATCAATTCTTCATCATGTCCAACTCTTTAGAACAATTAAAAGCCACCGGTACCGTCATTGTCACCGACACCGGTGAATTCGAATCAATTGCCAAATACACTCCTCAAGATGCCACCACCAATCCATCGTTGATTTTGGCTGCTTCCAAGAAGGCCGAATACGCCAAATTGATTGACGTTGCCATTGATTACGCCAAGGACAAAGGTTCCACCAAACAAGAAAAGGCTGCCATTGCTTTGGACCGTTTACTTGTTGAATTCGGTAAGGAAATCTTGAACATTGTTCCTGGCCGTGTCAGTACCGAAGTTGATGCTTCATTATCCTTCAACAAGGAAGCCACCATCGAAAAAGCTTTGTCCATCATCAAGATTTACGAATCAATTGGTATCAACAAGGACCGTATCTTGATCAAGATTGCTTCCACTTGGGAAGGTATCCAAGCTGCTAAAGAATTGGAAGAAAAATACCAAATCCACTGTAACTTGACTCTTTTATTCTCTTTTGTTCAAGCTGTTGCTTGTGCTGAAGCTAAAGTTACCTTGATCTCTCCATTCGTGGGTAGAATCTTGGACTGGTACAAGGCCTCCACCGGTAAAGAATACGATGCTGAATCCGACCCTGGTGTGGTTTCCGTCAAAGGTATCTACAACTACTATAAGAAGTACGGTTATGACACCATTGTCATGGGTGCTTCTTTCAGAAATGTCGGTGAAATCAAGGCCTTGGCTGGTTGTGACTTCTTGACCGTGGCTCCAAAATTATTAGAAGAATTAATCAACTCTAGTGATTCGGTTCCAAAGGTTTTAAACAAAGAAGCTGCCACTGCTTCTGACCTTGAAAAAGTTTCCTACGTTAACGATGAAGCTAAGTTCAGATTCTTATTAAACGAAGACGCCATGGCTACTGAAAAATTGTCCCAAGGTATCAGAGCTTTCGCTAAAGATGCTCAAACCTTGTTGGGTCAATTGGAAGAAAGATTCTAATTAAACGAGTATATGTCCTATATATGATAATATATCATTGTAATTCGCTATCACCGTTTTGCTTACATTATTTACCGTATCATTCACAGTTTCATTTGTATTATTGTAGAATGGTCGGAGTCGTTCCGGTCGGATCAAATTTGCAATGTCTGACTAAGAATGTTGGTATATGACAAATTTGAGTTACCCGCAATACATTTTTTTTCGTGCTTGTATTTTTCCTTTATTTTTGCTTATATATTATGACCACCAACTAAGCTGGTTCAATTTTAACCAAATCTATCCCATAATGTCCAGACCTGAAACAGTGATACCAGATACCATTCCTGCTCAGTACCCCATTGTGGAAACTTCGGATATCATCGCCGGATTTGGTCGTGGGTCCTCAGAATTGGGCATCCCCACCGTTAATTTACCCATTAATGATGCTCTCAATAATTTAGATACCGGGATCTATTTTGGCTGGTGCCAGGTGATTCCCAATTTGACAGCAAAACCCCGGACCGTCACCAGAAATGACGGCAGGGAAATCTACTTCAATAATGGGGTTGGTTTAAATACTCAAGAATTGGCCGTATTGCCCATGGTGATGTCGATTGGTTGGAACCCCTTCTATAACAATAAAGAAAAAACGGCTGAAGTTCACATCATTCACCAGTTCAACGAGGATTTCTATGGAGCTTCCATCAAGTATAGTGTATTGGGCTACATTAGACCAGAACTAAATTATACCACCAAAGGTATGTACGCTTTCTAGCTTGAATTTAAATTTGATACTAACATAATTCCGCAGAGGCATTGATTGAGGATATCAATCTTGACATTAAAATCGCATTAGAAGCATTGAAGAAAGATGTTTATCAAGCACATCAAGATCTTTAGTCTTCAACCTAAACAATATGACATCAACCATCAAATGACACGAACAGATCAGCAGATGACAGATGACAGATGACAGATGACAGATGAACAAGTGAACAGATTAACAGGTCATAGATCAACAGGTCAATAGATCAACAGGTCAATAGATCAACAGGTGAACAGATCAACAGGTCAATATGATCTAGTCTGTCTTGAACAGCCATAAATAGATGTATTTATTGCCGGTCCTGCACATAGACTCATAGATAAAGGATCAATCATTTTTTTTCAACTCTTTTTTTTTTTTTGAAAAGAAAGCCCCTATCAGTTTTGGTCGCATCATTAATTGTAGCAAGCTTATTATTGCAAATAACTCTCGTTTAACTGTCGTTTCCTAACCCACTAGTGATGTTCAAGCCGAAACATATCAGTCGATGGTGGTTGGTGGTCTACATAATACCGGTGTTAGTGGTGGTGGTAGCGCAGGTTTATTATCGGCCTAGTTCGGTTACCAATATGGCCCATCTTGATAATACCAAAAAGTGCAAACTACCGAAAAACCACGATTATTGTCCAGCTGTGAGGGCCCATTGCAGTCCCGAATACTTTGGGATAGTCATCAGTTATTATTGCAATCGTTATTACCCCAATATTTGGTTGACTATCCTTTATAGTGGAGTGATACTAAGCGCACTAATCATGTTAATTATTACACTCAGTATATTGGTATCCAATTATCTTATTGAAAGTTTAAATCATCTCACCAAGCTTCTCAAGATCAATAATCAGATACTCAGTTTTATTATAATCCCCTTGACCAATTGTTTACCCGATTTAATTAATTATAACATTACTCTCAAATCAAATTCGGTTGATTTAGTATTGGGTCAATTAATTGGTACCAATCTAATTAGTTTCACGCTCATCATAGGGTTAATCAGTTATATTAAACCATTTAATATCAGTCACTATAAGATTATTGTATTTAATTTTTTGTGGATTTTAGTCGTTTTATTATTTTTTTTCTACATACTCTCTGATGGGAAAATTAGTCAGGTTGAATGTTGGATGATGAGTGTTTTATTTTTGGTTTATATTAGTTATTTAATCTGGTACGATCAAAAATTGATCCAAGATTCAATTGAAGAAGGTGATGATATTCTTTCCATTACGTCTTCCAAGAATTCAATCAATATTGAAGAAACTCTTGCATTATTACATGAAGAGGAAGAACACTGCTATCAATCAATAGATGATCAGATGGAAGAAGTGGTTTGTGTGGAGGAAAATAGGGGCCAATTGATCACTCATTATATTCAATACGTATTCAACTGTATTGATTTGGTTCTTTTTTTCTTCATTCCTTCGTTGAATGATTATGAGGGTACTGTTAAGGCCACCATGCAGAGTTATCAAATCTTCCGACTCTGGATCATGGTGGAAACACTACTACTCATTGGTTATCAAGTTGGTCTTGATTATGAGTACTTGGTAATTGCAATGGCTGCAACATTAATAATTGTGGAAATTGGTTGGAGATTTTTATTTAAACACCATTTCAATCGATTTGTTCGAATATTCGTGGGGTTGATTGGTATTGCCAATTCGTTAATTATTGTCTCGATGATCTCGGTACAATTATTAAGGTTGTTAAAGAATTTTGGTATTATTATTCAAATCTCGGAGTATTTATTAGGTTTATTAATTTTTGCAATCGTTAATTCCATTAACGATGTGATTATGAATTTATCGTTGGCCATCAATATTAATCCAATTTTAGGGGTTAATGCTTGTTTGGGAGCTCCATTACTCAATATATTGGTTGGGGTTGGAATTAATGGATTAACGATTTTATTATTCAACGACGCCAATTCATTTAAATTTCACCTTAATCGAAATTTAATTGTTAGTACTTTGGCACTAATGGGGATGATTTGTTTTTATCTAATTTATATCCCACTTAATAAGTGGCAATTTGATAAAAAAATCGGGATCGTGGCATGTTTTACCTGGATACTTGTCACCAGTTTCAATTTTATTTTAGAACGATAAACGGTTTATGTATATATGGGTTATTTATTTACGATATTTGATTTAAAAGATAATGTAAGCATTTACTATTTACACAAAAGCTATAAAACTATCACCAAACCAAGCCTAAATTTGGAACCATTGAAATATTATTTGGTCAAAGATATTGAGCGAGACTGGTTTTGTAGGAAGATTTGAAATCAACCTGCTGATCAATGGACTGGTTTAATTTGATCAAGACGAGATCACTTAATTCCAACTCATTGATGATTTTATGATTGATATTGACATTTTGTAACACGTCAAACTTATCAAATTTGATGAGGATGAATAAGAATGAATTCCAGAATACGGATGAGTCTTGGAAATTTTTTTGGAACTGAAGAAAGAAGTCAACTAACAAATCTTGATTCAAGTTATAGTTGATGATGATTTTAAAGAACCAGTCATGGTTGGTTTGATTAATCAACAGGGAGAACAAGTCCATGATGTAGTGATCATCATTATGAATGATTGCCTCGACGTTGATTAGTTTTTCGTAAATCGGGAGAGGGATGTGAGTATTGGTATCGATATAGTTAATGATTAAATCATGAGCTTTTAGGATATTGCCCTGATGAATTTCACGATTGATTAATTTGATGACAAGACGATAATTATTGGTAGATAATTGAATACCTCTATAGATGACTTGAGACGAGTTTGAGAAATCGGCGTATTGGATCCAGAATTGGTCATAGGAAGCGGTAGCAAGTAAACAACGTTCATAGAGTAAAGTTATGAAACGAGGAGAGTACTTGTTTATGGACGCAAATTGAAGATAATTGAACCAATTTTCCCGTTGATTAAGCGGTAGAGGTCCTGGTCTAAAATTGTGCATGGAGATTTTTCTTTCGAAATTGAATAGTTGGTAGGTTTTAAACTGAGTAGTGATATAAACGTCGGTGAAGATTTTTTTCAATTTGATTTTGATGAGGGATAAGTTATTATTACTAGATTTTTTCAAAGAACTTAATTCTGAGGACGAGACTAAGAACCTTAGATTTTCAAAATCACAATTTTGTAAATTTTTGAAGAAGAGAGAGAAATTTTTTTTGTAGTTGTAGTTTGGGATTTCAATGATTGATCTTAGTAGGATCAATTTTTTGGCCTTAAATTCGAGTTGATCATGATGATAGTAATCCAAAAAATCAAGGTATAATTTATAGAATTGATCGGAGTAGAAGTGGTTACCGATGTTTAATCTTGCTTGTTCGAATAAACGGAGGATTTCAGCATGATTGTTCAGGATGGTGTTGATTTTGAATTGGAGATAATCAATCCAGTATTCTATACAGTGATGAAGGTGGATTAGCCCTTTTTGATAAATATTGATTGATTTTTGGTAGTTATCGAGTTTGAATTCCCAATTAGCATACTTACACCAGTATTTATATAGGAGGGGGTATTTATTGAGGAACTGTTGATAGGTTATACGAAGTAGGTTGATAGAATCGGCAGGAGAAGTTTTGGAGATATTTTGTTCGGCGTGAAAGACGAGTTGTTGCCATAATGAGAAGTTATCGGGATCTTTGACAAGAGCCACCGATACCTGATTCCATTCACTCATAGACAAATAGAGATAAGCACGATATAAGAAATAAATAGAAGTAAAGAAGTAAACAAATAAGAAAAGAAATAAACATATAAATAAAAGAAATAACCTGAAATAAAAAAGAAATTAGGTGAGAAATTTTAGGTGAGACAGGAGAAAAAGTGTGAAACACAAAAAGAGAGCAATGAGCATGGAGCAATCCAGCAATACAAATACAATACAAAACATATATTAAAGTACAAATGCAGAAATGAAAGATGCCGGATCAAGTATAGATAGAATCAAAGGTTGAAATGTAGTCATTATTGTTTGAAAAACAATAACTTTGTAATAAATCAGAGTAAGATTTTGAATTAAATGAGGTTTGTTTAAACGAATTAAGGTCTGAAGTACTGGAAGATTTTTTCTTGAAAGACTGGGAGTACTTTGGTTTAATCAGTCTTGGGGTTGAGTCGGTTAAACGATGAACCAAGTCGTCGAATTGAAGGGAGTAGTTGTTGGTTTGGTTGACGAGGGAGAATTTATAGTTTTGGTTGTGGTTGTTATCCCAATAGGTTTGATGATTAACCTCGTATTTGAGAACCAACTCCATATTGATGGATGGGGATAGGTTGACAAGACTGATTTTGAATTCGAATAAATCGTAATTATTGATTGATTTAACAAATTTACAATTTTGAATCAAGATTTTGGAATGCCAGTGATTGAAGGTGAATTTCACGGTGATTTTTTTTTCAAATGCCAAATTGTGCACCATGACTTGGCCCACCAACGAGTGGTCAGCCACCAGCATCGACTTCAAATAAACAACGTCGTCATGTTTGCGGGAGATGTTTGACTTGGTGATGGTGTAAGCCTTGTCATCGTCATCACTGGTGATGTCGCTCACTTCTTCATCGAAGGAGTCAAAATAAAAAGAACCGGCAAAAGTGTGGGGCGATCCCATGGGGGTGGTATCGGTGGATACCGTGCTGGGGGAGTCGTTACCGTTGAACATTTTGATGTTGGTCAAATGAGAGGCAAATCTCACTGATTTGGGGGAAAACTGGTTGAGCCCAGAAAGCTTGAGGGACGACTTGCGTTCCTTCAGACGCTTGTTGAGCACATTGTCTGACAACGATGGCTTCATCAATGTACTTGTATTCAATGTACTTGTGTTCAATGTATTAGTATTCAATGTGCTTGTGTTCAATGTGCTTGTATTGAATGCATTTGGCTCCTCAGGCAATTTGTAATCAGCCAATTTGATGGTTTCCACGGACAGTGCGGAAGAGAGCGACTCCAGGGTACTGTTTTCCACTTGATAAAACGTGCTTGGGGCCATGAATGGACTACCCCTGATGTCAACTGACATGCCCTATGATTGATGAATGAAGAAGCACCTACAATCTTGATTTGATCAAGCGAGATTCAGCCATATATATATATAATTTTGTAATATGACATTGGTAAAAATTTTTCTAATCACTTTTTGGTAAATAGCAAATTTAGAAATATGCATCTCGTTTCTTTTTTTCTTTGGCTGATTATTTTTTTGAGCACAAAAAGAAATTTCCACAAATTTATCTATCATACGATAGAGCATCATATCATATCATATATACTACCATACCTACTATCATGCCGTACCATCATGCCATACCATCATACCATACCATCATACTGTACTATCACACATGTAGTATCATAGAGTCTCATCATACCGTATAGTATCATCATATCATATAGTATCATATCAGAGGATTGATCTACGCGTATTGTTTCATCCCTTTGATCAAAAGTTAAATTAAACAATGCGCTTTTGGAGGCGGCACCCCCTCTTTTCTATCAAGCTCGACCCCCGCGGGGTACCCTGCGAAAATAGGCTGTTTGTGTAATAAAATATATGTACGCGTAATTCTTGGATCCACGCCTCTTTAGTTGTTGGGTTGCAAAATCAACACTATACTATACTATAGCTATACTATAGCCTACGCTATAGTATAGTATAGAATTATAGTTTTATAGTGTATAGCGCAGTGCAGTATTGTCTTATGACATGCAGATTGTGTCACAAGATATACTCCTGCGAGGCACGTATGTAGATGTATAGTATGCAGATGTATAGTATGTATAGTATGTAGATGTATAGTATAGTATGTAGATGTATAGTAGATGTAGTATGTAGACGTATAGTATGTATAGTATGTAGATGTATAGTATAGTATGTAGATGTATAGTAGATGTAGTATGTAGACGTATAGTATGTATAGTATGTAGATGTATAGTATATGTATGGTATGGGGTATGTATGGTATGTATACATAGTGTATAGCAGGGTATTATATAGATAGTGTCTATATCTATAGCGTATACACTATAGTGTGTTATAGTCTATAAATGGTGTACTATATAGTGCCCTATAGTGTAGGATAGATCATGTATTGATAGGTATGTACTGATAGGTGTGTATTGATAGTAATGATATGTATAGATGTATAGATGTATTGATAGGTATTATTGATATTATTGATACGTATGTACTGATAGGTGTGTATTGATAGTAATGATAGGTATAGATGTATAGATGTATTGATAGGTATTATTGATAGGTATGTATTGATCGGTATGTATTGATAGGTGTGTACTGATGTGTATAGGTATGTATTGATAGTATTTATGTATTATTGATAGGTATGTATTGATAGTATTAGTTATACATTCTTGGAGGAGTCCTCCTTCAAAGTCACAATACGGTTCAACACCACCTCGTCGGTGCTGTCCTTGTCCACACAGAAGTAGCCGATTCTCAACGCCTGGAATCTGATCGTGTTGACCCCACCCTTCTCCTTAATGTTGAACTCACTCCCAGGAATCTCCACGTTGAGGGGAGATTTGGCCTCAATCTGCTTGAACGCCTGTTTTTCAATGATGGCGCCCTTGATGATTTCTTCACTCTTATCGTTTATATCGGCCAAAAACCCTTGTGGATGGCCAGCCGGGTTCTCACTGTTGAATAATCGGTTTTGAATACGCGTCTCCTTGATTTTCAAAACATCGTGCTCACCAATCCACTGGATGAACGTCTTGGGTTTCTCATACTTGACTTGATTATCATAATTAACCACAATCTTGGCCACTTGTCCATCTTGTTTAATAACTTCCTTGACACTAATGTTAAATGGCACCTTCATTAACCCAACCGGTTGCCCAGGCGCTAAACGACGATACTCCTTGTTAAATTCGTCTCGATAATCATCCCCATCAATGTAAAATCTCTTGGTCAATTTCAATTGACGTTCGCCAAATTGTCCCAGTTGGTCCCCCGGTTTATATGGCATTTCCACCACTTCCTCAAAATCATCCGCCACATTATCAATTTCAACCAAAACAGGGTTCAAAATCATCATTAATCGAGGCGTGGTTTGATCCAAATAATTACGAATCGAACTCTCAAATCGAATTTCTTGAATATTGGTGGTCGAGGTCGTAACCCCCAACGTATTGATAAATGCAAGAATGGCTCCCGGTGGTACACCACGACGGCGAATGGCTTCCAATGTATATAATCGAGGATCATCCCATCCTCTCACAATCTTTTCATCAACCAATTTAGCAATCTTTCTCTTGGATAATATGGTACCCGTAATATTTAATCTCCCGTATTCTCGTTGCGCTGGTCTATAAACATGTAAGGCATCACATAACCATTCATACGATTCTCTCAGTAATCTGAATTCAGTGGTACATAACGAATGACTGATGTTTTCCATCGAATCAACCAAACAATGAGTAAAATCATAAGTTGGATAAATCTTCCATTTATCGCCAGTACGATGATGAGGAGTATTTAATACTCGGTAAGCAACCAAATCCCACATTTGTGGTGATGGCGAAGTAAGATCTTGTTTCATTCTTAAGGTGGCTTTACCAACGTCATAATGGCCATCTCTCATCTTACGAAATTCAACCAAATTTTCTTCCACACTTCTTGATCTATGAGGAGATGCAAATCTTTCTCCTCCCAAAGTTCCATCCTCCTTTAATCCTCGTTGCAACTTAACTTCTTCGGCAGTACAATGACAAACATACGCTTTGCCGTGTTTAATCAATTCTTCCGCTAACTCATATAATTTATCAAAATAATCGGATGAATAAGTGATTTTCCAAGGTTTAAAACCTAACCAGTCAATCATATCTCTAATTGAATTGAAATAAACTTCCTCTTCCGCTTCTGGATTGGTGTCATCAAATCTTAAATAACATTTGCCATCATGGAATTTGGCATATCCAAAATTAACCATAATCGCTTTGGAATGTCCAATATGTAAATATCCATTAGGTTCAGGGGGGAATCGAGTCCAAACTTGTCCCTTAGTAACGGCCAAGTGTTCCTTCATTAATTCTGGATAGGCTTGTGGATTTTCCCCCGGTTTATGTAATTCACCCAAGAAACCTTCACTAAACATGGATCTTTCTGGTTCTGGTTCATTGGTTTGTTTCTTATTGGTAACCTTCTTTTTCTTCTCCTTCTTAACAACATCACGGTCATCTTTAGGACCCAAGTATTCTAATGCCAATTCATCAATCACCGGCTTAAACATGGCAGGCAGGGCCCATTTCAACCCCGGTAATCTCTTGACTTCTCCCAATAATTTGGGAACCCCACTATAACGTTTAGCCAAAATATCTTCCTTATGATCCTCAACATATTGACGGATCTCCTTCTTAACCTCATCACGGCTAACTTCAATCCCAACCCCGGCTGCTTGGTCAAACTTGGCTTCATCAAGATCAGTTGGGTGCTCCAAAATATACTTGAACCCTTCACTAACTTGCAAGTTGGTCTTGATATCGCCTCCCACAATCTTACGGGAAATCACCTCGCGATTCTTCACCGGCTCATCTTGGTTCTTACTCTCAATGGCCAACGCGTGTAAAAGGGATAATTTTTTTTCCTCAATTGGCCCTTCAACCTTGAGTTCTTCATTCAAAATGTACCCAAAAGTATTGGAAACTTTCTTATTCTTAATAATATCATTCGTCTTATTGTCAGCAAGTCCAACAGACTTGAAAAGACTCACGAGTTCTTCGTCACTGGATGACATGTTGTAGCTGTGTTGATGTCCTTATTGATTCACTAACACTAGTTAAAATTTTTTCGTTTCTTTCTCTTCTCTCTATTTTTTTTTCCTTCTTTCGATTTCTGGTTCTTCGATGTGACTAATTCTGACACAAAAAAAAAAATTGTCTACCAAAAAAATTGTCTCAGAAGTTTTTTTTTTTTTTTTCGTTTTTTTTGAAGATAACGAAAATTGGTGCCAGCACGTCCATTTGCAATTTTACAACTTGTTTTTCACAGCAAGGTGATATATCGTTTGAACCAGCGGGTATACTCCCTACTCTAATCCTTCGACAATGGATGGAGGGCTACAATGGATGGTGCTGCTGCTTGCAAGGTTGATTAGTCAAATTGAACATGACAAACAAGTTAGGTCCACTTCTCAAATTATCAAGAGACAACACGACGTGGAACAAGATCCAGTATTGGAGTCACAGTTTCAGCAGAAGGCCGTTGCCCTATTCACGTTGATTAATGGCAAGTTTGCTGAATTCGATCTGACTACCAAGTTTGAGTTGGCGAAACTAGTTGCTTACTTATACCCCAATCCAATGCTAAAGCCATGTATCATCAAGCTATGGCCCACGGTGCTAGTATGTATTATTTTAACGAGCTCAAGATGTGATTACTGACAAAGTAGTTATTATTGCCTCTGCTAACTGAGAGACCAGTGTGTCATGGAGCCAGCTGTTTTGCCGATGATGCGACCAGCTCATCGTCTACGGCGTGGGTTTCATCCATATTACTTGCTAGAATCAAGTTCTTACCTCGTCCTTTGTTGAGTGGGCACCATATAGACAAAATCAGCTCTATGATGGATGCCAATACCGATTTCACCGCATTAAACTATTTGATGGAAGTGTTGGGGAAATCAGCGAAAGTGTGTCCAGATGGTAATTTGGCTCGTGTTAGAGCGGGCAATCATGAAATCCTACAATATATTAACGCTCGCAATGATCATTTTTCCAACGTTTTCCAACTAGATCGTACCTCGTTACTCGAACTGAATGATGGAGTCATATTAGTGCAAATATGCCTCGATTCTAAAGCATTGATAGGCTGGAACTACTCCTCATCAGAACCTTCCATGTTTTTCATAAATTTGGATAACTGTTTCAAATTGGAGAGGCGAAAAAGTATGGTAAAATTATATTGTCGCAAAAATTCAGCCACAAGTTCATTTTCTTTACTAGTGAATATGCTGCAACCGATTTACCAAACCGAAGTTGAAATTGCCTTCACACAGTGTCAATTAGCTGAAAAGTTCATCCTATTATTAGAAAGTCATGGGAAAATTTTTGTTACCAAAAAGTTGCTCACTATTGACTCACATGAATACTCAGGAGTACAAGTTCCTCAATCTGATGGGGTGTCTCCAATACTACAAACAAAATATTCATCAGAAGAAATAGTTAGTTCCTCGTTACCCCACGAATCCAGCCTTAATACCCTACCTCCTTCATCAGAAGAGATCGTCGAATCGCCACATTCAGCAATTGACACCCCCGCAAAATTATTAAATAAACTTACGGTAAATCAAGCCTATAGTAAAAAAAGCTTAAAAAGATTTGCCCATTATCGAGAAAAAGATATTTGGTCTATCACAAGTACCCCAATCCAGGTAAATCAAAACAATCCTTCGAATTTTAATCAAGTGTCAAACATACACCCTGCTGTTAAAAAATTAAAGTTGAAACAATCGGCGAGTGGGGTCGCCCCCGCAAGAGCGCCTGAAGCAAGAAATTTCGCACCCAACATTTCCCACAATAGAGCTGGAAACTTCTCATTAATAGAAGAATCTATTACACCGCAGTCGGAGGAACAACAAGAAGAAGAAGTAATAATAGCTCCTTCTCGCAGAAGGAGAAAACAAGCTTTGTTTGTTGAAAGTCAATCTAATGAAGTGATCAATGATGAACACAGTTTAGCAACCTCGAATGAGCAGCGTGAATTTTCCCACATCAATGTTACCGCAACTACAATAACAACAAATAATGAAACAATGAACATTGTTGACAGTGAAGAGAATAGCCCCTTAGATGTGTCCCATTCAACCAGATCAATGCATGAAGCAATCTATAGTAGTTTAAATTCACTTAATCAAAAAATGATTTTCCGAATTAAACAGCGTGAGGCAAAATTGAAGAAATCATTTGAACAATACGAGCAGGATCAATCACGAGTAATTAAAGATCTTGAATTGCAAAAATTAAAACTTGAGCGATACCAGCAAGAAATCACTCATTCAGCCCAAATTGAATCAGACAAAATTACTCTTAAGTTTAGAAAAAAAATTGAAGAAATCAATCGTGAATTTAATATCTAAAATTTATTACATAAATCATTTAGTGGCTTATTATTAGGTCTTAAGATGCTATGAATCTATTTTTTGAAATTTAAAAACTTGAACACACTTTTGGCAAAATCAGGGGGGTTATCAAGGTATACATGATGGCCTGCATTTGAAATATACCCAAACTGAGCCAACGGGGCTTTTATATTAGAATCAGTGGAGGATAATTTATTAATCTCATTGGCGATTTCTTGACCTGCTTCATCATTCATCCAATCTTTATCACCATATAACCAAAGAGTTGGTAAATTCATTTTAACAAATTTTTCCGGTACTCGATCCATAAGGGGTAATCTTGCTAAAGCACCAATGTCCAATACTCTAGTAATCGCGTATTCACCACTACCAGCACCATTAAAGATTCTATACATATAATTATGAACATTTTGGAAGTGTTCTGGATTTTGGTAGTAAACATGAGCAAAACGATGAGTTGTCCATTGAGATATGAATTTTGATCTGACTGGACCCAAATTACGAACGATTCCAAAGGGGGAAAAATGTTTTCTCCACAAATAGCGGAATAAGGCTTGACCTCTTGATTTTGGTTCCTCTTCATAAGGGTTGGTGGCAGCATCTTCAGGTAAATCTTGACCCTGGACGATATGTTCTTGATCAGCCGTGACTTCACGAGATAAGCTTATTTGAGGAGCCAACGAATTTTCCACTTGGCGATCATGTTGGTCAATTTGATCTGGATTTTGAGGCTCGTTTTTAAGATAAGAGTATTTACTTCTTTCAACCCCAACGGGACTAACAAGAATTAATTTTTCGATTAAATTATGAGTCTGAGAAGCCGCATCAATCAATTTTTTATTATATTTGAGGGCATAAGCACAACTAAGATAACCACCGAAAGAATGGCCAATAAGAATGAAATGATTAATGTTACGTTTGATTCTCCATTCTTCAATGGCATCAATGAACCAGTCTTCAATTTTATAAATGTCTTCTTTTGAATTATTGGGGAATTTCGGGAACTTTGGTCTTGAACTAAAACCAAACCCGAGTAAATCAATGGCATGAAGTTTGATACCGGGGATTGTTGACAACGAATCAAAATTATCTATGAAAAGTCCTAATGACGCAGCATAACCATGAATCAATACAACATCGGTTACTGGAGGTGCTTGAGGTTGAGATGGTTGGGCGTTCAAACCCAATTTTGACAACACGCCACTACTTTTGTTGGGTACGGCGGTAGCATTTGATGAGGATGCGGTCAGCACCGTGGCGGAATCCGAAATGGTTTGTTGACCAGCTTCGATATTCTCTATGAAGAATTCGTGAATAAAATTACCATCATCAAGCTTAGTATCAATAAGTTTAGCCACTCGTTTACCGTCTGATTCGGGGAAAAATGGCAAATATGACAATAACTTGGATTCAACCTGTTGATCCGAATACGAACTCAGTAACCCTTGTTTGAACCAGTCTTTAAAAGATTTGGACCACGTATAAGGTGGTCTTTTCCTTTCTTCATCAAATTCTGTCTTTTTCTTTCTTCTCTTTCCACTCAGTTGATCTGAGGAGAGGGAACTTGTGGAAGTAACAGGTACACCCGAAGAAGCGTCAGCAGCCACGACCGGGGCCTCTGATTGGGGGTTTTGAATGGTGGTCGACATGAGATGAAGTAGTGATGCCCTAGAAAACGGTGGCGTTGATTTCCTAGCTAAATCACATATATATATATAAATATACCTCTTCGTAAACACATGCGCTGCGCTGATAAGCGATTTAAATTTCAGCTAAGTGCTCTTGTAACCGGTGGGCTCGCCGCCATGGAACGGAAGTTAAGTTTTAGAGCCGAAAACACCGAAAACACCCATACACACACTTTTCAAAAATAGAATTCAAAGTCATAAATGTACGGGTGTTCACGCTGATCACATGACCGCTAATTTTTCTGCTGTATTTTTTCATTCATTTTGATTTTGGAACGACCTGGGAAAATTTTTGTCTCTTCATCTTTTTTTTTTCTTTTTTTTTTTTTGTTTTGCGAGAGTCAGTCCGGTCGTGTTAGACTCAATGAAAATGGTAGTCTCTCGCATCTTCAATTTTCTTCACTGAGGAAAAAAGAAAAGAAGAAAAATTTAAAATTTTTTTTTATCAACTACTTGAAAGGTTTTTCATATCTTCATATACACATCGATATAATCATACAAAATGGTATGTTAGGCCTCGTCAGCACGAGCGGAAAGATCGTACTTGGTTCATGTCTGTTTATGAGTGGGAAGAATGACGTGAAGCAGAAGATGATCTGACGTGAAGTGAAAAAACCCCACCAGAAGGTGATAGCAAGAACGAATATACTAACTCTGTTTCAACAGGACACTAAAACTCCAGTTACTTTAGCTAAAGTCATCAAAGTCTTAGGTAGAACCGGTTCCAGAGGTGGTGTTACCCAAGTTAGAGTTGAATTCTTAGAAGACTCTTCCAGAACCATTGTCAGAAACGTCAAAGGTCCAGTCAGAGAAGACGACATCTTATGTTTGATGGAATCTGAACGTGAAGCTAGAAGATTACGTTAAGAACGGTGTACAAGCATGTTTTATCAAGAAAAATATATACGATGTTTCCATGAATATTTATCCAATAAGTTGAGAGTAATCTTGAATTAGACTCTCAATTTAGTACTCAAAATATCTTTCTTTTCTTTTTCCCCTAAACAAAATTGTATCTTCTTATTCGTCATATCTGTTAGTTCTACATTAATATACTTCCTTATTATAACCCGTTATTGTCACCCCAACTGGAACCCCAGTTGTAATGGTGCTTGTAGCTGTAAGCAGGCCAATTTTGCAATAATCGTAAAATGTGAATATGGGGCCATTTTTTCACCGTCACAAATGTCACGTGAGTATCACATGACAAGCCCTAGCGCGTTTCTCTCTTTTTTCAAAAATTTCCTCACTGTTATTTTTCTTTCTTTTTTTTCTATATGATTTTTTTTTTCAATATACTCTTCTCATAAGTATAATCATAACTATAGTGCTTAATCAACTACGATAACTTATCATCAATAGTTAACCATGGCTCAACGTGTCACTTTCAGAAGAAGAAACCCATACAACACCAGATCCAACAAGATCAAGGTCGTTAAGACTCCCGGTGGGAAATTGGTGGCTCAACATTTGAAAAAACAAGCTACTAGACCCAAATGTGGTGATTGTGGATCCAACTTATCTGGTATTTCCACTTTAAGACCAAGACAATACGCCAGTGTTTCCAAGACCCACAAAACCGTGTCCAGATCCTACGGTGGTTCCAGATGTGCCAATTGTGTTAAAGAACGTATCATTAGAGCATTTTTAATCGAAGAACAAAAAATCGTTAAGAGAGTTTTGAAAGAACAACAAGAAAAGGAAAAGAAGGCTGCTTCCAAACAAAAAAAATAAATCATTGATTAATAAACACTAATTCCTCTTCTTTATGACTTTCTAATGACACCATGACTACAATTCTACCAATAATTCTATAATTATGCTCTTGTATTTTACTTGCATTCCTCAATACATATCTGTATTAATAAACGATTTGTAGATATTCACTACTGTATTCAATAAGCTAAGCTAATCAGTAAACTATTTTCAGGCAATAAAAAACCAGTGACGAATAAGTCGGCAATAGTTAACTAATCAGTAAATGAATAAGTCGACAATAGTTAACTAATCAGTAAATGAATAAGCCATACAATAGTTAACTAATCAGTACATGAATAAGCCAGGCAATCAGCCAGTAACTAACCAGTAACTAAAGTCGGTAAAGTCAATACTCAGTAACTAAACAGAAAGGGCCAGCAGTTGAATGTCAAAGTAATGGTTATTGCAGCAATTGACGTCCACGTGACCAGATGAGTTGGTGTACGGATGTAGAGTATCCAGGGTTTCTCTTCGTTTTTTTATCAACGAAGAAAAAACATCATTTATCGAATTTACCAGATTTCAGCTTACTATTGATTGATTAATCAACAAACACAACACACAATGTCTGATTTAGATGACGATTTGTTGGCGCTCGCAGGTGCTGGCTCTGAAGAAGAAGGAGTTGGAATTGATGATGGGTCGGGGAGTGAATTCGAACTGGACGCTCCGTTGAAAAGAAAGTCAAAACCAGCTTCAGGTGGTTCGAAACGAAGAAGAGTGGGGGAACAAGATGAAGAAGAGGACGACGAAGACGACGAGGAAGAAGAGCTTGTCAATCCATACCCACTTGAAGGTAAATATAAGGATGAAGAAGATCGAGAAAAGTTATTGGATATGGATGAAGTTGATCGTGAAGAAGTATTATTTGATAGGTCTCAAGAAATGGAAAGATATAATGAAAGAGCGTATTTACTTCAAAGAGCAAAGCAGCAACAACAGCAACAAGTTGGTAATAAGAAAGCCACTCGTTCCTCGAATCGGAGTAAGACCACTACCGGTAGTAAGAGTTCTAAATTGGATAAATTAAGTGAACTTCGGAAACAACGAGAACAAAAATCCACCAGGGGAGGTAGAAGACGAGATGATGATTTTGATGAAGAAGATGAGGATGAAGACGATTTTGATGAAGAGGATGAAGAAGATTTAGAAAGAGATTTGGATGATGAGGAAGAAGAATATGGAGAACAAGACGAAGATGTTGTTTGGGGTAGTGGAGTGAAATCGAAATTCAAGCCCAGAAGTTATGAACGAGTTAAATTTGATGATATTAATAAGGTGAAAGTGGGGAGAACCATATTACACAAGTATTGTTTTTATAAAGATTTTAGCGAAACTGTTATTGATTGTTTTGGCAAAGTTAATTTGGGAGTTGATAAGAGAAGTCGGAAACCAATTTATAGAATGGTCCAAATCATTGATATTAAGAATTATCCTGACAAGGCCTATAATTTACCTAATTTCAAATGTGACATTTATTTACAAGTTAGTCAAAATAAGAATCAAGTCAAAGAATTCCCCATTAATATATTCAGTGATGGACCTATTAGTCAAGAAGAATTTGAACGATATCAATTTGAATTAAACAAGACGGGAGAAGAATTACCATATTTGGATGAGGTTAATGAGAAATATAAATCTTTACAACATTTACTTAATCGATCACTTAATGATCATGATATTAATGAGATGATAGCTAAGAAGCAAAAGTTACTGGGTAATATTCAAGGATTTGATGCCGTTTTCCAAAAGGCCAAATTGATGGATCGATTAAAAATTGCTCGACAACAAAATCAACAGGGGGAAATTGGCCATATTATTCAAAAATTGAAGGAGTTAGATGATATGTTGATTAAACAAAACCAACACCATAATCAATCGGAATCCTTAAATACCATGTCTAAAGTGAATGAAAGAAACCGGAGATTGAATCAAGAAAATATCCGTAAAGCTGAATTAAAATCCTCCCAATTGAAGAAGTTGATTGATAATGACGGTGGAGATCCATTCTCTCGATTGAAGACCCAAACTCGTGTTTTCTATCAAGATTTATTACAACAAGAAAATGAAAAGGCCATTGTGGAAGCCAAGGAGAATTATGATAAGCTCATTGCACAAAAATCAAATCTTGAATTAAAGATCGCTCAATCGTCGTACCGTATTTTGGGTAATATGGATAAGATGATTGGAGAAATTGATATTGATCTTGTCATTGATATTTAACTACAATAATTATTAAATAAACACGTTAATTCATATATGTACAGTCGTAATGCATTATATACAGTTATTCAGTGGTTAAGCTTCTAATTCACGCATGAATTGGAGTCTTAGTTCCATTCTTTCCTTATGTTTGTTGAATTCCAGCCTTATTGAGCTTTCATCGTCGGCGTAGTCACTATGGGAATCCTGGTACACGTCGAACTGGTTGATGTTGGAGTAGTAGGAGTGGATTGATTCCTCATCGGACAGGATCGACATGCTCTCCGGGGAGTACGCCTGGTCACGGTACAAGTCAAATGCCGGTTGCAAGAGCACGTCGTCGTCAAGACCACTTATGTAGCTGGTGGTGTCTTCCTGAGCTTCTTCGTGTAACGACTCATGAGAGCCGGTCTGGATGGGTTTTTTGGTGGTGTATTCATGCGATTTCAGTCGAAGAGAAAGGGCCGAGCTGATTCTGGAGAGCACCGACCGTTTGGACGAAGTCGACAGCGACGACAGCGACTGGGTCGCTGTGCTGGCTGATTTTTTCATCACACACGAAGGGTGTTTTTTCAAGATATGGTTGATGAAGCCCACTCGATCGTGGGCAGGTTTGGATTTGACTTCACACGGAGAGTCAAACGAAACCGAATTGTCGAGCGTATTGATATAGTAGTATTGCTGGAACGTCTCGTCGTACCTAAACTTCCACACCGATTTTTCCACACTATTAACAGTCATTTTTGCTTAATCTCCAACACCGTTGATGGCAATGGGGGAATAGGCTTACATATATATACCAAGCTGGGTCCGGGCGGCGATACTTCCCGATGGAGAAAGACGCCAGTCGGAACCGGCACTCGACGGCACTAACGGGGTTAAGCCTTTGCCAGAACCCCGTGAATTTCTTTTTATGTCCTCATCGCGCCCGTGGCTGAATTACGTCCGCTCTGACTAATCTGGTTCGGATGATTCTCATGGTCCGAGAGCACCAAAACATATCTGTGATCAGAATAACTAATCAGAATAACTAATCAAAATAACTAATCAAAAAATACGTAGAGCAAGTAGACTGTACAAAATACAAATAGACTAGATACGAGGATGAAGGATATGAGAATAGAGAAGAGAATAGAGAAGAGAATAGAGTAGAGAATAGAGAATAGAGAAGAGAATAGAGAATAGAGAATAGAGAATAGAGTAGAGAATAGAGAATAGAGATAGAGAATAGAGAATAGAGAATAGAGTAGAGAATAGAGAATAGAGATAGAGATAGAGAATAGAGAATAGAGAGATTAGAGAATAGAGAATAGAGAATAGAGAATAGAGAATAGAGAGATAGATAGGAGATTGGATACGAGAATAGAGGATGGGTAGGATATAGACTAACTAACAAATAAACTAGATATGACAATAGATACGAGAATAGATACGAAAAGAGAATAGAGAATAGAAGAGAATAGAGAATGAATAGATAGGAGGCTGGGTTTGGGGATTGGGCCAACAAAAGCCGCTGACATAAGCGCTTACACAAGCGCTTACATAAGCGCAATATGGGCTCAACAAAAAGGTATAAAAGTGGCGTTGGACCAGACTCTCCTTAGCATTTCTTCATCTCCCCAGCCAACATGGTATCTCAAGAATTTCAAGATAAGGTATGTGAAGCATGCATTGATTGATTGGATGCATGACTGGATGCGTTGATTGATGATTGAATTGATGATTGATGATTGAATTGATGATTGATGATTGAACTGATTATTGAATCGATGGTTGATGATTGAATTGATTATTGAATCGATGATTGATGATTGAATCGATGGTTGATGATTGAATTGATTATTGAATCGATGATTGATGATTGAATTGATGATTGAATCGATGATTGATGATTGAATTGATTATTGATGATTGAATTGATGATTGACGATTGAATTGATGGTTGATGATTCAATTGATTATTGATGATTGAATTGATGATTGAATTGATTATTGCATTGATGATGGACCAATTACTAACGTCAATAGGCCAACGCCGTTCAAAGTTTAACCAAACGTCCATCTGACGATGAATTGTTAAAGTTATACGGTTTGTACAAACAGGCCACCGTGGGTGACAACGACACCCCCAAACCAGGAATGTTTGATTTAAAGGGTAAATACAAGTGGCAATCGTGGGAAGACTTAAAAGGTACCACTTCTGCCGATGCTGAAGCCAAATACATTGCTTTGGCTGATGAATTGTTAGCTAAATATAATTAGTATTAAAGTATTTGAATAAGTCTATATAAATAATCCAATAACATCACCAATGGAATCACTAAATATGGCATGTAGATCCCCACCAAATTGACAATCGTTGATTGACTCAATCCGTAACTGGGCCCTTCGCCAATTATAAACACCAAGCAAACTAACGTGGTGAAAAAGGCATTGAATCCATAAATCATCATAACTGGCCACACTCGTCTATCGCCTCGTTTTAACAATATCGAACCCACCACGAAAATCGGTAATTGAACCACCAACTCAAATAACCCAAACACTTTGAACCAAAGCGGCGACACCTGCAAAAGAATGTCACTGTTGGTGTTGATATGCCAATTGATCAAAAACTGTTGGATCGACAATTGATACTCCACCGGTATCACAATGGTCGAGTCCATCACCACCGTGATGGGAATATGGATAATGAAGTACCAATAATAAAATTTATCCAATCTATTCATGAAGGTAGTCAATTCAGTCTATTAGTCTACTAGTGGACGGGATCAATTGTGAAATGGTCAATTGTGAAATGGTAACTTGTGAAGTGGTCAATTGTGAAGTGGTGACGGACGTCTCGTTTTGTATTTTTTCTTGATAAAAAATTTTCAGCCCGTACCTTCACCACTTCAACTCCTTCATTAATTATGCTTCGTTGGTTTAAACGGTCACCACTCCCCTTATTACTGAGCCATCGATCCATGTCGTCCACCACCGTGCCTCTAGTGAAAAACGCCGAGTTCTATCGACTCGAACACGAAAAAAAAATCGCCAGATCAAATGGTATAATCACCCCAGAAACTCAACCTGCTTTGACCCAAGATCCCATCTGGAAACCTTTGGTTTGGGTCGACTGCGAAATGACGGGGCTCGACGTCAATAACGACCGCATCATCGAAATATGCTGCATCATCACCGACGGGAACCTTAAAGTGGTGGACCCACAAGGTTTCGAAAGTACCGTGTTTGTCCCCAAACACATTCTCGATAATATGAATGAATGGTGTATTGATCATCACACCAAACTGGGTCTTGTCGATAAAATCCTAGCTAATCCTGATCGTACTTTATCCACAGTACAGTCCGAGTTATTCAATTATATTTCCTATTATGTTGATCAACCCAAAACTGGCTTGCTCGCCGGGAACACCATCCACATGGATAAATTTTTCATGATGAAAGAATTCCCCGAAGTAATCGACTATTTACATTATCGTGTAGTCGACGTTTCTTCCTTAATGGAAATCGGTTGGAGACATAACCCTGATTTGATGAAACGTGCTCCCAGAAAGAAAGAATCTCACACGGCAAGAGCTGATATCCTCGAAAGTATCGCTCAGTTAAATTGGTACCAAACTAACTACTTGAAGACTCCAATCGAATCAAAGAACGTCAACGATGAAAGTAAGTCGACTTTCCAAACTTAATATCAATTAATGTATTAAAATTGCAAAAAAAAAAAGAAAAAAGAAAAAGAAAGAAAAAAAAATTATTAGTTAATTATATCTCTATAGAATTCATTTATCATTACTCTTATTGGAGCTGGTACTGTCGGACATTTCCATACTTCTGCTCCCACGGCCAGAATCAGCATGTGCCATAATGTCGTCACCTTGATACTTGCTTAAACACTGTTTCAATACATTCGAATCAATTGGTTTCTCCAACACTTCATCAAAGACCCCCAGTTGGATTGCTTCCTTGGCAAAACCAGTTAATGCAAGAATGGGGGTATCACAGTTGGCTCCAGTAGTATACTTGATCAATTTAACGGCGTCGATGGCCTCAACTTTAGAGATCTTGAGTGCCGTTATTATCAAGTCGAATTTCACCTGACTCGTGGCTCTCCTAATCAATTCATCCCCATCACTAACAGACACAACAATACAGCCCAATTTTTCTAATAGCCTTGATATAGTATGACGTACAATGGGGATTGGTTCACAATATAATACGTCCATATCGTTCGTAAACACACTTTGGTTAATGGCAGTAGTACTACCACTGCCATTCCCACTTCCAATGGTGGTACCAGTAGCCGTACCCGATGATGAAATAGATGAGCCAGGAGTGTTAGTCATGGACGATGAATTCAATAAGTTGGTTGTAGAACCACTTACATTAGCCCTTCTGGAACTCTCTCTTCTCTTACGTACTCTCAACAATGCCGATGACTTGGAATCTTCCGTATCGGAGCTTGATGGTGAGTTCAAATCATTAACCGACTTGTTGAAGACTTGCTTAGATAATGAATGTACTGATGATCGATGCGTTATTTTAGGTGTAACATTAGGAGCATTCGTAGTAGAAGTATTGATGGGGAATGTTTCATTTGCCGGTGAATACTTGCCTAGCTCAAAGGGATACTCATCACTACTAGAATAAGTACTCACAGCAGAGCCGACTCGTTCGTGCTTGAAGCTTGATGAAGGTGAATTGGTCACTTGTTGTTGAAGTTGTAATAATAATGGGGTTGGACCAAAACTACCAGTACTACCACTTGTATTGATGTTAGTACCGGAACTACTTACTGAACCTTCTTTATCCCGATCACTTTTACTTGGTGAAGGAGCACGATTTAAATTGGCCACCGGAGAAACCGGTCTCTTAAAGGGGCTTCCTGGATTCGTAGCACTTGAACTATTGAATGAATACCCTCTAGATCTCGACAAAGTGGTGGATTCCGAAGATGACGACGAAAAACTATTTCTATGTTCCAAATGTTCATTTTTCAATCTATTGATCACGTCTTTATTTGCCTTCTCCAACACATTCAAATTACGGAAGTGGAATGAACCAAACTCACTAGGGTCAGCCAATTTACTTCCTCTTCTTTCCCGTTTACCTCCACTTAAGCCAGTTGGTGTACCAACACCTTCTGCATTGTATGGTAGATTAAGAGACATGCCTTGACTGGAAGAAGATTGGAGTGAAGGTGAACCTGATTCTGAAGTTTTGATAAATCCTGAATTAGCAGATTCTTTCAATTCTTCATCAGAATCATCTTTAGGAAATTGTGAAATATCAGCACCTCTAGGATCAAAATAGTCAGTGGATTCAGGGTCGTCTAAAGTAGGGATGAAAGATGATTCTTCCTCGTACAAATTAATCCAATCGATTTCTTTGAAATAAGGATGACGTTTGATCTCTTCAGCTCCATTGAAACCCAATCTTTCTTGAGGATTCAACACTAATAATTTTTTAATTAAATCCTTAGCACTAGGAGGACATATTTCGAGTTCATCTTCAGGGCTTAATGGAGGCCAATCAATTTGGCCTGATAAAATATTCTTGAAAACTTTATCCGGGGTATCAGCATGAAATGGAGGATAACCAAACAAAAATTCAAACATAATACAACCAACAGACCACCAGTCAGAATACTCACCTTGACTAGCCCCTTCGATTGTTTCAGGAGACAAATAATCTGGGGTCCCAACGAATTTCTTGATTTCACTACTATTTTCATCCTTTTCAGGATCAAACAATGCATACGAAGTGACGGCATTAGGATGCTGAGATGGGCTTACTTGGAAATCATCATCAATTATAGCAAACGATGATTCAGATGAAGTTCTTGGCAATTGAGGTTTCAACATTGGTGATTCTAATCCACTTGAACCAGAACCACTTCTACCACTACTATGTTTCAAAAATGAGCCTGATCTATTGGAAGGTGGTTGACTGGACGAGCCTTGTAATTGTGTTACAACACTATTACCCCGAGATGTGTGAGGGGTGTTTGAAGGATGGGCATTAGGAGGTGGAGTTGGGATTTTTTGACCATGATGAACAGGATTGAAAACATCACTTATTCCTGAAGTAGGAGACGATAAAATCCCTGCCGGTCCTGAAATTGAGCCAGAATTAGAATTAGAGCCAGAGCCAGTTGAATAAGAATAACTATGCTGGGTTAGCTTAGTTTGTTCCAAAGTAGGAGATAATGAAAATGGAGTGACTGAGCTTGTTCGCTTATGATGCTGACTTTGATTTTGATGCGAGTAATGGTCTAATAAGGGAGAGTCAATACCACTGCCACTACCAACCCCTGAAACATTGGCAAGAGGACTTTGATTGATTGACCCTTGATTTAAATTTTTCCTGAATATCTCAATCCCATGTTCAGAATTAGAACTCTTACGATGTTGTCGATGTTGTCTACCCAAGACACCAATTCTTGATAATCCAAAATCGGTCAACTTTAAATGCCCTTTACTATCAATTAATAAGTTATCGGGTTTCAAATCACGATGAATAATACCACGCTTATGCAAATCATTAATACCAACCACAACTTCTGCAATATATCTTTTAGTCCACTCATTACCCAAAGTACCTAACATTTTTAATAAAGTGGAACAATCACCACCATTTAAATACTCCATTACCAAATAAAGATAATCTCTGGTTTGAAAGCTACAATATAATTGAGCCACATATGGAGAATCAGTCTGTTTCATCATAACTGCACGTTCTGATTTAACGTTTAAGATTTGATTTTTAGCAACCATATCTCTTTTTTTCAAACACTTAATAGCCACATAATCACCGGTTAATTTCTTTTTAGCTAAAAAAACCGAACCAAAGGCCCCTTTACTAATGGCTTTCAAGACTTCATAGTCTTTAATACTACCGGTAGAGGGCTTTGATGGAGGAGTCAGTGATACTAATAATGGAGATAATGGAGGTTTATTACCCGAAGGAATCTTACTGGAAGGATTAATGTTAATTGATAAATGGTGAATATTAGTCAGGCTATTACTATTTGAATTAACACTACTTCCTGAATTCGTCCTTTTTTCCAGATAATTTTGGATAATAGGAGGTGGAGGTTGAGGTAGGTTATCATTGTTAATATCGAGATGTTGAAGAGAAGGAGATGACATCGGAGAAGAGGCGTCAAATCTTGAATTGGGGTTTCGTTGAAATGATGACAAATTTTGTTTTTCAACATAAGGAGCTGGTGATAGATGTCTTCTTGGTGATGAGAATGATGAATTATTCGACAAAGCTTCAGAAGATTTCTTTGATAATTCTAAGTCATGGAATGAATCAATCAAATTAATATCTCGAGAGTTATGTCTTGAATTATGGGCCGAAACTGAAGATGCACGTGATGAAGTTGAAACGTTAGAACCACCACGCGGTATATCAACTGGGGTGGTTCTACCTCTTAATAAAATATCCTTAGGGGTAATTGAATGTAATGGTTTAGTTTCATTTTCTTTAAAATAGGGTTCCAGGAACAATTTAGCAGATGGACTTCTAGTTCTTGAAGGTTGAGGGGAATGGATAAGAGTTGCATTTGTGTTAGATGCATTTTTTGACAAATTGATTGGATCTGATAAGGTTTGATCATTTGATTGGCTCTCGGCAGTACTACTACTTATCCCACTAGTATCCTCAATAGAAGTGTCATAATTTTTTGGATCATCAATGGATCTATGGGTATCATCGATCGAATTATTACTACTATTATAAAAGAAACTTGATTTTTTCAGGATAGTGGAGGAAGTACGATGATGAAGCAGTTGCTGTTGCAGTTGTTCATTAATTCGTGTTTGTTCTCTAATTTTGAACACCGTTTTCTGAACTGTTTCTAACACCATCTCATCAACTTCAGCCTTAATTTTATCACTATATTGTAAAATGGAAATCAATCTTGATAAGGTATCAATTTTATCATTAACGAGAGCCTGGGTATCTTCCACGATAGTTCTAATTGCCAAATCAGAAGTTTCAAACACTCGCCAATTAACGACCGAATTAATTGCCTTTTCTGTATTGGGAGAGAACTGTAAGATACCACTTTCTTCTAATCTTTCAGCTGGATTAATTTGGAGTGCTTCATCACATAATTCGATTAATCTTTGTAGAATACCAAAAGGGAATTTTTTCGATTGAAGGATTGATTGAATTGAAGAAACATTTTTACCGATTGGATGACCCGATAAGCGAGGAGATGAATTAGTTGAAGACGTAGATATATCATGAGATAATATTGAAGGTAGTGGGATACCTTTGTAATCGTATAATAATGATGATGAAGTAGACGAATTTGAAGAAGTCAGAATTGAACTTGATGAAGAATTATTGGTGGAGTAATTTTGCGAAGATACTACCCCTAATCCTAATACACCACCAGGTGATGTAGAAGGAGAAGAATTTTCATATTGATGATACCAAAGACTTTCAGAAATTTTTAGGATTAATTGGCGTTGATCAGCGATTAAATCATGACAGTTTTGTAGTTCTTCGTTGATACGATGTTCAACAATACATAAATCACTATGTTTTTCAATAAACCAGGCGGGGATTTTTGATTCACAAATACGACATAGAATTGATTTTGGTTGTGGAACACTTTCTTCGTCTATTATACCCATTTCATTTAAATTAAGAAGATAACCTTCGAAAATTTCGGATCCAAACCCTAATAAATTAATTAAATTTTCTGGGATAGTTAAGTCCAAATCAATATAGGTGAAAGGTTTGATGGTCCAAATTGAGTGAGTGGGTAATTTTGTTTTAGGATCATGAATTAATATACCTTGAGCTTCTAGCTCAATAACGTCACCATTATTAGATACTTTCGAGCTTAACGAACTTGATTCGGGACTATTATTTTCACCCATATCGAATGTTTGAATTGTTTTAGGAGTATTTGGATCGATGAATTTTTGATCATCTGTCACGGTAGTGATAATGCTATCATTGGTACCAGCCAATTCATATTGAGTATTTAAAGTTAATTCTTCATTAGACGGTATATTTTGAAGTTGATCAACTTGATAACCTTCATTTAAAGAATTACTAGGGGTTATTTTACCACTAGAATGACTATCAATAGTCTCACGACGGTCATTAGTGGCGGTGACAAATTTGACTTTATATGAAACATCATCTTTAATCATTTGATCGATTGCATTATTGAATACTTTCAAATCATCTTCATTATTACCAATAAGAATGTTTGAGATTGATTTACCCACGAGTTTTTTAATTTTGGTACCTACAATGACTTCCCAATTTCGACTTAAATAACGAATATTACCATCAAGATCCAATTCCATGACGGCGGTGGGATTATTTGAAGAAGCAAGTCGTAAATCGATTTGTTCTTGAATGATCTCAATAAAGTTTGGTACATCCATATTTGGTTTTGAACCGATTCTTACATTTGGATTGGTGGTTAGATTATTATGCTGAGAGGGGGAAGTATTAAATTCTTTAGTTAAATCCAGGGCATGATTAAAAATATCATCCACGGCATTATTTGATTTTGGTCGTTCTTCAATTTTAGACGATTGAGGGATTTCAAAAGGAGACACCGATCTTTCAATAGGGGCCGGGTGAGATAAGTTGAATTCAGGTTGGTGAAATAATGACGGATTTAATAAAGAATTAGAGGATTTTGCAATCATGGGGGATTGTAATTCCAATTTTTTAGAGGGTGGATCAGAATCGGTACACACCGTTAGAGGTGTGGGATCATCCGATTCCACTATTGCAGGAGGTTGAGTGTTTGGATTAAGGTTAGAGGAGCGGCTGGGGATATGCTGATTATGATCATCAAGATGATCACGAGGGGAAGAAGGACCACTCATGATTACAATCTAAGACAAACAAACAAACAAATAATACTAAAAGACAAACAAATAATACTAATAAGACAAACAAAAGGATACTAATGAGACAAACAAACTACCGACAATGATCGGTGTAAGGTCCTTGTTTAACAAACAGATGAGGACGGGCACACAAGCACAGATGGATGGATAGATATGATGGGGTTAAATTGAGATGAATTGGTTGTAAGTTATAGAATTGGGCGGTTAACGAGACGAGTTTTTTTAAAAACAACCAAAAAAAAATAGTGATGATAAAAATGCGTAGTTTAAGACAACAATCAATATACGAATGAACCCTTCAATTTCACATTTTTCAGCACTAGCTCGACTAGACCATAGACTGTGGACTAGACCATAGACCAGACTATCTGTTGATTAGACAGACTATCTGTTGATTAGACAGACTATCTGTTGATTAGACAGACTATCTTTTGATTAGACAGACTATCTGTTGATTAGACAGACTAGACCATAGACCAGACTATAGGTTATCTACATACTGATTTGCCGGCAATAGGCTCTACTTAGGGAACTGGGTCTGACGATTGTCTAAGCGTTTATCTAGAATACAGTATTACTTAGTCATATAAAGTTTTTTTAAAGTACAAGAATTGAATTTTGAAATATGGGGAATTTTAATAAATAGACTTTTTTACATCATATCATAAATGTATAATAGAGTTGGATCTATTATACTCGTAAACATTAGGGGGAAAGGACATTATAATCATTTAAAAGTTGGATTTTAAATGATATCAGGTTGATATATGTGTTTGTTTTGTTAGCTGGAAAATTAGGTGGTGAATTGATAATCACTATCTAATTTTGATCTCTTCTTAATACTTTCTAACAAATCAAAATTCTTATCTTCATTTTTTTGTAGTATCAAGTTTTTAAGACACTTATTTTCCATTTCTAAAGATTTTAATTTTTTTTCTAAACCGCCAATACGATCTTGTAAATCTTTGGCACGTTGTTCCATTTGCTGTTCTTTCAACTTCTTCTTGATTCTGAAACGAGCACTGGCAGCGGTATTTCTCTTTCTTTTGTCATCAGTGGCGGCAGTGGTGATATTTTTCTCAACAGGAGAAGCAGTACTGACTTCTTGAGGAAGGTTCAAGAACTGGGTCATATCATCGTGCATACCAGGAGCAGCACCAGGAGCAACAGCAGGAGCGGCAGCAGGAGCGGCGGCAGCAGCTTGTTTAACCTTTTGTTGTTGTAATTGTTGTTGCTTGGAAGGAGCCATGGAATCATTGGAGAAAACATCCAAATCAAAGAATTCCACCCCGGTGAATAAGTCCAAGTCATTGTTGGCTCCGTCAGCCATGGTGGGGCTGACGTCTTGATCAAAGTCAAGGTTCAAATTGGTCAAGTAGTCGGTGGGTTGGAAGTTCATGGTGTGGTGATTGTCACTGAAGAATAAGAAGGAGAACGCAATTCAGTTACTTATAAATAAAAATTTTTTTCTATTATGATTTTTAATCACGGAGAAGAGTCATAAATTGAGAAAACTTTTTCGCTCCTGACTCAAATTGTTACCGTTTTCAGTATCCCTATCCCAATCTCTACGCCTACAATCTTACCATGGACCACTCTACACCTACACTTACTCTGGACCACTAGTTCCTCCATGCTATACTACTATGGTATACTCTATAGTATCTTCTGTGGTATCTTCTGTGGTATTTTCTGTAGTACAGTATATTCTATAGTAAGATTAATCAGTGGAAGGGTTGCTCCGGGTTTACTTAGTAATACACGTGCGTTACATAAGCGATTACATAATCCCCAATATTACATAATCCATTACATAATCATTTCATTACATAATCGCTTACATAATCTTTTTTATTACATAAGCTGGAATTTAATCGGTTGCTGTATGCACAGAGGCCAAAATGTTGCACCCATAATCTAGTATATTAATAATCTACGTCTATTTAGTCCTAATGATTTATTGAATCAACCAATGATTGAAGAATAAACGGAGGTGTATCATTGTTATGATCTTCATTATTCTGTAAATGGCCGGGTAATTGACGAGGGACCACGGTAGCCGATTGTTTTGGTTCAAACGGGTTATTTAGTTGGATTGGGGTTATCTGGTTATGAATTGAAGTTGATTGATTTAATTGAATTGGAGTTGCTTGTTGGAAATTGTGATTGGGGATATAAGGAATCCCATTAACGGCACACATCCAAATACGAGTTTTATAAATTCTGAATAGTTCACGAACCAAATCTCGGAAGTCGATTCTGCGATTGGTGGAATAGTAAAAAATCAATTTTTTACGATCAAATTGATATTCGGCATCAATTAGTTTCATTTGCATTAAATCATTAGCATTAACATTATTCATGGTAGTATTGGCAATCTTAGCAAGGCAAAGACGACAAGCTTTTTCTTCGTCTTGTTTTTTATTTAATATTTGAATGATTTCATTTGATTGAGCCAACGATACAATTGATTTGGGGAAATGAAGGGTTGGAGGTGATGATTGATTGGAATTTTGTACTTTAGTCACTGATAAATCATTCATTCCACCCCCGCTGAATTCATTTAGGGCCACTTGTTGTTCTTGAAATTGTAGAAGCTTCATTAATCGAGCCTCATCGATGGAAATGTTCATACGAAACACTTTACCCAAATCTCGTCCTCGATCGGCCTCCACAATCACCAAATCGCCAACTTTCAATCCTTTAAGTTCCGGGTTGTTGGCCGGGAGGTAGAAAACATCAATACGCCCCGCTTTGAAACCAACAAGCACCAACTGGTAGTTGCGTAACAGATTTTCAATGGGGAAACGAGGAAGCTGGAACGCATCGCCCAAGTATTTTTCCTCGTTGAAAAACCGCTCCTCCAAGAAACGGGTCGTCACCTTGACTCGCTGGTGTGCGTCCGTCTCAAAGTACTCGTGGATGGACTCTAGGGTATAGTCGGGAGGCAAAAAAGTGGGCTGCTGTGGGTGTTGGATTTGGGGTTGTTGTTGTTGAATTTGGGGTGGTTGTTGTTGAACTTGATGAGGAGGTTGCACGGGGCGGGAGGACAAATAGTTATAGACGTCGCCATGGGAGTGTCTTCTGAGGTTGATTTCAAACTGGGATGGGTTTTCAAAGGGATTCAACTCGTTGATTTGGGGAGACACCTTGGGGCTGCTGTTGATAACGCCACCAAACGAGTTGCGATACACAACCCCGCTGGAGGTGACGGGAGGACTATAGTGAGGAGGCGACGAGCTCCAGATGTCGGGGTGGGAGTCCGACCTCGACGACCCTGAACCTGACCAGATAGAGTCCAACGTCAGTCGACGGAACGGAGTGTAGTCCACATACCCCTGATTTGTCACACCAAGATGTAGATTAGGAAACTGGCTCTGGTACATCTGGTTCTGGTTCTGGTGCTGGTTCTGGTTCTGGTTCTGGCTATTATTGTGGTTCTGATTTTGATTTTGGTTCATCTTTTGGTTCGTCTGATGGAGTTTTGAAGATTCATTAAAGAATAGGTACATACCACAATATATATACGTGACTCAATAACACCACTTATAATTTTTTTCAAAAACAACCCAAAAATACAAGACAATAATAATAATAATCTGGAACAATCTAGGGACAAGGAATTGTTTCCCGGTTAAACTGGTGACTTTCCAAAAAAAGACCCTGACCCTCTTTTTTTTTTTTTCTTTCTTTTTTTTTAACGCGGGGGGTAAAAAAGCAATGGATTAAGGTAATTATTGGTAGGTCAGCAATTGATTGTTTCACCAATTGGGTCAATACTACTAAAATTGCTGAGCTAATGGTGCCCTTGGCGAATGAGGTGTTGCTGCCCCCGCAGTTATTTCACGGTGGTGCTTACCCGTTAGATGAGATTAGATGGAGATGACTGCTTGGATGACTAGGTGTACCAGTTTTTACTAGGTTTATCACCTAAGTACTAGTTTTTTACTAGTTTACCATCTAAGTACTAGTTTTTACTAGTTTATCACTTCGGCACTAGTTTATCACTTAGGCACTAGTTTAGTACTAGTTTTAGTTCTAGTTTAGTCCTAGCTTTAGTTCTAGTTTAGTACTAGTTTAGTACTAGTTTAGTACTAGTTTTAGTAATAATTTTAATACTAGTTTTACTAGTTTAGCACTAGTTTTAGTACTAATTTCAATACTAGTTTTACTAATTTAGTACTAGTCTTATTATTTTTACTAGTCTTACTATTTTTACTGGTCTTACTATTTTTACTAGTCTTACTAGTTTTACTGTTTAGTTGATACACTTGTTTATTAAGCATACGATATATATTACAGTAAACAGAATAAGGAACAGTAAACATAAAAGAAAACACTTTTATATCAAGAATTAAAGACACAAAGAGAAGAAGAGATTATTGATATTGTTGTTGATTGGGTAAATTACCATTTTGTAAGTTACTAAAATATTGTTGATAAACATTTGGATCACTGTAAGCCTGGGCTGGAATACCCATGTTGGCTTGAGGATGGCCTCCAGGATAAGGAATACCGTGAGGAATGTGAGCACCAGGAGGTAATTGCTGAGCAGCAGCAGCAGCAGCTTGCTGCTGTTGTTGCTGTTGTTGTTGAGCAGCCTGTACTTGTTGAGCATGATGAACTTGAGCAGCCTGTTGAGCTTGTTGTTGTTGTTGATGAGCAGCAGTAGTCAGGTTGGGAGGATTGGCGGTTCCTGAAGGCACTGGGCTTTGATCAGGAGACTCTTGAGAATTCCCATCCAGTTGATCACCTTGATCATCTCCCAAACCTTCTTCAGGAGCATTAAGACAAGCCTGAATCAAATTCTTCCCCTCTGATTTAGTCACCAAAGGCTGTAATTTAGGAGTGGTGAAAGTGTAAACCAATCCAGTTTCACTAACCACCAACAATAAGACTTGAGTACCAGTTAACACGGATAATTCATAAGCTTTCTTCATAATCCCAGCCTTTCTCTTGGAGAAAGTAATATGTCTTCTTGATTTATCCTGGATGAATTTAATTTCGATTTTTCTGCGTTCTTTCTGTTGTTTACCTCCAGATGGTTCATCGTCATCATCATCATCGGCTCCCCCAACACCAGCAGACCCGGTGGTGGAGCTGAACTGGCTGGTTCCAGTAGGAAGTTGTTCGTCGTTTTCTAATTTGGCTTCAGTAGCGTCAGTCATCTACAATTGTTAGTATCCTTGTTTGTTATCCTTGTTCGTCATCAACAACAACCTTCAACAACATCCACTCCAACATCCACTCCAACAACATCCACTTCATCACCCTCATCATCACCGTTCCCTGGCTTCTCATGCTCAACTTCATTATCACCATGCTTGGGTGCAACCATCCAACCATAATAGGAAATTGGTTCGTACCCAAAAGGGTAACCCAACCTCAGTGTTTTTCTTTTTTTTTTTTTCTGTCGTCTCTATATTATGTTTTGGTTTGTATCCTTTTGGGAATCAACAAACTAAGAGGTGTCGATGTTGTCGTGGTTGTCGTGGTTGTCGTGGTTGTCATGATTGTTGTTCTTCTTGTTCAAATAGAAGGTTACATACCGTGTTATCGATAGTTATGGGGGAATTGGAAAAGAATATAGTAGTATCAAAAGAGTAACTTATTATTATTATTCCTACTATTAAAAAAAAAAAAAAAAAAAAATAGAACTAAAAGGGGATTGTCCAAAAAAGGGAAAAGTGCACTACTGGCGACGCCAACCTGCAAAAACGCCCATGGTTCTAGCCAGCAAAGTGGGGGTGTAACTTGCAAACGGGCCGCAACCTGTACTCGGATCGCGGCAACCTGCACTCGGCTAAGCCCAGCAGTTTGCAGGTTGTGTCTGTGGCGTTCCAAGATTACCCGGTTGATTATGTAATAGGAAAAGATTACGTAATAGATTATGTAATGAAAAGATTATGTAATATATTATGTAATACAAGTATTAATACAAGTATCGGTACAAGTATCGGTACAAGTATTGATAGTATGATAGACTACACTTCAATGGCACTGCTGGCGGAGTAGCCGCTGCCATTGGGTTGGGGAGTGGGCTGGGGGGTGGGGGACGCGGCGTCCAACTGCTGCTGCGTCACGGTGGCCACTTGCAAGTTGAGGACGGTGGTCAACAATTTGTCAATGGTTGATCTGACTTGCTGGTACGGGAACGTTTCCACCGGCTTATGGAGGGTAAGCACCAACACTTTATAGACATGGCTTTTGATGAAACTTGATTTGAGAAGCCCTGATTGCAAAAGCGATTGTAGATGATGTAATTGTTTGACAACGGCACCCTCATCAATTGATTCCAGAAGTAATTGATTAACGAGCTGGTTGTTCAACGAGGTGAAAGTTCGTTGGGCTTTAGCCAATTGCTCTGTCAACTGCCCGGCTCGTGGGAAGTTGTTGACGAATTGAGTCTGTTGTTGAGAATCTTCAAAAACATAATCATCATTAGTATCTTCAACACCCCAATCCAGATCGTAGGGATCTTCCTCTTTCTTAACTTTAACTGGTTTGGCCGGTTTGGCCGGTTTGGCCGGTTTGGTGACTTTAGCCGGTTTGGCCTTCTTGGATTTGGTCTTTTTAACAGGTTCTGGCTCTTCTATAATTTCAGGTTCACCTTTTGAACCCCATTTGACAAACTCACCCATATCAGGAGGATTAAGGGCCAATTCATAAGCTTCCTTCAATATCACCTCTTTCTTGGTCTTGACCTTGGCTTTCGCCAAGTACAGGGTGATGGCGTCGGTGGCAAGTGGTTTCAAATCAGCCACTTTCATCCAAATGTAAGTATCATCACTGAAAAATCGAACTGGAATGGCCCCTCGTTGATTTTTACTTGTTTTGGGTCGACTTCGAAGTACGTTCAGAGGTAGGAGTATATCATCAAGCACCATGGCGGGCCACGCAGGGTAGCCCTTGACTTTGGCAAGCACGATGGTGGTGGGTGGGAATTCGGGCATCGTTGGGGGAACTAGTTGGGTGGTTGTTATGATAACTTTTGAGAGATTTTGAAATACTCACTGGTGTAAGGGTCGAAATTCACAAACAAAAATACATACAATATACAATAATACACAGTCGGTAAGTATCTTGTTTACATATCAGGTGCCATAAACGTAACATCGGTTAGGGGACGTAATACGAGATTTGTCCATGGCTTAGTCTTTGCTATGTCTATTTCTGTTCTGCCTATGGATTATACTTTCTGCTCAGGCTTTTGCTCATGATTTATGCTTTTGGCTTTGCCTGTTTCAAAATTCACTCATGAATTCATTGTCCTAACAATAGAGGTTGAAAAAATGTTTTGTGATTGTTTAGGTTACACGTTCCAAATAGTCAATTTCCCCTCGCCGGTACTGGCCACCAACTGACCATTGAACTGGTTGAATTGAACCACGTTGCAGAACGAGTTGGGCACCGGGATGGAGCAGTCGACGGGGCGGCCCGTGTCCCGGTCGAGGCGCCAGCGGCGCACCTGGTTGCACCCGCCCGCGGCCACCCAGTAGGAGTCGCGGTGGCGCCAGATCTGGCACGACACGCGGTAGGCGGGGCGGTAATCATCCAAACTAGTCGAATCAAGCATGAGGCCATGCTCAAACTGAATTAAATCAGAGTTTAAATCAAAACAATAATCAGTACACATGATACCACCTCGAGAATGGGTTGTTGAGACCAATTGTTGGTTACGAAGATCAACTTTATAAACGTTACCATCTGAACAACCGATTTGTACGGTATGATCGAAACACTGAAGTGAGTTTAGGTTATCGGACCCGACAGGGAGCGAGTGGACGAGAGTAGCTTGGCGAGCATCGTAGAACCGGAGTTGTTTTTCCGTGCCGGCGGCCACGAACACGGGGCTTGGTTGTTGGTGCGGGAGGGGCACGAAGCGGCACGCGAGCAACTGGTCGTTGTTGGGGGCCCGCGCGCGAGCGACGGGCCGCTGGACCGCCAAGTCCCAGAGCACCACCGACCCGTCCATCAGGGCCGACACACAACGAGTAGAGTCGGTGATGTCGATGGCGGTGACGGCTCGATTATGATGTTTTGACAAGGAAATTATTTGGTACTCGAGATTGGGGCCCTGGGAAGGGGCGATGATTTTGAGGTGGCCCTCATTATCGCCCGTCAAGCAGAGTGACGTGGTGGGTATCAATTGAAGACTATTGATGGGAGTTGAATGGACTTGTAATGTTGTCATTAGGGTTATGAGTAGTAAACAAATTTGGTAACCCTAAACAATTACTATCCTAACTGAGCTTATACCATAAACAAATATCCTATACCCTTCCATATACCCTAAACACTAACTAGATCCAAACTGTACCTTACTCCTAACTTATAGCCTAACCAGGTTGAGGTTAGGCTATGCAATTCTCATTTGTTTTTTGTTTTTTTTTTTCATTTTTCCATTCACATTTGGTTATTTTCATTTTTCATTTGGCTATTTTCATTTTTCTTTTGGTTATTTGCATTGGTTATTTGCATTGGTTATTTGTATTGGTTATTTGCATTTGCTACTTATGTTTATTTACATTTCTTATTTAACGAGATGATATGGACAAGATGTAAACATAGTTACTAATTGTAACCATTATTGTTTTGGTAGGCACATTCTGGGAGGAGACCGTGTAGGAGACAGCGCTCCCAATGCTGCCTTCTCAAAACGGCAAATGTTTTTGCAATACAATGGACTACAAACCAACGAGTATAATTCCAAATCGTCACAGGAATATATAAATTGACAATTCCAACATTTTGAAGTCAAGGTTAAAAATTTGTTCACCACTCACTTCTAGTCATTCGTTATGCTTCAATTCTTAGTTACTTTATTGATGGCCTCATCGGCCCAAGCATTTATTTCCAACATTCCTGAAATTAATAAATTAGGTCAAACTGGTGGATCTAAATTTAGTTCAATTAAATCCCCAAGTGATTTATTGTATTCAGGTAGTCAAGTTTGTGATAAATTTTCATCTACTATTCAATCACAAAATGATACTACTGATTTCCCCATTGATTTCAATTTGTACGTGGCTAACAATGAAGATGCTCCCAATGATAACTATACCATTGATTTATACTTTAAGAATCCTAATCATCAATCATTGAATGACTTTGCCATTTTAAATGCTAGTGATTCTAACGCTGTTTTACTGCGTTACAATCCTCAACTTATTTCCAAACAACCAGGATTTGGAGTTGAATTCAAATTCAATTTTGCTAAAGGTTTATTATGTCAATTCTTGTACCAATTTACTGTCATGTATCAATTGGAAAGACAAGATAACCATAATCAAACTTCTGACAAGATCTTCTTGGTTGGTTCTTGTCAAGAAAATCAACAATATCACCCAGACGCTTATAACAATTTAATTAGTCAAGGGTTTAGATGTGTTGAATACAATTCTGGTTATAAATATGATGGTGGTAAAGATTGGTGTACCAAGTTTTACCCATCTGATCAATGTTGTGACACTTATCAAAGAGATGAGTTGGTTTCTCGTGACTCTTGTCCAGCCTCTTCTTCTGCTTCTGCCTCTACTTCTTTGGGACAACCAGTTAGCTCTGTTTATTCTCCAAGTACCTTGAGTACCGTGGCTGTTAGCTCTCAACACTCTCCCACCATTCTCACCAACGTGGAGCCCACTTTAATCTAAGCTTGTTTTCGATACCCATTAGAACTATATAGTACCACCCATATAGTCTATCACCAATATAGTCTATCACCAATATAGTCTATCACCAATATAGTCTAGATACTACCAATATAGTGCTTCCATATACTAGAGTAGTCTCTATAGCCTGTAGTCTATCCTATATAACCGGAATAGTCATAGTCTACACTATAGCCTACACTAGTTTATACTATAGTCTGAGTACTCCATCTGCTAAGACTGAGACTAGCTACTAGACTACTAGACTACTAGACTACTATAATACTAGACTACTAGACTACTAGACTACTATAATACTAGACTACTAGACTACTAGACTACTATAATACTAGACTACTATAGTACTATAATACTATAATACTACTCTACTATAATACTATACTATACTACTATAATACTATACCATACTACTATAATACTATACTACTCTTCTATACTATTCTTCTATAGTATACTACTCTTCTATACTACTACTATAATACCATAATACTATACTATAAGACTATAATACTATACTATACTACTATAATACTATACTACTATAATACTATACTATACTACTATAATACTATACTACTCTTCTATACTATTCTTCTATAGTATACTACTCTTCTATACTACTACTATAATACCATAATACTATACTATAAGACTATAATACTATACTATACTACTATAATACTATACTACTCTTCTATACTATTCTTCTATAGTATACCACTCTTCTATAATACTATACTATAAGACTATAATACTATACTACTATAATACTACTAAGACTACTCTAATAATACTCTACTATAATACTATACTATACTACTATAATACTATACTATACTACTATAATACTATACTACTCTTCTATACTACTCTTCTATACTACTCTTCTATACTACTACTATAATACTATACTATAAGACTATAATACTACAGTAGTGAAATGTTGAGGTGGGGGCGCCTGCACACAGGGCCATGGAACCTCCACATCATAAGTTTTCCATTGTCTTCTTGCATTGCATTAAATTATTTTATCATAATAAAACTATAAATTATAGTATTATTATAGTATTATTATAGTATTATTATTATAGTATTATTATAGTATTATAGTATTATAGTATTATAGTATACTTATAGTCTTAGTCTTAGTCTAGTCTAGTCTAGTCTAGTCTAGTCTAGTCTAGTCTAGTCTTAGTCTTGTAGTATAGTATCCCAGTATTATGTTCGCCTATAGTATCAGGGTACTTCTTACAAAGTAAAGGATGGTGTAGTGAGTATCTGATGTTATGTTGTGGTGATGGATTATTTTCTGGATAATCAGACCACTATACCACTGAGAGACAGTCTTATCTTACCATGCTATGCCATGCTATACCGTGCTATCTATCTCTATAGTATACTATGCTATCTGTCACTATAGCTTACGCTATAGTGACAGTGATACAACAGGGATGGTGTGAAGGGATAAATCATCTGATGGTCCGAAGGTTCCTGCTCGTGGTTAGCCCCCTAATTGGGTAAATCTTGGTCTAGCAGCAAATGAAAAACCCCTGAACGCCTGCAAAAAAAGAAACCAACAAAAACCGGTATAAAGGACAATTATTCCCCATCACTTTTGTTCTTTCAACGGGGGAAGTCACCAACCAATTCCAGTATGGGTGACTATCTTACTCCTTCCGAATTGCCTCAACCAAGGTTGAAACGTACCAACACCGGGTTCACTCCCAACCAGATCATTGCTCTCGATGCTTCAATTCCGGAACTGGCCAAACAATTATGGCATAAATATTCTCAATTAAAGCCTTTGGATTCGTCTCAATCCAATTTGAATCAACATGATACCGTTATCACCAACTCGGATAAGTTTCAACAGTCGTTTGTGAATCATGTGGAAACCACGTTGGCTCGTAACATGTACAATTGTGATAATTTGGCTGCTTACCAAGCCAGTGCCACCACCATTAGAGACGGGCTTATCATTGACTGGGCCAACACTCAACAGAAACAAACGGTTCATGATGGTAAACGGGTCTACTATTTGTCGCTTGAATTCTTAATGGGCCGGGCCATGGATAACGCCTTAATTAACTTGAAGGCACGTGACCGTGCCCACGATTCATTATCATTACTTGGGTTCAACTTGGAAGATGTCTTGGATGAAGAACCCGATGCTGCTTTGGGTAATGGTGGCTTGGGTCGGTTAGCTGCTTGTTTTGTCGATTCATTATCCCTGAAAAATTATAGTGGATGGGGTTATGGTTTAAATTACCAATACGGGATTTTTAAACAAAAAATCATCGATGGTTATCAGGTGGAAACTCCCGATTATTGGCTTCGTTATTCTAACCCATGGGAAATCGACCGTCATGAAATTCAAATCCCCGTCGATTTTTATGGTTATGTAAGTGAAGAATTCGATTCTAATTTACAAAAAACAATTAAAACCTGGCATGGAGGTGAACGAGTCCTTGCCGTGGCTGCTGATTTCCCCATCCCCGGTTATAATACCACCAATACCAATAATTTGAGATTATGGAATGCTAAACCAACCCATGAATTTGATTTTACCAAATTCAATTCGGGTGATTATCAATCTTCAGTAGCGGGTCAACAACGGGCAGAATCAATCACGGCCGTCTTATATCCCAACGATAATTTCTACGAGGGGAAAGAATTACGGTTGAAACAACAATATTTCTGGGTGGCTGCCTCCTTGTATGATATTGTTCGTCGTTTCAAAAAAACCCACAAGACCAATTGGCAACGATTCCCCGATCAAATTGCCATTCAGTTGAATGATACTCATCCTACTTTGGCAGTGGTGGAATTACAACGTATCTTGGTTGACTTGGAAGGTCTCGACTGGAACGACGCTTGGAATATCGTCACTAAAGTGTTTGCCTATACCAATCACACCGTGATGACGGAAGCTTTGGAAAAATGGCCCGTGGAATTGGTGGGGAAATTATTACCTCGTCATTTGGAAATCATTTACGATATTAACTATTTCTTCTTGAAAGATGTTGAACATCGTTTCCCCAATGATCGTGACTTATTAACCCGGGTTTCCATTATCGAAGAAGGTGACCCTAAATCGGTTCGTATGGCGTATTTGGCCATTATTGGTTCTCATAAAGTTAATGGGGTGGCAGAATTACATTCAGAATTACTTCGTACCACTCTTTTCAAAGATTTTGTCAAGATTTATGGATCCGATAAATTCTTCAACGTTACCAATGGTGTTACTCCAAGACGTTGGTTACGTCAAGCCAATCCGGAATTGGCTAAATTAATTAGTGAACTGTTGAATGATCCTAATTATGAATACCTCACCAATTTGGGTAATTTGAAAAAATTGGAACAATTTGTTAATGATGATCATTTCCTTACTCGTTGGGATAATATCAAATTTAATAATAAGGTTCGCTTGGCCAATTTGATCAAACAAGAAACCGGCATCGTGGTGGATCCAACCGTTTTCTTTGATATCCAAGTTAAGAGAATTCACGAGTATAAACGTCAACAATTAAATATTTTTGCCGTTATTTACCGTTACTTACACATTAAGGAATTGATCAGTCAAGGAGTTTCCATCGATGACATTAAATTGAAACACTACATTTCAAAATTGTCCGTCATCGGTGGTAAAGCAGCCCCTGGCTACTACATGGCCAAGACCATCATTCATTTGATTAATGAGGTTTCCCGTGTTGTTAACAGTGATGACTCCATCGATAACTTGTTGAAAGTGGTGTTTATGCCCGACTACAACGTTTCAAAGGCTGAGATCATTTGTCCTGCCTCTGATTTGTCCAATCACATCTCTACCGCCGGTACCGAAGGTTCCGGTACTTCCAACATGAAGTTTGCCTTGAACGGTGGGTTGATTATCGGGACCGTCGATGGGGCCAACGTTGAAATCACCCGTGAAATCGGTGAAGACAACATCTTCCTCTTTGGTAACTTGGCCGAGTCTGTTGAGGAAATTAGACATAAACACTACTACGAAGGAGTTTCGGTACCTGCCACTTTACAAAAAGTGTTTGATGCCATTGAACTGGGTCTTTTCGGTAACCCAGACGAGTACCGTCCCTTGATCGACAGTATCCGCCACCACGGTGACTACTACTTGGTCAGTGACGACTTTGATTTGTTCTTGGAAGCCCACCAAAAACTCGAAAAAGTTTATGGTCATCACGGTGGTGACGCTCGTGATAAAGACCATTTACACCGCTGGGTCCGTAAAGCCGTGTTATCGGTGGCCAACATGGGCTTCTTCAGTTCTGACCGTTGTATCGACGAGTACGCAGAAACCGTCTGGGAAATTGAACCTCTTAGTCAGTAGATTAGTAGATTTTTCGTTTATCGATTTGTTTAGTTAGGTTTATCTATTTTGTTTAGTAAAGTTTATCAATTGTTTAGTTAAGTTGATCTATTTTGTTTAGTAAAGTTTATCAATTTGTTTATTTAAGCTTATTGATTTGTTTATTTAAGTTTATCAATTTGTTTAGAAGTTTATCAATATGTTTAGTTAAGTTTATATTGTTTTTTGCAACTATTTGTAGATCCGTGCACCATCCCCACCCACGGCAAAAATCAACAGGAAAAAAGAAAAAAAAAAAGTAGCGTGTAAAAAAAAAAGAAAAAAATAGAATCAACGTTTACTTCTATTTTTGTTAATACCCCTTGAAACAACAACACAAGACACCAATTAGCAAAGACAGTGGTTACAATTGGTAGTCCGATACTCGTTTGAAGCTTAGGGAAACACCGACGTCCACGTGCACACGCCTTTCTTGGGTGTTTATTCAGATTCTTTTTATTTAATTAGTGTTTAAACGAAATTGTATTGCTATTGAAATAGAGGTCGGCCATGATACGGATGTTAATCTTGTTGCTTATCCAGGTACTTGCGGTGGTGGCCAATCCGCTTAAGGTGGGATTGGGACTGGACTTGGCCCAAAAATTCTTGGTGACCGATCTACCCGGGCTTCATCAAAATATCCCTCAGGATGAGGTACCCACCATGTTTGCAGGACAACTCGAACTATTCAAGGAAAACAACACCCACTACTTCTTCTGGAAGTTCGCCGATCGTAACAAGATCCCCGAGGCCAAGGGAAGAACCGTTTTCTGGCTCAATGGGGGGCCTGGATGTTCATCCATGGATGGAGCCTTGATGGAAGCCGGTCCATTTAGAATTAATCACAAAGGGGAAGTAACCTTGAATGATGGATCATGGCATAAAGCCGGTGATATGGTGTTTGTGGATCAACCAGCCGGTACTGGTTTTAGTTTCACGGACGTGTATCTTCATGATTTAGATCAGGTTGCCGTTGATTTTCTTCGATTTCTCGATAAATACTTTGAGATGTTCCCTCAGGATATTAACAACGAAATTTACTTCGCCGGTGAAAGTTATGCCGGTCAGTACATTCCTTACATTGCGGCAGGGATCTTGAAGTATAACAAACAACATCCTGAAAAACAGTATAAATTGAAAGGTTTATTGATTGGAAATGGTTGGATTTCTCCTAATGAACAAAGTTTATCCTACTTACCTTACTCGGTTCAGGCCGGAATAATCTCCACTTCCAACCCACAATGGCAGGCCCTTTTAGTGCAACATCAGAAATGTCAACATATCGTGGATCAAATCGATAATATCAGTGATGGGAAAGTTCATGAGGTGGAAGTGGATTCGGGTGTTTGTGAAGATATTCTTAATATGATCTTACGAGCCACTCGTGATCATGAACATCGGTCTCAAGAATGTTACAATATGTATGATTATACTTTGAAAGATACATTCCCCTCGTGTGGGATGAATTGGCCCCCTGATTTAACCCGGGTCGGTCCCTTTTTAAATAATGATAAAGTTCAGGCTGATTTGAATTTAATCAATCAGAAAAAATGGCATGAATGTTCGGGTAAAGTAGGACGGTTCTTTAATGCTCGTCATTCGTTACCAGCAATCCATCTTTTACCCGATATTCTTAAAGAAGTGAACGTGATGCTTTTCAATGGGAACCGAGATATTATTTGTAATTATATTGGTACCGAAAACATGATTAAGAAATTAAACTGGAATGGAGGAATTGGGTTTGGCGCTGAGGAAGAAACCATCGATTGGATTCACACCAATAAGACCAGTGGGTATATTAAGACCGGGCGTAATTTAACCTATGTCAATGTATTTGACTCTTCACATATGGTACCATTTGACTTACCGGAAGTTTCACGAGCCTTGATTGATTTAATCACCGGTAATTTTGACGTGGTGGAAGAAGCCAGTCACGAAGATTTGACCAAACGGGCTTTTGTCACCTATCCCTTGGGTGAAAGACAATCCAAACAAGTTCCAGGTACCAAACCTTCTACTGCTTCATCTACTCCTTCTACTCCTTCATCTACCCCTTCTTCTGCTGCTCCATCCACCTCGTCCACTTCCAGCCTCCCCGACCAAGAAGACTCTCATACCACCAGCCGTATCACCCGGTTGATCCAATTGCTTGTGATTGTCGTTCTTATCTGGGGTATTTGTGTCATGTACAACTCGTACCGGGCCCGTCCATCCTCGATCATCAAGACTCGTCCTTCATCGGGCCGTAAGAAGAATGTCCAATGGGCCGATCAACTTCGACAATTCCAGGAAGAAGATGACTTCCCCTTGCATGATAACAAGAACCAGGGGTTCTTATCCAAAGCATTCAGTAAGTTGAAAGGTGGTAATGATGGACGCGGCACCTATACTGCCGCGGGCACCTCAGAAGACATTGAGTTGGGTGAAGGAATCCAATCCAATGACAACGCCGATGACTTTGTCATCGAGAGCGAGGATGAAGAGGACACTCGTCTTTCACCTCAAGAGCCTCAGGAACAATCAAATAATTAAATAAAGTAATAAATATAATTTAGGTGTAAATTTTGCAGTAACTAAAAAAAAAAATTACTAAATACAAAAAGACGTGCGAAGCACAAGAAAAATTATCACCAAAATTTAAAACCTGATTGGAAAATTAATCCAGATGAAGACCACTGTTTGACGACCATAGACGACACCGCTTGTGAATATGTTGAGACAGACCTATCGTCAGTTGGCCACGAGTGCTGGTGGGCTCAAGATTGCACAACCACCCAAGTATACGTTAGGATCGTTGCGTACGTTCCCATCCTTAGAACCCCATAGTCTTATACCATTACCCAGTAAATTTGTTGATCAACCCTTAAGAAGAGATTTATTATGGAGTGCGGTGGTGTTTGAGGCCGACCGTGCTCGTGTTGGGTCCGGGTACGTCATTACCAAAGGAGATAAATTATATTCGAATCGAAAATTACATCCACAAAAGGGGACTGGACGAGCCAGAGCAGGTGATGCCAATTCTCCCATCAGAGACAATCCAGTGAAGGCACACGGGATCAAAGCACCTCATGATTGGTCTACCAAGTTGCCATCCAAGATTTATAGCAAAGCCTTTCAAACTGCATTATCGGAGCAATACCGCCAGGGGAAATTGTATATAATAGGAGAAGGAGAAACCCCGGTTGAAAATGGTGACGATACCATCGTTGATTTTAAGTATGATTACGAATATGCCACCGAGCAATTCGTTAAGCAACATGACTTGGAAAGATTACATTTATTGTTTATTACTGATGATCAACGAGACAATTTACTCAAATCAACCGAACATATCAGTGATAAGGCAGACGTGTTGATCAAAGAGGCGGTTGAAGTCAGAGATATCTTAAAAGCCAACCGTATCTATATCGAAGCCCCTGCTTTACAATGGTTGATTGGTAAATATTCCACCGATTAAACCTTAGCATACATATTTTCTGTACATAGCCAATGTATTCTACAATCTGAATAATCCATTGTATTAGCACTATAGACTACTATACTAGTCCACTATAATTAGTCTACTGTAAACCAGTCTATACTATTACGATCTTATAGACTATGGTCTACTATAATCTGCTATAATCTTATAGACTACTATTATACCAAATCTACTATAATCTTATAGACTACTATTATACCAAATCTACAGTAAGCTTATAGACTATAGTCTTTATAATCTACTATAATCTTAATGACTACTATTATACTAAGTCTGTAATCTTATAGAATATTGTCTATCATAATCTACTATAATCTTATAGACTACTATCATACTAAATCTACTATAATCTTATAGACTACTATTATACTGGACTATAATCTTATAGACTTATTCTACTGGACTATAATCTTATAGACTTATTATAGTGGACTATAATCTTAAATTATATTTCTGTCACATGACTCGACTTAGGGCTTCTGCCCTGGCGGCTGAGGGTGCGGTTGTGTGCAGTGCCGCTCACATATAGTGAGCCTCGCTTTAGAAAGCTCATCATTTGGATTACATAATCCACGTTAATGAGAAAAATTGTGAAAAAAAAATAGGCAACGAAAAAAAATAGGAAAAAAAAAAAGAAGATAGTTATAAAAAATTGGATATACTTGTTTTAGAGGTTCCTATTAACACCATAGCATCATAGACAATAGCCACCATGTCCTTAGTTGTCCAAGAAGAAGGTTCATTCCAACACATCTTACGGTATGTGAGACCCCGTCCATTTAATGAAGCAGGATAGTCGTGAAGATAGATGAAAATCAAAAAGTATAAGATGAAAATTATAAGATGAAAAGTATAAGATGAAAATTATAAGATGAATAATTACAAGATGAATAATTACAAGATGAATAACTACAAGATGACTAATTATAAGAAGACGAATAATTATAAGAAGAGTCAAATGTGAAGGAAGAGCAGTGATCGACGTAATCCATAGTCAGATGAATTGAAAGAATAAGAATCGAACGTATCAGAAGAATCAGAACATGAATATCGATGTAATGACAGAAAATACCAAAATCAAGATGAAGAAAGAAGAAAAACAAACACGAAGATGACGGTCAAGTCAAGATATACCCGATTTGATTCTATTCCAACCGACTATCCATATACACGAAGATATACTAACTTTAATAATTTAGTTTGTTGAACACCAACATCGATGGTAGAATTAAAATTATGTACGCTTTGACCAAGATCAGAGGTGTCGGTCGTCGTTACTCTAACTTGGTCTGTAAAAAAGCTGATGTTGATTTACACAAGAGAGCTGGTGAATTAACCCAAGAAGAATTAGAAAGAATTGTTACCATCATGCAAAACCCAACCAACTATAAGATCCCAGCTTGGTTCTTAAACAGACAAAAAGATCAAGTTGACGGTAAAGACTACCACGTCTTAGCTAACAACTTGGAATCTAAATTGAGAGATGACTTGGAAAGATTGAAGAAAATCAGATCTCACCGTGGTATTAGACACTTCTGGGGTCTTAAAGTTAGAGGTCAACACACCAAAACTACCTCTCGTGGTCGTTAAACAATTTAGGCTTTGGTTTATATAAAATTCTTCTTTCCCTGTTTTTATTAGTTTAATCTTAGCTTGATAATATAATGTTTATACTTTATCTATTGTAACCTACTTTTTATTGTATTTATATATGACTATAGATGCGATTGTAATAATTGATCCTTAATCCCTAATGCTTTAAAATTTGGTTTAATGTCTTGCACGATACTAACATATTGAGGTTGATTGGTGGTTATACTCTTCATGACGGCCTCAATACAAAGCAATGCCGACATTCCTTCTTCTGCCGTACAATAAGGTTCTTCCACCCCATTTATTACATCCACAAAATGATCTAGTTGTAAATCAAACGGTAATTGTGAGTACACCGATTTCTTGGTCACGAGTGATTCTCGAGTTATGGGGTTCAACCAGTTTTTGTCATCGTATTGAGAATACTGGGGTTGATGATAAATTGACATATCGGGCATCGATAACGTGCCATGAGTTCCAAATATACGATAAGTACCTTGCAAATCATCGTGTTTGGGGATGGTGGGGTTTTCCCCCGTGGCCGATTCGAAATTAAATGGGGATACCACATTATCACTACACATGAAAGTACCGGTAATACCGTTGGCGAATTTCAACGTTATACAAGCCCCTTCATCAACATTGGGGTATTGTGAACGTTGTTTGGTTAAAAGTTCGGCATAAACTTTCACAATGGGCCCAAATAAATATTGGAGTAAATCGATATCATGAACAAGGTTAATAAGTAATACCCCACCACCAGTTTTATTGTCGGTTCTCCATGGAGAATTGATATAATAATCATTTGGTTTCCGAAGTGCCCAAGTCCCCTGAATAGCAATGGGTCTACCCACTCTATGAAGATTTTTCTTGGTTTCCACAATATATGGATTGAAGCGACGATGATGACCCACCAATAGTTTAACATTATGTTGTTCGGTGTATAATTTTAATGCTTGTGAATCAGCCACCTGAGTACTCAATGGTTTCTCCACTAAAAGATGGATTCCGTAACTGGCCAACTCGGCTGCAACTCGAACGTGGATATGATTGGGTGTACACACAATGGCCCCATCGGGGTATGCAGTATTATGATCATGAGCGTATTTAATCATGGCTCCAATCGAAGTGAAATGAATGGTATCCAATTCGTTGGCTATAATGGAAGCCTGGGGCAGAGGATCCACTATCCCGTATAATTCCGTTTTGTCATTCAGTTTGACGTGTTTGGCGTGACGGGGACCAATAAGCCCAGCACCCACCACCACTATCTGTATCTTACTCATCGTTGACGGCGTATATCAATCTAAAAGACAACTAGTTGACTGGATCCATTTTTCACTTTGGTTGAAAAATTTTTCATTAGCTTTAATTTCTTTTTTTCTTTTTCTCGTGGGGTGCCGATGACTCAATGGGGAAATTATGGGCTGCAACACCTTTGATTAACGAAGATGTAAGCACAAACATGATAGACGAACGATAGCTGGAGGGGACATGATGCATTTGTGGGAAGAAATGTCACCAGACTACTATACAGCTGACTACAGCTGAGACTACAGCTGAGACTGAGACTATACAGCTGAGACTGAGACTATACAGCTGAGACTGAGACTATACAGCTGAGACTACAGCTGAGTCCCAGGGTGACGACCAAGAAGAGAGTAAGACAATAAGAAGACAGATTTACGGTAAGCAAATAAGAAAGCAGAAGAACCAGATCTTGTCGCTTATGGTCTCGAGTCTTTCTCGGTACTTAGTCGTCTCTGTCGTTAGTCTTAGTCTCTTCTTAGCCTCTGTCTTGATCTTTGTCTCAGTCTTCTTAGCCTCTGTCTTGATCTTTGTCTTCTTAGCCTCTGTTTTGATCTTTGTCTCAGTCTTCTTGGTCTCTGTCTTGATCTTTATGTTGATTCCTTCTCTTCTTCTTCACTACTGTCTAGCTGTCCTGGTGTCTGGCTGTCATGTCCAGCTGTAGCTGTCTTGGTGTCTTGGTGTAGCTATTGGGTCCTGCATGTAAAATCTGGTGATAATTCAAAAAGTAGCCGCTGAATGTGATCAACAACAACAACTCCATCATCATCGCCGTCATGTCATTTGATATCAACTGGAACAACTTGATATCCGACGATGCCATCAGTGGGTCCATAAAAGAGTTTCTCGACTCGCAGTTCCAAAAACTTTCGCTTCCATCCTATATTGCCAATTTATCCGTCACCAGTTTTAGTCTTGGGAATACACCACCTGAAATAACCATACGACACATTAGTGATCCTTTCGATGAGTTTTATCAGGAAGAAGATGAGGAACAAGAACTGACCAAGCCAGATACCGATGATTCCCCCCAGAGCAACTATCAGGAGAAAAATCACGATTTGTCCGATGATTATTCTAGTGATGGGTTTAGTGATTCATTCGACGACGACGATGATGAAATTGCTCAAGCCATACCCCCAATCAACCCCCATCCTCTTCTTCACAATCAGCTTCATAACTATAATATGAACAACGTGGGTTTGGGCAATACCACGTCCACTCATACGGGTAATGACACCCCTACCAATATATTCAACCAGAATCCTTATAATAATTTACGTCATCAACCCACCAAACCTCAACTATTAACGAGCCACCAAAAATCTCCCGTTAAACACGATAATGACATTCAATTCATCTTGGAAATCAATTATCACGGTGATTTACATATGGAAGTGACCGTCAATCTTCTTGTAAATTATCCTAGTTCGAATTTCATATCTCTTCCAATTAAACTACATATAAGTGAATTGACCATTCATTCGGTGGCCGCGGTGGCCTATCTAAATCGAGCCGTGTTTTTCTCCTTCTTGTGTGATATAAACGAATCAAATACCGATTATTTCACCTCATCTCATCGCTCGTCTCAAACGTTAGCTCATCAACATTCCGAACTAAACGTGGCTACTGGGGGGAACTTTGTTGATTACGTCACTGGCCCCAATAATCGTGAACGTATTGATATCATTAAGAAAATCAGAATCGAATCCGAAATTGGGGAAGTGGAAAATAACGTATTAAGAAATGTCGGCAAAGTCGAACGGTTTTTGGTCGAGCAATTACGAAATATCATCAGAGATGAAATCGCCTGGCCGGGCTGGGTATGTTTTGATCTAAATGACGACGAATAACCTGTAGATAGCAAATCAGATCTAGATCTGATATCCCACTGATCTATCATATTGATATATCATTTCAACCTATCATATTAATGTATCATATTAATCCGTCACATTGATCTTTCATTAATTTAGTGTAATGACCTAGCATATTAATATATCATAATGACCTATCATATTAATATATCATATTGATCTATCACACTGATGTATCATATTGATCTATCACACTGATGTATCATAATGATCTATCACACTGATGTATCATTGATGTATCACGCTCTATCATAATGTAGTGATCTATCACACTGATGTATCATTGATGTATCACGCTCTATCATAATGTAGTGATCTATCATAATGTAGTGATCTATCATAATGTAGTGAATGTGAGTTGCAAACTAATAGTGCGCCGCGATTGCGACATGGTAAAATTACCGCCGAGGGGTCGGAATCATAAATAACCCCCAATTCCCCATTTCTTCGTTTCTTCAATTCTTCACCATCATCATCATGTCCCAACCTAACGATATCGCCATCACCTCGTTCAATGCCAATCATGCCTCGTACGATACTTTCCGTCCCTCGTTCCCCAAACCATTGACTCGTCAATTTTTAATTGATTTAAACTTGGCCTCCCCCACCGAATTCTTCACCAATAAAAAAATCCTCGAATTAGCCGCCGGTACCGGTAAGTTTACCAGGAATTTGGTAGAGTTTGGCTGGGATGAAAACTTACTAGCCGTCGATCCTTCCTCAGGAATGTTATCCACTTTAAAACAAAACTTCCCGTCAATTAAAACGTTGGAAGGATCATCTTATAATCTTGATGTACCTGATTCAAGTTATGATGCCATCATTATAGCTCAAGGATTCCACTGGTTTTCCGATTTTGATTCATTGAAAGAACTCAATCGGGTCTTGAAACCAAATGGATCTCTTGGATTAATTTGGAATTTCGACGTGGCAGTAACTCCTAGTCTTAATATTAAAACTGAAAAATTACCTCAATTCACCTTCTTGTTCGATAAACAAACTTTACCTTCAGATGCTTACGAAACTGGAACTCATTTAGTTGAAACTTTGCCAGACTCCAAAGATAAACCTTATCAAGTTGCCAGTGCCGTGTTTGGTAAAACTTCATGGGCAGCTGAAGCAGGCAAACACGTATATACTTACGATATTGGTGTTCCTCAATATCGTCATGGGAAATGGAGACAGGTGGTTAGTGAACCCAATGACTATTTTGGGCCCATTGAAAAAGAGGACTTTTTCTTATACAATTCGTTCATTAAACAAGATTCCTTGTTTCACTATTGGGAAACGAGATCCTACATCACCAAACTCTCTCAAGATGAAAAGGATAAATTGAAAGTCGAGTTGGAGAAAATCGTCGATGCAAACGTCAAAGAAAGTGACAAAGTGGTCATTGATGGCGAGGAATTGCTTCGTAAGACAATGGGTACCCACGCTGTGGTGTTAACTAAGAAATGATAATCAACTGTATTTCATGTATTATGTATCAATATGATGTGTCAATATGACGTGTAAATTCGACGTATCACTTCGATGTATCAATTAGATGTATCACTTATGTATCACTTCGCTGTATCACTTCGATGTATCACTTCGATGTATCAATTAGATGTATCAATTAGATGTATCACTTCGATGTATCACTTCGATGTATCAATTAATCAGTTAAATATATCAATTGGACATGACGCTTAAGTGTATCAGACGTCACTGTAAGCTAGATACTTCAATGTCTGTGATTCTTAGATGTATCAACTCTCATTTATCGGAAATTGCTCGCCTAACAAATCCCAAGGGGGGCCCTTTGTTTTGGCCAAAAAAAAAAACAATTTTCGTAGATGTAGCTCTATAAGTCGATTTGTTTCTTTTAAAGGACGGGCGATATAAATATATTGCATTTAGTATCATTCAATACTCAAATGAACTCGTGAAACGTGGTATTGATGTAATTTATGCCAAATTAACATTTTGTCTAATTTTGTTAGCAACTTTTTGAGAAGTTCATCTTTCGCAACCAATTTTTTTAAAAAGAAAAATCAAGTTTTCATCGAATTTTGAACAAAAATTTTGAAATTGTCATTTTTTGAAAAAATTGAAAAAATTGGGGTGGAAAGCGCCTGCCAATTTTCACCAGAATTGATCCCACGAGATCACAGAATGTAAGTAAAATACAAAAATGCCTTTATTAAGACGGTTACATTTGAAATATAATACTATTACTTTATTGGATTCACATCATTCTTCAGTAACGAGATAAACATATTTTTATCAACTTTTTTGACCCCATTTTTGGCCAATTTTTGTTTTTTTGATTTTCAAAATTTGGCAAGTTCACAAATTTCCGAAAAAAATGTTATAGAAGTCAATGAATCAAGCATTTTAGACAAACATGGCCTTTACCTTACAAAACCGGCCCTGGCATAAAAAAAAATTCAACAGGGCTCCCCCTACGTAGCTGTTTGTTAGGAAAATGGAACCGTATTTGGCTCCAATTTCCAAGTCTACGAGTCTATATACCGAAGAACACTTAGGGTTTACGACGGACCAAAGACAAACTCTCTCTGCACAAATTAACTGAAATATCCAATAGCCCAACCCTCAGCAAACACTCTAATATCAACTAGCCAAAGAGCCAGATCTTGATAGCTGTACCAACTCCACGTCTGTTACGCATCCCACTGATTAAAATCTCCATCAAGAATGTAAATCCATTAACAGATATCCACCACGAAATACACCATTGATGGTGTATTTATCGCCAGCCCCAAGTTAGTTGCGAATAGCAACTCATCTTGGTGCGTGATGAAGACGTAGATTTTCTAACCGGCGAAACATCATAATGGAGGCTTAAGGAGAAAGTAAGTATTGAAGAAATGGATATGGAGTTTGATAAGTAAAGCAATGTGAGTATTGCCAGAGACGGATGTTCTAATTGTATTTATGAAGATCGAGTCCTTTCCTCCGAACATTGATTTATAACTTCGATTAGCTCAAGAACGCAGGAGTTCATACTTAAATGGAAAGCACAGAGAAGTAGAGGAGTTGATTTGAAAACCACAGAGACGATTTTACAGCCGCCAATGAAGTCTCAAAACTTTCTCAAAATTTTTTTTTTGCAGCAATAACCACAAATAGGTCTAACCACAAATATGTTTAGAGACAATTAGAAGAAGAAAAGGCCCCTAAACTTTCAACTGAAATGACAAAGAATGAAAAACAGAGTGAATAAACATAAAAATGTCTGAATTCAAGCAAATACAAATTTGTAAGACGATTAGGCAGTTGTAGAGCCATGCTGTATTTTAAACATATAAATGTATCTACATAAGAAGAAAAGAGCTTCTGAAGAAGAAGAAGAAATAAAAGGGAGGCTGCCATGTTTAACTAGCTAAGGAGGTCAATTGTTTACTTTCAATGGTCATCAAAAGCAGATGAAGGGAAAAGAGTATATATGGCTCAACAAAGAGACAGATGAAAGATAAACTAAAAACTATAGAAGAAATTACCACGAGATCTTGGTACCATCATGATCGTAGAATGCATCACCATCATCTTTTTTGAGACCATTGACAATTTTCAAAAGATCGGAAACACTCTCATTTGGTTGGAGTACTTTGAACCCAGCGACTTCGGTAGTTCCTTCTGCAATGACAGATTTGGTTAAATCGGTAGCAACCAACCCCGGGTTCACAGCGATGACTACCGAATTCTTGACATGGTCCAATTCAGATGATTGATGATCAAAAGAAATGTGTCTAGTGACATGATTCAAGGCAGCTTTGGAGGCCCCATAATGAGATGAAGGGAAGGTGATATAATTATTAGTAAGCCCCACAATGGAACTGATAAAGATAATTTTTTTGGGAGATTCAGGATTACTTTGCTTAGACCAGTAAGGGAACAAAGCCTTGTAAGCCTTAACAGCTCCAAAAGTATTAACTTGGAAGTGTCTATCAAATTCTTCAATTGGTGCATCTAAAATTGACTGTATATTCTTTTGTGCAATACCACTATTATTGATGATCACGTCAATCCCAGTGGGTGCAAAATCGTTGATTTGGTCCGGCAAACCAGCAACCAATTTATCCAAGGAGTCAGCCACGTCAAATTCGATAATCTTAAGATTATCACGATTCAAATCTTTCAAAGCCTGAGCATTGGCTAAAGATCTGGTAGTAGCAATCACTTTATTGGAGGAGTCTTCAGAGAGTTGTTTGGCAAATTCAAACCCAATGCCTCTATTGGCACCGGTGACAAAGTAGGTGACGGTCATGTTGAACAATTTACAGTATTAAAAAAAAAAAAAGAAAACGCAAGCTTAGGTCGAAACTCACCTAACTTATAGTATTCAGAGACTTGTAGCCAGTCGTGAAAACTAATTATCCATGTATCTAAATAATTACTCTAAATTATCTTATCGCAAATTCGGACGAAAACCACCAAGACTGCAAAGTATAAGTTTCGGATTCGGAAATGTGACTTCAAAGTTCCGGCTCCACAATGATCAAGAATACTATTGTTCAGTCTGAAAACTTCTATTACCCTGGGGAACTGGTGAGTTGCGAAATTGTAAAGAAATTTCTCCTAACCAATTATCGTTCACTTCAAACATAAATGAGATGGTATTACTCAGCAGACATTACTCAGCAGATAATTACTCAGCAGATAATACGACAATTACTTTACAATTAATGGAATTTTTATCGTATTCGAAATGGTGCCACAATATTTTGTTAAAGGAATGCCACTTTCGCTGGGGACCGAGAAGTTAGATTGCAATAAAGAATTCGAACTTTGTTTCTGAAAGGAAGTGATTATTTCCCAGACTTCTTACAGTCAAGGAAAACTTGATTCGTCGAAGAAATGACTTTGATTTTCATTTATGTATGTTATTGAGCATCGTTATTCTGTTGATATTGGTTCTTTGGTATTAGTTTGTGACAAGGAAATTGTATATTACTTTTTGTCGGTATTACTATTTTTTAATTTTATAACCCTAATGCATATATAAGTAGAAGAAAAATATCAGAAGCGATCAGAAACGATGAAGCGAAGTATACAAGCTTTGAGTGAACATCTTCAGAAGTTGAGGCACTCATTTGCAAACCACAGAGGCTTTACATCAATATTCGTTGATAACCTGTGTCTAATATAAGTCTGTTGAAGAATCCGCAGTGAAGATGTCAATGATGCATATTTTCTCAATGGTCATCAAAAACAGATGAAGGGAAAAGAGTATATATGGCTCAACAAAGAGACAGATTAAGATAATCTAAAAACTATAGAAGAAATCACCACGAGATCTTGGTACCATCATGATCGTAGAATGCATCACCATCATCTTTTTTGAGACCATTGGCAATTTTCAAAAGATCAGAAACACTCTCATTTGGTTGAAGCACTTTGAACCCACCAACTTCACTGACATCATCCCCTAACAAAGCCCTGGTTGCATCAGTCGCAACCAATCCAGGGTGCACAGCAATAACGATTGAATTCTTTATATGATCCAATTCTGATGATTGATGATCAAATGAAAGGTGTCTAGTGACATGATTCAAAGCAGCTTTGGAGGCCCCATAATGACATGAAGGGAAGGAGGCATAATTATTAACTAACCCCACGATGGAACTGATAAAGATAATTTTTTTGGGAGATTCAGGATTACTTCGCTTAGACCAGTAAGGGAACAAAGCCTTGTAAGCCTTAACGGCCCCAATAGTATTGACTTGGAAGTGTCTATCAAATTCTTCAATTGGAGCATCAAGAATACTATTGAGGTTGTTCTGAGCAATACCACTATTATTGATGATCACGTCAATCCCATTGGGCGCAAAATCGTTGATTTGGTCCGGCAAAGCAGCAACCATATTATCCAAAGAGTCGACAACGTCAAATTCAATAATTTTAATATTATCGCGATTCAAATCTTTCAAAGCCTGAGCGTTGGCTAAAGATCTGGTTGTAGCAATGACCTTATTGGAGGAGTTTTCAGAGAGTTGTTTAGTAAATTCAAACCCAATACCTCTATTGGCACCGGTGACAAAGTAGGTGACGGTCATATTGGACAATTTGTATACAGTATTGAAACAAAAAAATGCAAGAGAAGGAAATTTAGGATGCTGCCTACCTTATAGTGTTAAGATACGGTTGGGGAAGCTGTTCACCCATAGTAAAGCTTACTAATTAGGTCAAAGGGTTATCAAAATCAAATCAGTCCCTGATCAAGTGTAATTGGCCCACATATTGTTGTTTTTCAAATGGTGCAAAATTCTGATTACTAAAAGCGGAGATTGGAACCCTTCTCCGAAACTCGCATGAAGATTGTTGCCAATTTTAAACCACAGTCCAAATGATTACTAACAAACATCCCAACAAGCACCAGAATGCCAGTTGCTAACAAAGTACAATATGCTCTCGCATATATCCACAAGACTCAGATTAGGCTTTAACAATGATAAAACAGGCAATTGTTCAATCTCTTTCAATCTTGGTTACAGATGAGAAAAGGAGTTGCAAAATTGTGTGGAATTCTCGTTCGTGCGGCTTTGCTTTTTAACCAAAGAATCGTCCAATTTAAACATGAATGATACGGCATTACTCGGCCATTACTCAGCAGATCCTAGGAGTACTCAACAGACTATAGTCCAGTTTATGGAACTCTTACCCCTATTCTGAATCATGGTACCCTCGATTACTACCAAAGTAGAAAAAATGTCATCTTAACGGTGTATACATTAACTTGGAATAAAGTGGCTTCCAACAAACTTTTGAAGTTTTATTGATCTAAAATGCATGGACGATCACCCTTCGACAAATATCGATAATACCACTTCACTCGTGGCAGCTATGACTTTCATTTTCACTCATTAAACGGACTACAGAACAAGCTTGGACTTGAGTTTCAAAGGGGTCAGATTTCTAAATTATGAAAATTGTCTTGAAAGTCTATCGTCGTGGTCCTTGAACAGAAACACCATTTATTCAATTCTTAGTATTTTGAGAAAGTCCTGTCGTTTAAAATCTATCTCCTCAAGGGCTATCATATTCCTGATATCCGAAATCGTTTTTGCCATTTGCCTTCAGAGATGGTACTACTGTCAACCTGCTAGATATTAAAAACTTGATGTCTTCCTCGGCACGGCGACTATTTCTTAATTTAGTGTTGTCGATATCACTGTTTCTCAACTTCATATACACCAATGAATTGCCAGAAGGTACTATACATACCATAAGAAAGGAAGAGATAAGAAACATGAAGAAAGGCATCCAGGCTTGGGGAGGGGGGGGCGAGAAAAATGGTCAGAAGTTGAGAAGGTGATTTGTAAGTCACAGACACGATTTTACAGCCACAAATGAAGTCTCAAAAGTTTTGCAGCAATAACCACAAATAGAACCCCATAATAGCTTTAAACACAAATAGGTTTAGCCACAAATAGGTCTATCCACAGAGGACAACGAAAAGCTCCAACAGCAAAGCTTTCAGATTATATTTCAAGAAAAAGTAAAAAAAAAACTTAAAAATGACTGCATTCAAACCAAAATACAAAATTGTGAGATGACTAGACAGTTGGCAGAGCCGCATAAATATATCTACGTAGAAGGAAAAAAGGTTATGATGAAGAAGCAGAAATCGAAAATGGATTGCCATGTTTAATTAGATTAGGTGGTCAACTATTTGATAAAAATGTATATTGTACTTTTCGGTCAAAAGACCAAAACTGAAGGAAAAGAGGCTGTCGATGAGGCATTACTAAATGTTAATACCAAATGAAAACTAATCTATAGAAATGGTGAAGAATCACCACGAGATCTTGGTACCATCATAATCATAGAAAGTATCGCTGTCTTCTTGTTTGAGGCCATTAACAATTTTCAAAAGACTAGAAACACTCTCATTTGGCTGAAGTACTCTGATCCCGTTAACTTCGGTGGAGCCATCTCCAACAACGGGTCGGGATAAATCGGTCGCAACCAACCCCGGATTCACACCAATGACCACCGACTTTTTGATATGATCTATTTCTGATGATTGATGGTCAAAGGCAATGTGTCTGGTAATATGATTCAAGGCAGCCTTGGAGGCCCCATAATAACTTGACGCGATGGGGAGATAGTTATTGACAAACCCCAACGAGCTATTAATGAAGATGAGTTTTTTCAAAGTTTCTGGATTACTTTGCTTGGACCAGTAAGGGAACAATGCTTTATAAACTTTAGCGGCCCCAAAAGTATTGACTTGGAAGTGTCTATCATATTCTTCAATTGGAGAATCAAGAATTGAAACCATACCGTTTTGAGCAATACCACTATTATTGATGATCACGTCAATCCCATTGGGCGCAAAATCGTTGATTTGGTCCGGCAAAGCAGCAACCATATTATCCAAAGAGTCGACAACGTCAAATTCAATAATTTTAATATTATCGCGATTCAAATCTTTCAAAGCCTGAGCATTGGCTAAAGACCTTGTAGTAGCAATGACCTTATTGGAGGAGTTTTCAGAGAGTTGTTTAGTAAATTCAAACCCAATACCTCTATTGGCACCGGTGATAAAGTAGGTGACGGTCATATTGAACAATTTGCAGTATTGAAATAAAGTAATGCAAACGAGGGTTGAAATTTACCTAACTTATATATTCGGATACTTGGGGCCCTTGATTCTCGTAAAGCTCACCAATTAGGAATGTCCGACCCTAAATCATTTCGAAAGTTCGGCAATAGTTCTGAAAACGTCTAGAAAGAAAACAATTCGGATATTTGGGCCTTTGATTTTCGTAATGCTCCCCAATTAGGAATGTCCGAGTCTAAATCATTTCAAAAATTCGGCTATAGTTAGACCTCTATGAAGAAAACGATTCGGATGCGGATATGTGACTTCAAAGTTCCGGTCCCACAATGATCAAGAATCCAAAAATTTCAATTATTCTTGGAAACTGCTGGGTTGCGAAATTGTGAGGAATTTTCCCCTTCCACCTGAAAAAACGTCCACTTTTAATTTAGAACAATGTGGTATTACTGGTGCGAACACCGGTGTTCTCACCAAAGCTGTAATATGCATTACCCCTTTATCACGATTGCTACCACTTAGCTTGGCAATGAAGAATTACTTGTTAGGATCTTAGGAGGCATCGTTTAGTAGTGATTCCCGAACATCAATCTCTTGCAGAACAGTCGTGTAGGATACGATTTTCACTCTGTGTTATGAAATGTGGTTTTTCGTTTGATCCGACTCCTTCTGGAATTCGAAGGGCCGCATCATGTGTGTTTTGCGTGCTACATGGTATTAAACGTAAACTTATCCCATGTTTAATATCGTTGTAGTTATTGAATAAAACCATATATACCATGGGGAGCTAAGAAAGTGTATTTAGATTATCATAGTCCTGATATTCTGAATCTTTCTTTTGCATTGTGCTTTCGAGAGCGAGCTACTACTTCTGATGGATGAAGGGCTTCTTGATACGTAAAGACGATTTTTCTAATCTAATTTTCACGTCCAGGCACTTAAAACAGCTGTTTTCGTTCTTTAACACAAAATGATATTTTTATGGTGTACGGACGTGTTTTATAAATATCACTAGATATTGAGGAGCATTTTACGAATGCTGCAAAAGTGCTCGTATGGCGCAGTGGTAGCGCAGCAGATTGCAAATCTGTTGGTCCTTAGTTCGAACCTGAGTGCGAGCTCTTTTCTTTTTTTTGCATTCTAATTAGACTTGAGCCTTTTATTTTACTACTCCTTCTACAAGTAACGATGACAGCAAACCAAATTCATTAAACTAAATATACGGGAAAAGGTTACATAAGGGTGGTACGGCCACCAATGTCATTACTGGCAGAACCATCGGGCATATTTCCATCTCTTCCTGAAACAAATTGGCTGTAAATTTTTTCCAATTTCCGTTTTTCAGTAACTGAAATAGAAGGTTTAGTTTCTTTTAATGATTCTTCAAAATTGACATTGGAGATGCGAACTTTTGGCGATTCCTGATCAGGAGTTGTTTTGGTATTGGAATTATCTGTAGAAGTTTGATCTTCATCGGCAAAAATTTGTTCTATTTGTTGTACCAATTTAACTCTATCAGCTGGTCTAAGTTTAGTATTGTTTAATTTGTTGGAATTAACTTGGAAAAATTCATAAGATTTTTTATTATTGGCATCATTATTCTCACCTTTCAAGGCATGTTTCTCATCATTCATTAATTTCACATGAACAGCCTTCAAATAAGCATTATATCCTAAACCTTGCATATCAGCTCCACTAAACCCACTGGTCTTAGCAGCAATTTCTTCTAAGTTGACATCCTTCTCTAAGTCCATTTTATCAGTGATTGTTTTAAGAATATCTAATCTATCTTCATAATTAGGCATATCACAAATAACGCTCTTATCCAATCTCCCCGGTCTTAAAAGGGCTGAATCAATTAAATCAGGTCTACTGGTGGCAGCCAATACATACACACCATCTAAACCTTCCGCACCATCCATTTGAGTCAACATTTGATTAACCACTCTATCTGTGACCCCAGTTGAATCATGTCCTCTCTTAGGAGCAATGGAATCGAATTCATCAAAGAAAAGTATACAAGGTTTTGCCGATTGAGCTCTTTCGAATAATTCTCTAACCGATTGTTCTGAAGCACCAATATACTTATTTAAAATTTCAGGACCTTTGATAGAGATGAAATTAAGTCCACATTGTCCTGCAATAGCACTGGCAAGTAAAGTTTTACCACAACCAGGATAACCATAAAGTAAGATACCCGATCTTAATCTTAATGGGCAATTGGCAAAAATGGGAGCGTATTTAGTGGGCCATTCCAAAGTTTCCAACATGATATTTTTCGCTTCTTTAAGGCCACCAATATCGGTCCAATTAATCGACGATTTTTGTAATTTAACACCACGTAAATTAGATGGAGTATAACCTTCAAATGCTTTTTCAAAAATTTCTTTTGATACTTCACGATTAGAATTGAAATCATTATTGGCAGCCAGATTAAACAAACTTTCATGATACATTCTATCACATAGAGTTTTCAAATCGTTGGGAAGGTAACCTTCAGTCTCGGAAACCATATCCATGATATCGAATTTAATGGTACAGCCCAAAGTTTCCTGGATATAATCTTGTAAAATGCTTGACCTCGCTGATTTATCCGGAACACTTAAATGATGGAAATTTTCGATTAAATGAGATTGGAAAAGGAAACCATTAAACGATTCTTTAGAAATACCGGAAGCAAGAATTGAAACATTACTATTGGCTTGGGCATGAATTTTCAGTAATTGAGAAATAAAGAACTCGGTAAGTTGTTTTGAATTGGTTGAATCTGCGTGTTCAACCTCTGCTGATAAGATTTTATCAAGGTTATCTAAGATCAAGAGGGAAGGTTTATGCCAAGAGCATTCTTGAAGCCATTTGGTTATATGATCTCCGGATAACAGATTAAAATTTTCATTCATAATTGATTCACAAGACACAAATTTTGTATGGTAACCATAATTTGAATTTAATTTTTGACCCAAGATACGTAATAATAGAGTTTTACCACTACCAGAATTCCCGTGAATTAAGGTACCAGAATTTTTAAAAGTACTTATAGATTGAACAATTTCCGAGATGGCATCATCCAAACCAATAGCTTTGAGCACACCATCATCTGGTTTGGACTCTTCAATGAATGAGGCGTTTCTTAAAAGGTCATCGCCAATTTCAAATTTGGGAGGTTTTTTATTTTCAAGGCTATAGGGTTTAATCCAAGAATTTGGATCATCATTTTTTTTAAATTTCAAAAGACCACCATTAGGGAGCAAATGCGGTATTATAGGGAGCTTGACGAAGTTTGTTATAGGAGACAGGGAGAGCGGTGATTCTTTATTATAGAGGAAGGTTGCCAATTGTTGACTTAATTTTGCCTCTTGGTCTTTCTTTTCGGTGGAGTTGATATTGATTTGGGTGGTCTTTTTCGTTTGGGTTATGTAGGGATGGACAATGAGAGTTGAAGGCCTTTTGGGAACACTTTTCAATGCTGGTTTAAGAATGACAGATGCCCCTACTTTGAATTCAATATTCAACGCCACTGCCAATCTGTAAGATAATCCGATGGTGTTAGTGGGGCAATCAGGGTAGTTGACGAGTCTGGCCACGACGCGTTTACTTTCTTTCAAAGGAGCACCAATCTTGTTCTTATCGTCATCATTGGCTTGATCTGATTGTTGATTTTGCAACTCCTGAGAATTGGATACGATATTTAGTTTTTGATTGGGTCCAGGGATGAGTGATACTGCGACGTACTCAGCTTTTCTTAAAGTGTTTATGACTTCACCATAATTGACATAAACTTCGTAACCATCTGAATTAACATGATCGGGTAAACTAGTAAATAAATCATGAGGAGTAGCAATGGCTCGTTTAAGAACAGAGGGAAGTTGAGAATAATCTTCAGGACCACCTACTCTACTGCTTCGAGACGACCGGGCTGATTTCCCCGATACCGAGTTAGCTCGTTTTTCTCTTAGTTTAGGAGCAATGGCAATTTCTCCAAAAGGATCCATTTTGGCGTATTTGTAGTCTTTGGTACCAATATCGGTGACAATCAATTTTATGGCGGCAGTTTTACTAGCGTACACCACCAATGGCTGACCCACCGCCACACAACGTACTTGTTGTAAGAAGGTGTTCTCAATAGAACCAGCATGAAGTTCGACCAATTCCCAATCTGAAGGAGTTTCTGGATCCACCGAAACGTTCGACACTATTGGATTCTGATGTTTGACGTTGATAGTCAACTTTTCATTTTCATTCAACCCAAGCGATCGAGCAAGAATCGGATCAATTTCAACGGCCCCGGCAGAAGATGAACTGAACCCAGTCCATCCCACGTATTTGGCCCCACTGGCCAGGACGAGTTCAATGATCACATTCTGGGGTGAGATGTCGGCGCTAGTAAGAATCCCGCTGATTTTCGAGGGAATATTAACAAGGTTATTCTTCAATCCCCTGAAGGACACGGTGACCTTGTGATTATCCATTGTAATGTGTTGAGTAATAAAAAAACAAATGGTAGTTTCAATTTCTCCAGATTTTTTTCATTACATTTATGGATGATTTTTTTTCTTTTTTTTGCCCCGATTGAACGTTCTCACCGCCAATTTATTGGGCCGAGGTTGCGAAGGGCCCCACAAAATGATGATGATGGAGTCATGGCACAAACTACAAGCTACAGCGGAGTAGAAGATTGGTCGTTGAAAGTCGTTGATCATTTACTATATACAATTATACAAGAGCTTATTTCTTACCTTGAACCGCTTCCCATTTATCGAGGTGATCATCATGGGTGTTTTCTTCCCATTTTTTCATGTTCTTTCTTTGATTGGCTTCTCTGGCCTTTTCCATCGTTTCGAACGATTTTCTTCGAATCGATCGACACTGTTCGAAGCCCACCACGTTACCGAGGAAAAATCCCCCGACGGCCCAATTCATCGATCTACTGGGGTTCTTGTGGATTAAAAAGGTGACGGCCCCAAGAACCCCCATGGCCTGGAACCCGGTGATCATGGCTTCTCGGAAACATGGCATCCCCACGTAGGTGGCAGCGGTGAAGTCTGACCATTTGATTTGTGAAATGGCTGCTGCATATTTGGATTCAGTCAGTCTTTCAACCGGTTCCTGATCCTCAAACTTGGGTGGGAGATCTTCCAAGTATTGTGCTGGTTCTTCTTTAACCTCGCTGACAGTAGACACTTTGGAAGGAGCACTGCTTCCAAACCAACCCATTGTGACTATGACTAGGTGATGTGGTCGTGGTTTAAATCGTGGTTTAAATCGTGGTTTAAAGAATCATTGGGAGGTTTTTTTTTTTTCATCATCAATTTTTTTTTCTCTTCACATTTTTCCTTCAGGTCTTCAATTTTGCAAATCCTCTCCACACAACGTCATTCAGAACAAAGCAATATGAAAAGAGCTCGAGATCTATCAGAATGCCCAATTGACTTCTATATTATGATTCAGCTCAGATAAAAAAGCTACCGTATATAAAAAAAAAAATGAATTAAAAAAATGATAACTAGCGCCGCCTGGTTTCGATCCAGGGACATCAGGGTTATGAGCCCTGCGCGCTTCCACTGCGCCACGGCGCTTACTAGTTGTGTTTAAAAACCTGCTGGTCTGACAAGCAGAAGCAACAACCAAACATATACTTTTTAAATCCAGCAAAAGTGGTGGAAAACATGACTCAAGGTCAGCAGAGAGAATCAGGATTATTTTAGTAGCAAAACAAGGTACTTTGGATCTATATTGGGGAACTGAATGGGTTGTGAAGGGTGAAAAACACCCATGCACCAGTTGGTCATGTGACTGCAGTTTTTTTCCTGCCATTTTTTATGGTGAATTTGAATTACAAGATCAAGATTAAGTACTACATTTATCAATCCAACCACAATGGCGTCACCAGATCTTATATTGGACCCGCAGTTGAAGTACTGGGTGCTCTTGCCCATTTCGTTTGCCATGGTGTTGGTGGGGTTGTTGCGAGCCAACGTCACGTCGCTTCTTGCTCCCCAACCAAAACTCGACGGTTATAAAGAAACACGAGAAAAGTATGTTAACACCAACCACCCATTTACCAACGTTTACTAACACCATATAGACAATTCTTGAAACGGGCAGCCTGTTTCAGAAATAACAACAACTTGTTGACTCTGGAGGAATTCGAATCAAGACAACAGTATTACCTTGAAAAATTGAACGGAACCGATTTTTACGCCAAAATTGAGGACCCCAATGCTTCTCCTCAAAACCCCTTCACTGATTCCTCCACCAATGATGCATTGATGAATATGGCCAAGGGAAACTTGATGAATTACATCCCTCAAACCCTTATTATGGCCTGGGTTAATTATTTCTTTGCCGGGTTTGTTATTATGAAACTCCCTTTCCCCCTCACAGATGGATTTAAAAGTATGCTTCAAAACGGAGTGGCCACTCCTGACTTGAACGTCCGCTACGTCTCCTCCATCTCGTGGTATTTCGTCAATTTATTCGGGTTAAGACCGTTATACTCGTTATTAATGGGTGATTCGGCCGCCGCCGACGAATTAATATCCCAGCAACAACAACAACAGGCATTGCCCAACATTGGCGGCCCCGGGGGCCCCAAAGTCGATAAGGTCTTCAAAGCAGAAGCTGAAAACATCCAGATCTTATCCCATGAGTCCCTTTATGACGGTATTGTTGATAGAATCTTACTCCAATATTCTAAATAGTTACATAGTACAAATACATCCGTACATCTCAGTTTTTTTTCTTACTAATTTTTTTTTTGCTAGCATTTCTAATCCATCGCAAAACATAAATCTGATAAGTGAAAAGTTACTATCCCAATATATTGACTATAAGAGATCAACAAACAAAATGTCACCTCCTCCTACTGTTATATGTATAGGTATGGCCGGGTCTGGGAAGACCACGTTCATGCAAAGATTAAACTCCCATTTACACTCGAAGAAAACCCCTCCGTATGTGATTAATTTGGATCCTGCCGTATTGAAAGTACCCTTTGGTGCCAATATTGATATCAGAGATTCGGTTAAATATAAGAAAGTCATGGAAGAGTATAATTTAGGCCCCAACGGGGCTATTGTGACCTCGCTAAACTTATTTTCCACCAAGATTGACCAAGTGATCAAATTAGTGGAGAAAAGATCGGATAAATTCAATAATGTCATTATTGATACTCCAGGTCAAATTGAATGTTTCATTTGGTCTGCTTCTGGTGCCATAATAACCGAAGCATTTGCATCTACTTTCCCCACCGTGATTGCTTATATCGTGGATACTCCCAGAAATACTTCTCCAACCACATTCATTTCCAATATGTTATACGCTTGTTCTATTTTATACAAGACGAAATTACCCATGATTATAGTATTTAATAAGACCGATGTTAAAAAGGCCGATTTTGCCAAAGAATGGATGCTGGATTTCGAAAACTTTCAACTGGCTTTAAGAGAAGATCAAGAATTGAATGGGGAAGATGGTACTTCTTCAGGTTACATGAGTTCATTGGTCAATTCCATGTCGCTAATGTTGGAAGAATTTTACTCTAATTTAGACGTGGTGGGTTGTAGTGCTTTTACGGGTGAAGGTTTTGATGAATTCCTCGATGCTGTTGATAATAAAGTGGAAGAATATAACGATTATTATAAAGCGGAAAGAGAAAGAATATTAAAACAAAAGGAAGAAGATGAAAAAAATAGACAGGCAAAGTCCTTAAATGCCTTAATGAAAGATTTAGATGTTAAGGATGAAAATAGAAAGAAAGATTCAGATGTGTTGTCTGATTACGAAGATGAACCTGATGAATATCAAGGTGAAGTTTTACGAGATGAAGATGAACCTGAACGTGAATATACTTTCCCCGAAGATAGAAACTCCGAAATTAATGAAAGAACCGATGCCGATTTACAAGCCAGGTACCAGGCTGCCTTCGATGCTACCGCTAAGACTACATCATCCAAAACGGCTGAAAGCATCGCTGAATACATCAAGCGTTAATGCTATAAAATAATGCATCGTTTATGTACTATATATGTATAGGAAATATTTTAATGAAAAATTTATTTAATTGGATAAATCTTTGAAATTAGATAAAACAGCATCCAAGTCATAAGCCGAATTGGCAAATTCTTCCTTAAAGATTAAGTGTGGTTTATGTTTGGCAAGATGTAAAATGGTTTTACCAAATTCTGAATTACACCAGGCAAACCAGGATCGGGTAAAGTCACGTCCATTCCTAGAGTTTACATGGACACTTTCATGCATTAAACCTAAACCAGCTGTATTATCCATGACATATTTCAAACTCTCGAGAATTTCAGTATCATCGTCAGTGGTTCTTATCTTGACCAATAATGACATGGGCCAGGCATTTTGAATACCAATATGTGGACCCCCAATGCCTTCAAATGCAGATCCCACCAAATAATATGGATTACCTGATTTTGACAATATCATCTTTCTTGTGTTCTGATAAATCTCATCGTTCTTATCAAGGTATCCCATATCGGGCAAAGATAACAAAGATGGTAAATTAGCATCATCCATGAATATTGCACTTCCATAACCATCCACTTCATAAGCGTACACTTTACCATATACCGGATGATTCACGATACCATAACTTTCAATACCGTTTGCAATATCCTTAATGAATTGATCGGTATGAGCAATTAATCCCGATATATCGGCAGGGTAATCCAAATTATCATTCAAATAACTTTTTTTGGCTGTTTTCAATTCGGTCAACATGTGTAAATTGGCAGGAACGAAAAATTGTAAGATACAACTATCATCAGAAGGTCTAAATGCTGATCTGACCAACCCAGTACCATAATTGACCGGATTCCCAACTCCTGATAAGGGTAAAGTTTCTGAACCGATATTAGTTTGTCTTTGGAATGAATAATAATAATGAACAGCTTGTCCAGTATCTTCATCAAAACTAGCCTGTGATTCTCGTTTCATGACGATCAAGACTCGTTCATAAGCTTTCAACCAGGTGTTACTGATAAATGATTTATCTCCACCAGAATGGATGTAATATTCATTACTAAGAGTTAAAAAGGAGGCTAAAGAATCCAACTCGTACTTACACTCAAATACGTGTCTCCAATCGGGTCTTGGATATACTTGATCAATGGCAGATTCACCCCGTTTAACTCCCGAGCCAGCTGGAGGGTGGAAAGCGTTACAGTACGGAGAATTGATGATATACTGAGCCTGAGTATTGATAGCCCCCTTGATTAATTCTTGTAATGCAGGATCATACTTGACGAATGGTTGATACACCGACAACTGTCTGGCCGAATCACGAAGCCACTCGGCATGAATATCTCCAGTGACCACAAAAGTATGGGGGTCTTTTACCTTATGATTGTTTAAACTTGATTCGTGCCACAATATGGTCGTATCCAAGGTATTGGGGAGACAATTTTCAATCAATCTACCAAGATCAACATTCTTCACCTTGGATTTCAAATCCTGGATCACATGTTCCACAGCACCCGACACAAATGTACGACATTTAGGAGCAGGTCTCATGTATGGGAACTTATGTTTCCCCTTAGATAATGGAGGATGTCTTTCTTGAGAGTATTCCACGTAATCAGGACATTTATGCGTTCTCTTATCCAATTTACGTAAGAATTCGGGCGTAATATCATCCAACGACGCACTGCCATCGTGATTTTGCAAATCTCTATCTTCATCCAACTTGATCTCAATCAGATCAAGATCATTTTGTTGCAGAAATTGCACGAATTCTCCAACTTCATCCACGTTGTTTAATGAGTGGGGAAGATCACTGAACGAAATATGTTTAAGAATGTACACGATGGCTAACAACCCAACCACAATTGTGGCCACTCGAGCAAGTCGGACTCGTTTTCCCTTAATGTAGAAGGCCATTTGTACTTATTCAGAGCTTATCACCAGTATCAATCAGGAAGAATTGACCCTTTAAATAATTGATGTTTTATTCTATTTTGATTTTTCTTTTTTTTTTTTTACGCAACAAGAAAATCCCCCAATTTGCATCAACTCACAACAAAGTACACCATGTTAATCAAGTATTGACTAAGAAACTAGGTATTATTAACTATGATATTACAGTAAACGATGGCCATTATACAGACTATGAACTCTAGGCTACTGGGGAAACAAGTATATACAGTTTTTGTGGCAGCCTTCTTCAACTTCTGCCAAACCTAATTCACCCAACTTCTTGATGCAACTGCTGATATTACTGTGAGATGGGTCCCCTGCCTTGGCAAGGGCCCTATTGTGGGACTGTCTAGCTGCCTGGAGCAATTGTTCGTAGTTGCCTGTTGCCGGGTTAGAGTATGAGTTACTAGTAGACGAGTGCAAATCCTGGGTGAAAAAATCTCGAATCAGGTTGTTATGAAGGGATAGTCTAACAGCGACCATTTCAAAATCGTCAGCGTGTTTGTGTAGAAGATCGAGTAATGCTTGGTGATTTTCGTTGATGATGGGTTCTTCAATGGTGATCATGTGGTAAGTGGAGTAAACCAAATCGTAGGGGAAAATATGGTGGAATTGGTCAATATCATTTTTCAAGAGCTTGGTGATTTGCCACATGGGATTATCAGATGCAAAATCGTTGACTAGCTGGTGCCAGTCCTTAACCACGAGTCCTTGTCGATCAATGAGTTCCACGTACTGATTTTGGGACAAACAAGTGGCCAATTTGTCATCAATCGTGTTAATTTGATCCCAGTCGAGATTATGTAAATCGTCACCGACTTGTGCTTGTGATTTGATGGCCAAGTTGAATAAGTCGACTGTGTTTAGATCGGCCAAATGATAGTTTCGTCTTAAGCGATCCTCTCCCATTTCGAAATTTTGGGGGGTTTGGAATGTTGATGCAATTTGTTTGATATTTTTATGAAGTTCACTAAGGGATTTATTTATTCCTGCCACTGAAGATTCAGTGAATAAACGATTTTTCTGCCGGAGAAAAATGACAAGGGGAGTTTGAGTTAATAAATTATGATACCATTGGAATGATCGTACTATTCGGGAGTTTTGAGGTAAACCACGGTACGGATTGAAATAGGCACCTAAAGTGGTAAGGATACGAGACTCAAACTGCAGAACCAGCTTGGTCGTCAAATGCAGATCACCCACCAAGGGACGTCGTTGTTCATCGGTGACTTTATCATTGAAGATGTCATCGATGGATAAAATTTCCAAATTATTTAAATTGACGGGATTAGAATTGAAAATGGGGGTTAATGTCTTACTTAAGATGGGGGCGAAATCTGAAGGGTTGAACTGGAACCAGGGTACTTGTTCACCCAGCTGATAGGTAATTTGGGAGTCGACGGGACGTTCATGAAGTAATTTATACCTTCTAAACAGATTATACTGAGGATCTCGTTTTTGGAGAAAATCACGGACGTAGTTATTATGGTAGGGAATGGTTTTCGAAGATGACACCCGATTATAGACCTTCATGAGGTACCGTAGGTCCAACGGGAGCCTCGAGAAGGTATGCTGGGACATTGTGGGTGGAGGAGCTACAGTAGAAGAGATGAGTTTGCACGTGAGATGAATTTTGATGTTTTTTTCAACTCATATTTTTATTACTTCTACGCTTTTACTTATTTTTACTTTTTTTATTTTATTTCTTTATCCAACGTACAATGTCAGACGACGAACTTAGTCTTGAAGGAGGATTATTTGAAGAACCAGAAGGATTCCGTCCTCCACCTCCTCAACCTCATTTTGCCAAATATACTCGAATTGACGGGAAATCGAATCCACGAGAAATTGATTTACGATTAGTGGGTAGTTCACCATTATGGGGCCATTTATTATGGAACGCCGGGATTTATACTGCCAATTATTTGGATGAACATAGTGACACATTGGTTAAAGGTAAGAAGATTTTAGAGTTGGGAGCAGCTGCTTCATTACCATCATTAGTATGTGGTATGAACGAAGCTGATAAGATTGTATCTACAGATTATCCCGATCCTGAACTACTTGAAAACATTGAATACAATTTCCAACACGTTGAAGGGATTTCAAAAAACACCAAAATTAAGGTGAAAGGATATATATGGGGAGCTGATGTTAGACCGATAATTTACGAAGATATCGAAGATGAAGATAAATTACCTGAATACGAAACGATTCCTGAACAGGATAAGTATGATTTGGTAATTTTATCTGACTTAGTCTTTAACCATACTGAACATCACAAATTGTTGAAGACATGTCGAGATGTTTTGAAAAAAACGGGACAAGCATTAGTTGTATTTAGTCCTCATCGAGCTCATTTAATTGAAGAAGATTTGAAATTTTTCGTTAAATGTGAAGAATTTCAATTAAAAGCACAATCAATCGATTTACAAACATGGTCACCCATGTTTACGGAAGAACCTGAGGAAACGGCTGAAATCAGGTCAAGAGTCTATTCATACTTTTTAAATCCTCAATGGTAGATTATATACTTACAAATGTCATTTACACAATATAATAAAAATAATAAATGTAGATTTACAGTAAACCGAGTGAATACAAGATATAAACCATTGGTTTTATTAGTGGAAGAATATAATATAACCGGAAATGAACAGGATAAGGGAAAAATAACTTTGCATAATCATTAGAATAAAATTAATTATGGTAAACTGATTAGGCAGAGTTAGAGTTGAACTTTCTCTTACCGTTAACTAAAGCAACATTAACGAATCTTCTGGTGTACAACAAACGTTTGTAAGCTCTACCTTTTGGTTGTTTTGGCTTTTCTTGTTTGTCAACTTTTGGAGTTTGAGACTTAACTTTACCAGCACGAGCTAAAGAACCGTGAACTTTACCCTATAAAATGAAGTTAGTATATATTCTTGAGTGCTTGGTGAGCAGTGGCCGTGGTCCTTCTAGGATTATGATGATCTGACATTCTTTCAATTCTGACAATCTGGCATTCAACTTCTCATTCTATTTCGATTCTTCAGTGGTCTTCTTCAGTGGTTTCAGTGGTTTTCCTCAGTGGTTTCTTCATATCTATTTCACATTGTATTTGCCATCTGGATTCATACATGAACTTTATACTGGACGCTTGATAGACGGGCTGGACACATTATACTGGACAGACTGGACAGACTGGACAACTGGACAGGCTCACAGACGATGATCGCCACATACCATTTTGAATTATTGATTTATTGGATATATGATACTAATACGTTAAGAAGAGTAGTTAATAAATGTCTTTTTTTTTTTCTATATAGGTGTATTGAGAACTTAGTGAGGGTTTTTTTCCTCCTGGAGGAATGGGTTTGTGATGGTGAAAATTTTATCCCAGTGCGAATTGTCCTGCGCACACGTGACGTGCCCAAAATCTAGGGCTCAAGCCCTAATCACCAAACAGTCTTTCAAGTAGTCTATCAACAGTCTATCAAGTAGTCCATCAACAGTCTATCATGTATATACATGCTATCAGATAGTCTAAGATAGTATCAGACAGTATATATTGATAGATTGTCTAATAGGACGGTATCAGATGTATCAGAACTGATGTGGTTACAGGTGGGTTGCAAATGTGATAGATCACAATTGCAACCTAGGTACAAAATATATAAATAGACGTGGATTCATGTACATTCATCATTTATTTAAATTTATTAAGTTTTAGTTACTTGATGTTGAAGAGCACCATGACAAATGTGATCAATACCAAACATATCAGGGACCCAATCAACACCACAATGGCCAATCGAGTAGCCGGGAATTTGTTACTGATGAGGAACAGCTGCACTTTAAAGAACCGGGCGGCTCCAAAAATCAAACTGGCAATCCCCATCAAGATAAACGTGAGTCCAAGTGGTTTACCCAATTGCAAAAAATCAGGATTGGCTCGCGCCTCGTTGATTCGAAACAACTGGGTGATCCCCACCCCAATGGTGATGAAGGATAACGAGGTACGAAGCCATGCTAAAAATGTCCGTTCATTGGCCATCTTGCCACTGTTAGTATCAATCAAAAACTTTAAATGATTAATTCAGAAATTTAAATGATCAATCAAAAACACTAAAGGATCAATTCAAAAATTTAAATGCAGTTAACATACGTGATCACGAGCAACCGAGCCCTTATTTTCTAACGTCACCGACCCCAAGTGGACCGGCCACCGGGAAGTGGGAGGCGCTTGTGTTTCGTCCTCCTCGTGTGTGATGGCGTCGTACGACCGGCGCAGTGTGGGTGGATTCGACATTGGGTCCAAACTAGTCACCATTGGGTGGTTTCCAAAACACCTCAGTTTTAAAAACAAATTGAAGTAACGAAAAAAAGGTGGAGTCAACTGGTGTACGGATGTGTGGATCACGATTCTATTTTTGAGACATAAATCCAGATCTTGATTTAAGGGCGAAAAAAATACGGAAATAAAAAATAAAACGTTAAATTGATGGTATCCATGATTTCGATTACGATTTGGAGGTGGGATTACGATTAGTCGACTTGAACACCTTCGAACAAAGGTATTCCTCGAGACAACCAGCCGGAAAAGTGTAGTTACTTAGTGGTAGGAAAAGGGCGGACCCAATACGAGGCAAGATTACGAGTAAATAGTGCGGTTAGTGACGTGCATACGCCAGACGAGCACTGATCCCATCGGGACAATCAAGTTCCCAGCACCACAAACCCACCAGCCAACAAATAACCCACAAACAAACAAACAAACAAACAAAGGAACAAAGGACTAGGTGAACAACAGGAGCGGATCCGTGTACCAATTTGGTCTAATTAAGAAAATCAAGTTTCTTTATGTTTAATAATTTTTTTTTTTTTTTTCTTTTTTTTCGTGACATATTATTACGAGGGTTACCTAACCGGTTCTTATTACAATGATTAGTAACACGATTAGGGCTATTAATAACTACGCAGAACAAACTAGACAAAAGAATATTCATTTGTAATGCAAAAATATATATGATGAGATGAGAATATGACTAAATGGAAAGGGCAGAAAGGAATAATACCAGTACCCATGCAATACCAAAGGTAGAAGTCCACGTTAATCCACTACCTAAGGATAAAAAGTGATTATGGAAGGGGGATCCAGCTGCACCAGATGAAATCGTAACTTGTTTATACAGTCTAATGGCCCCAACTTCACCCGAAATAGAGCCTAACCCAATCGACCCTGATTTAGGAGCTTCACTAGCAACTTGCAGCGTATAACTGGACAAAAATGATTGTGTATAAACCGATTCGGTGGTACGAGTGACACCTGCACTATCGGTACCAGTCACCCATACCATGGTTGATGTTTTGGAAGTGGTTGTTTCCGTAGTATCATCGGCAGCAAGTACCAATACTAGGGAACAAATGAAGAGGATCAAGGATAATAATCTCATGAATGCAAAAATGAAAGAATGAAGCGAATGAAGGTAGATGAACTGAAGGTACCATCTCCCCAACTAACAAGGGAAAAGGACAGGATCACCAGTAATATTTATATCAACTCATGCCACGGATATATATAGAAACCATCCCAAAAACGAAAAAGAAAAAAAAAAAGAGAACAAAAAGAAAAGAAAAAGAAACAAAAAAGTGAAAAACTAAAAAAAGGAAATTAAAAAAGAAACAAAATTACAAACAAATTTCCGGTATCGACAAGGCATATTCCGTCACCTACCACTCTTAAAGCCTCTCCAATATGCATCCTATCTGGTGCACACCCTCCATTGCACATCCTCTCTAGCGGACAGCCACACTGCAATTGACTTATCCTGAAACAAACTTATTCCAAACTCACGGAAAGACGTGGCCGGTGTTAAAGCAAATTTCAAAATCAAATAAAAAAAAAAAAAAAAAAAAAAATAAGAGAAAAAGTTAAAAGAAATTCACAGAAAAAACAGTACGGATAAATCAACTATTGTTTGGCGTTTGTCAACACTTTGTTTCTTTTTATTTTACGACCACAAACAGAGACCAGACACCAGGGCTAACATGCTGGACTCTTCATTAGAGAACTACCTGGCTGGATTACCCTACACCAGACTACATGACCCTACTTAATCACCCAACTGATGACCAGAATATTAATATATTATTACAGATTTAATTACAGATAAATAATTATTACAGATAAATAATTATTACAGATAAATAATTATTAGTGGTTGTCACTGGTAACCCTGGGTATCACGTGCAAGGGATGTAAGCCTACTTAAATGGTCGTTTGCCAGGAGTCTGTCATCAAGGGCAATACTCGGCGAGTAATCTCCCATTTCAGTAATCTGTTTTCTCAATTAAGTGGTTAAAGTCCATCGTTTAAGCCTTGCTCAGTGAGGTTTAACCCTCGCGTTTTCACTTCGGACCGGTTTTCCCATTCGAGGCTTTGAGTTAAGGAGTATATATTTAGAAGTTTGCTGTCATGATTACCTCATCTAACAAAATGTTAAACCAACCGATTTGCTAAGAAACCAAGAAGACCAAGAACCCCCTGGGTGTTTTTCGCCGCGCAATAAAGACAAGTTTGAACATTGAAGGTACATTTCATTATTATCGATGAAATTCTCGGTTTTGACCCCCGAACACCACATATCGATCGTATATTGACAAGAAGCACTGAGAAAATTGATCACCTGAATTTATCAATCATGATTAAATTTAGCCTTTGATATTTACCTAAAGCGAACCGGTTGACTTCCCAATCGGGCCCATCACCAGTAACTTCAAACCTTATTCCCTCACTAACCCTGCCCTAGCACAAGCTACTATATTTTAGAAGGGTGTGCTCTCGTGGATTGCGACTCATTGTACTTACCTTATTGAGAAGACTAGTAGATTCATCCACAAATGTAGTGTCGAGGAATCTATCCACAAATATAAATTTGTAGATTATGACATCATGGATAACTTGGGAAGTATAATTTCCAAAAATATCCTGTGATCCAATTCAGACTTGATAAGTATTGATAAACCTAATATGCTGGCATACCCTGATACATAAAGAGTATATCTTTAACCTGATACTCTCGAGAATTTTGGTATATGAGCTACTATGGGATCTTCTCATATACTTGAGTATGTTGCAATACTTGGGACTGGTCCTGGAAAATTCCGTATCTTAGTCAAAATTCCGTGATCATATGAAATAGTCAATAACCGGTTTTTTGGAAGGAATCGTACCCACATCCTGTGGTGCTGCTTCAAACACCTTGTAGTCTCTCGTCAAATCATCATCAATGGTCAACACCGAGGCAATGTTACCACATCGATAACAGTAATTGGGAGCCAGCCATACTGTCACCAACCCACTATTAAACATCTCCTTATAACCTTCCATCACCAACTGATGGGCTCGGGCTATTAACAGGATATTATTCAACTCCAAAAATTTGTTCACCTCATTTTCACCGAATAAAAACCCAGCTCCTCTAGGTGAGATGGCCCATCCAGGTACATCTTCAGGATCTGACCAGAGTAAATCACACATCCCTCCTTCATGAGGTACTTCTTGTTTACGATCCAAGATTCGGATTTGATCAATCGTCTCAATGTCAGGACTTAAACCCCCGTGTATACAGAACACACCTCCTTTACCTCCCACCACTGCTCCCAACGATAAGTAGTCAAACACCTCACTACAGTATCTCCACACATTCACCGATCCATACTTTCTAATGCACTCATCGTAAAAACCGTACACGGTGGTAATCTGTCTACTTTCATGGTTGCCTCGAATCAAGGTAATCTTATCGGGATATCGTACTTTATAACTAAGAAGCAATAGTAAACTTTCTAACGAGTAAAAACCTCGATCAACAAAATCTCCCAAAAACAAATACTGGGTACCAGGAAGCTCTCCGCCCGTCTGAAACAACGTCAACAAATCGTGAAGTTGCCCGTGGATGTCTCCACATATCGTCACTGGCGTGTCGACATACTGTATGTTGGCTTCTTGCACCAATAACTCAATCACTTTGGAACATATCTCTTCAACATCTGCCTCGGGAATATGCTTGCATTGTTTGATGTTCTCGATCGTTCTTGTTTGCTTGTTAGTAATGTGTCTTCGCTTCAGACCACTAGAGACTATACGTACTCATCGAGATTCAACATGGCTAGTTGGATCTGATATATTGGTTCTATGAAGTATTATCAACTGTAAAAAAATGACTATATAAACCAAAAAAAGCTATATAAAAAAAATACGCGTTGTGAAAAAAAAAAAAAAAAAAAAAAAAAAAAAAAAAAAAAAAAAAAAAAAAAAAAAAAAAAAAGTAAAAAGTAAAAAAAAAAATACAGATGTACGGGTTTAAACTTAATATAAAATTACAGAAATGAATAAAGGCTGCTAAAAAACATACAAACAATTACGAACTGAAAAAAAGACCAAACGAAATAAAACAAACACCCATAAACGTACCCGAATCACCTACTTCTATTAGGCAAAGTATACTTCATAAACGATTTTTGTAATTCCTTACGAACCGTGATCTTCTGGGCCCCGACAAAACTGTCGATACTTACCTTGATGGCACGATTCAAATCATTTTGACTAACAAAATCACTTAATCTCATTTTGGCAAAAGCTTCGGCGATTCTCAAGATACTTTCCAAATGACGAACGGTAATGGGGAAAGATCCAGTACTGATGGATTCTTTTCTCAAATCGGCGTACACTCTGGCCACTTTATCCATGTCCATTTGATGTAATTTGGGTTGGACCTTGACTCTGGCGTAATTGATATACTTAACCAATAATTCTTGAGAAATTGGGGAAATCTCATTTTCACGTTGCTTGTTCAACTGGGAGATTTTTTGTCTTCTAGTTTGTTTCTTTTTGGAAGGAGTGGTGGTGGTGGTGTTTTCTTCATCATCCATGTTGACATCTTGTTCTTCCTCCTCATCGTCTTCGAGATCTTCGGTTTGAGAAGGATGAGATCTCATATGGGAGTCAATGACGAAACTTGCCAATCTTTCGTCCAGTTCTGGATTAACTAAATCTCGAACCACACATAAGATATCAAATCTTGATAAAATTGGTTCGGTTAAATTGACATTTTGTGAAAGGGGTAAAGTTGAATTATAACGACCAGTGGTAGGGTTAGCAGCTGCAATAATGGCACATCTTGCTTGTAAACTGGTAACGATACCGGCTTTGGAGACCGAAATCGATTGTTGTTCCATAGCTTCGTGGATCGAAGTACGATCTTGATCATTCATTTTATCAAATTCATCAATAAGACAAGTACCTTTATCAGCCAACACAAGGGCACCACCTTCTAAAGTCCACTCACGAGTAATTGGATCTTTGCGAACTGATGCAGTTAAACCCACCGCAGAAGCACCTTGACCAGTTGCAAAAACGGCACGATTAGCGGTTTTTTCAGCATATTTTAAAATTTGGGATTTGGCAGTACCAGGGTCACCCAATAATAATACATTAATATCACCTCTAATTGAATGTTTACCATTAACATCTTTAGGAACCCCACCAAATAACGAACAAGCCAATGCAGTCTTGATATCTTTATGACCATAAATAGATGGGGCCATTGAAGAAATAATTTTATCGATGATTCCTCGTTCTTGAGACAATTTTCTGAATTCTCGTTCATCTTCTTCCGTCCAGGCATTAATGGAACCATCATTGGAAGTCCCCACTTCTTTACGTCTCACCGAATTGGCCTCAAGAATGGTAGCAAATACGGGGAACCCATTTTTGATGTTTAAATTACCATCATAATTATTCTTATAAATACCAACCACTTCGATTTCTTCACCCGGTTTGGCAATATCCACCAAATCGGCCAATAAGATAACCTCACGATGTCTTGGTAAACGACCGGCTGGCACGGTACCAGGACTTTCTTGTAAAGTTAATCTTTGATAATTACGGTATAAAGTTCTTTGAGAATTGATTCTGAATGGACCCTTTGATTGACAATTGGTACAGTAGGAGATGGATACTTCCGATTTATCATCTTGTACGAAAGGGCCCAATAAATGACCACATTTCAAACAGTTGAATTTGACGTAATTTAATTGGGGGAAAACTCCGGTTCTTCTGGTGACCACACCACTAACTTTCACCAATTGATTTAAGTTATTTTCACGTAAATCTCTTAAATTGAGTTGATTGGGGAAGTTGGTAATTCTCACGTGAATTTCAGAGTGAATTTGAGAATAGTTGGGATAGTGTAATTCAGTAGCATCCATGGCGACGTTATCAAAAATAGTTAACATTTCGGCGGGGGAAGTAGCTAAAAACAATGCTAAAATGGCTTTTGAATCAGCCAAATGGTCATAATTGACTTCTAATGATTCAGCATTGACTTCACCAAGAGTACGAATTCTGGCCCCGTACACTGAACGACCCTTTTCGTCGGTATATTCCAATAAGAAAGATTTCAATTCACGACCAATTGATCTCGACACCGCTGGTTGAAGAATCCATTCGGTAATACTAGGGGCCTTAACGTCAGTCAAACTTTCCAACGACAATTCTTCGTTGAATGGTTCGATATCTTCGTCAGCCCCGTCGATCATACTATCATCATCATCCTGGTACCGTCTTCTTCTTCTTCTTTGGATCGGTAACCCGTACTCGTTGAGTTCCTCGGTTTCTCGTTCACTCTCATCATCTAAAAACGCCTGGTCGGCGCCTCTATCACGACCAAAAATCATGTCGTTACGGTTCAACCGCTCGTCAATCTTTCTTCTTTCAGCAAGGTCCATTTCTTCATACTCAGTATCATCAAGATTGGAAATATCGTAGCGATCTTCTCGTTCATTGGCTCGGTAGTCTCGTTCCATGTTATCCATCAAATCAACCCCTTCCTCGTCCTCATCGGATGGGTTGAGGTCGGCCACGTCGTCGTGGATTTCTTCTTCCTCTTCGTCAGCGTATGGAACCGCTGGTGATGAAGGTAAGGGAGGACTCGAAGGAATGGGCGACGAATTGGCTTGTCCTGGACGCTCGTCGTCGTCGTCGGCCTGTCTCTTCCTTCTATTGTGCTCTATGGGACTCGACATGGTATGATTATGAGTTCGTCAACAGAATAAGATAGCTAATGGAGTAGTAGAAGAAGAAGAAGAAGAATTAGGAACTGATCAATTTTTGTTTCGAAAAAAAAAAAGAAAAAAAAAGAACAGGACGCGTTTGATGCGTTTAATTTATTCCAAATTGGGACATCGTGAAATTTTTCACCCACCCGTCCACCAACCGTCGTTGATTATACACTAATATTGAATAGTATTGAAGGGTATTGTATGCTGAATGCTGAATGCTGAATAGTATTGAATACTGAATAGTATGAGTTTCAAATAATCGAGTATTGAATGTTGAGTTGCTGGATATTCAGTATTGATTGTTGAACAATGAATACGTTGAACTAATAGCATATTGAGCAAATATCGAATAGAATGAACGAGCAAGGAGACGAAGGAAGTTCGGGATGTGTTCATCAACTCTATGTTATGGTGTCATGGCCAGTGGTTAGCTATAGGTGATTGTGGTCGGTACTAAATGAGTCGGCGGTGTACGGGTCTCACATTTTGTTATCACGCGTTTTACCGAACCTGAACCGAATGCTTGCTAAATTAGAAATGAACTGGCAAGAAGAAGTAGTTGGCTGTTGGATAACGAGAGTATACAATGTCAGACACTCACAGCCAGTCGAGTGACAATGATTCGACCACCGCGGTCGACTACATCCAGAACCAGATGGACTTGGAGCGCCAGGCCCGAGAAATAATGCCCTTTGATACCAACGATTGCACCTATACCGAGGGAGAACTAAGACAACATGTGTTTTCCTGCTTGACCTGTGGCAGGGAGAACAACACCAAAGTGGGTGTATGCTACTCGTGCTCGATCCAGTGCCACTCGACCCACGAGTTGGTGGAGTTGTTTAGTAAACGGAGCTTCACCTGTGATTGTGGAACCACTCGAATGACCAAAACCACCAATGGAGGCTGCAAGCTAAGACTCGAGGCTGAAAATAGCAGAAGACCGTCGTTGAAACCCCGTACTGGTTCCCAGTCGGGGTCATTCAGCGGCTCGGCCACTTCAGGCCGCTCGCTCGACTTCCCGGCGGAAGATATCCCATCGCTGTCCAATAGTTACAACCAGAACTTTAACGGGTTATTTTGTTCGTGTGAAAAATTGTATAATCCGTTGGAAGAAACGGCCACCATGCATCAATGCTACTTTGGGTTTGCCTGTGGTGAAGATTGGTACCACGAAGATTGTATTCTTGGCTTCAAACCAGGTTATATTGTGTCTCAGAGAAAGACCAAACGTAAACTTGCAGACGATTCCAAACCGGAAACCGGTATCAACTTACTTGATCAATTACCACCGCCAGGTCCCGGTGAAGAGGCCAGTACCGACATCAGCACTGCTCAGAAGCGAACTCAACAGGCTATCGATGCCCGTAATCGTAACACTCTCAGAACAGATGACAGAAGTGATAACAATAGTGATAACGACAATAACGATGATGATGATGATTATGACGAAGACGATATTACCAACGCCAAAATCATAGGAAATTACCTCCCTAAGCCAAGTAAATTCGAGCAGTTTGTCTGTTGGAGATGCGTGGATGCTTATAAGGATATTTTTGGTCAGTGGTCCGATAATCAGGATATCGTGTATACAACCATGCCCCATTTCCACCAAGTTGAAAATTTGGAAAAATGGGAACAACATTATCGTGCTTACACAGGTGACGATGATGGTGAACCCCGTGCAAAGAAGCTTAAACTCGAAAACGGAGAAGTTTCCCCTAATGATACAGACAAAGTACCATACTCGGTATTTTTCAAACATGGATTTAGAGATAAACTTAAAGAACTCAAACTGAGTGTGTCGGAAAACTCAAAAGTGGGTAAGTTTCTCAGTTCCAATAGCTACCTTTATGACGAGGATCCAATCTACGAACCTCCTCGTGATGATGATCATGATAACTCCACTACGGGCTCCTTGTTAGATTTGGGTACCGATGCTCTTCTGTCTTTACCACGTGAACAAGCAATTGAAGGCTTGCAAGCGTACGATAAAATTAGATCAAAATTAAGAGATTTTCTTAAACCATTTGCAGAAGAAGGTAAGTTGGTCACTGAGGATGAAGTTAGAGGTTTCTTCAGTAAAATTAAAAAAGAAGATTAGCTTACATTTTTCTTTAATCTACTTTTTTTTTCATTTTTTTTTGTTCTTAAAAAAAATATGTACAATATATTTATATATACACGTATTATAGCGATGAATTCTATGAAACGAATGATGATAAAAAGTAAATAATTATAATTTATATGGAGCCCTTAATCCTTATTGTTCTTACCTCTTTTCTTTTCGTCTAATTTAGCGAATTCATCCTTCCAGACATTATTACATTTATCTGGACTGACATTAGGGAAAATCTTATCAAAGACTTCTTGGTACCATTCAACAGGAATAAATTCAACCCCTTCTTTAACTTCATCAGGGATTTCTTCCAATTCATTCTCAATGTCTTTAGGGAAAATGATGGTGTTACAACCATATCTCTTAGCACCTAAGGTCTTCTCTCTCAATCCACCCACAGCCAAAACTCTACCAGTGACGGTGATTTCACCGGTCATGGCTATGGTAGGTGGTAAAGATTCATTGAGAGCCAATGATAATAACGAGGAGGTGAATGAAATACCCGCAGATGGACCATCCTTAGGAATGGCCCCATCAGGACAGTGAACATGGATATCAGCAGCCTCAAAGAATCTGTTTTCAGGGTACTTCTTGGACATATACAGCTTGACAAATGAGTATGCAATGGATGCAGATTCTTTCATCACGTCCTTCAAACTACCAGTGACGTGCATACCAGGATGACCAGAACCAGAACCAATGGAATGAGTGAGAATGGATTCAATGTAAAGAGCATCCCCATTACCAGAAGTACTATAGGAAAGGCCAGTTGCCACACCTGGTGGTGGGAAATCATATATACGATCTCTGGTGTAAATTTCAGGACCAACGTAATCTTTCAAATTGGTTGTGGAAATAGTTAATTTAATATCGTCTGGAATTTCCAATTTTTCTACTTCTTCATCTGGTTCAGCAGTAGCTTTACCATCTTCAGACTTTTTGGCTTCATTTTCTTGTTTTGTTTCCTTAGAAGGTTCATGCTCAGTAGCAGTCTCTTCAGCCACCGATTCAGGACCATTCTTATCGGTTTCAACTTCAGTCTTTTCTTTGGATTCCGCTTCAGCCTCTTCTTTAGATTCAACTGGTTTAGTTTCAGCTGATTTGGCTAACGCGGGGGCTTCTTCTTCCTTGGATTCAATTTCTTCCACAATCTTAAGAGAAGCTTTACTGAAGATTCTGGTGATTAATTTCTTAACATTTCTTAACCCACTTTCACGACAGTATTTTTCAATCAATCTGATAATAGTATTATCAGGGATTTCAACATGTTTAGCTTCTAAGCCTGCTTTCTTGGCAGCATCAGGGATCAAATGTCTTTTGGCAATTTCAACTTTTTCATTATTGGTATAACCAGAAACATCAATAATTTCCATACGGTCTCTTAAAGGACCAGGGATATTACCCAAGTAATTAGCAGTACAAACAAATAAAACCTTGGACAAATCCACTTTAACATCAATATAGTTATCGACGAAAGCGTTATTTTGTTCCGGATCCAAAATTTCCAAGAATGCCGAAGCGGCACCACCACCACGACTTAAATCCAACTTATCGATTTCATCAATCAATAAAAGAGGGTTAGAAGTTTTAGCTTGTTTCAAAGCAAATATTATACGACCAGGAATGGACCCAATGTAAGTTCTTCTATGACCTTTAACTTCATGTACATCTTGAATACCACCCATGGCAATTCTAACGTATTTACGATCCAATGCCTCAGCAATTGATTTGGCGATGGAAGTTTTACCGGTACCAGGAGGACCAGCCAAACATAAGATTTTCCCATCGACTTTACCAGACACTCTACCTAAGGAAATGAATTCTAAAATACGTTCCTTAACATCTTTCAATCCATAATGATCACGTTCCAAGATTTTTCTGGCTTCCTTAATGTTAAAACGATCTTTACTATAAATCCCCCATGGAATTGAGGTTAACCAGTCCAAGTAACGTTCGGTGACACCCAATTCACTTGAATGTTCATTTTGATTTTCCATTTTGGCACTTTCTGCTTTATAGGCTTCCATGGCTTCATCGGTAAGTTTCAAGTGTTTCAAACGTTCTTCATATTTGGAAGTCTTCTTTTCTTCTGATTCAGAAAGACCAGCTCGTTTTTGTAATTCTTTGATAAATTCTTTAATGAACAAACGTGTTTGGTATTCATCGGCTTTTGAACTCAAATTATGAATGGTATTTTCTTTAATCAAACTGGCCTTCAATTCAACTTTCAACAAATCAAGAGCTTTTGATAGTCTGGCTTCAATATCGAGTTCTTCTAAGATTTCCTGGATTTTCTTAGGATCACTGTGAATTGCTGATACCACGTAATCGGCAAATTTAGCAGGATCATTGACAAGCAGGGTTACTTCGGCAATTTGGAGTTTTTCCAAGGGGTTTTTACCACCCATCTTACTCAAGAGGGCTTTCAATGATTCCACCAACGATCTAATTTCAGCCGATGTTTTATCAAAGGGATAATCCTTAACTGGTTTCACGGTTGCATATGATACTTTAAGGTTTTTCAAGTAAGCAGTGGGGAAATCTTCTTGTTCTTGAGATGGAGATTGGGATCCTTCTTCGGGCGATTCACCTGACACCGATTGTTCTTGATCAACTGGTTTTCTATCATCGGGCGACGACAATTCTTCCAACTGACATCTTTCAAGAGGATAACCCAAGACGTTAAACACGCCTGGTCTTGGAGCAGTGTGTCTGATGATCTGACAATGTACCCCGATATTATGAACCGAGTCCTTGGTTTTAATAATATCGGTATCGGGCTCATTCTGATCTTTTACGTGGAACAAAACAAAGTAGGGTTCTCTCTTATCGATGATGGTGTAAATCGACTTGATCACCTCGGGGTCTGTTATGTTGATGGCAAATGGTCTTCCGGGCAATGGAGGACGATCTTTCATGGGAATCGCCAATAAGGGTGGATACAACCCGGTGTCGGGGTTGACTAGAAGCAGTTTGCTCGAGTTGTCGTCGTCATCATCATTATTATTGTTGTTATTGTTGTTGTTGTTGTTGCTGGGTGGACTACTAGCCCCACCAGATGAAGCGCTAATGCCATCAGCCTTGGACTCTTCAACAACCTCTATATTTTCTTTCTCCACCTCATCCTTCTTGTCGTCTTTCTTGTCGTCCTTCTTATCGTCTTTCTTATCGTCTTTCTTGTCTTCTTTCTTGTCTTCTTTCTTGTCTTCTTTTTTATCTTCGTTACTTGGGGTCTCGTACGAACCATCTTCCTTGTCCGACTTCTTCAATGATATTATGGGCGAAGACTCTGGCGAAGAAATGATACTATGTACAAACTCATGATAGTCTTTCGATGCAAATGGAGAGCCATTACGGCGTAATAAGTGCTGGGGTATTTCAAACGGATCGTAGGCCTGATTCCTACCAGAATCAACCTGGCCACTAGTGGCCAACCTTATACCGCCTAGACGTCCAAGATTCGCATGGTGTTTTTTGGCGAGCACGCTACGCACGTAGCCCCTTGATCTGATCATGATTCGGTATAAGTAGCAACTGGAATTCGTGAATTGGTCTATCAACCTTAAAACAAGTAGTACCACTGTTTCCAAATTGCCATCCGTCGGTGAGAGATTACTAAACTTTTCGTGCGGTGAAGATTCGAACTACAAAAAAAAGTTGTTGAAATTCTGTGCAGGTTCCAATTGCGGATTACGGGCCACACAAAATGATTTTTCACAACTACAAGAACTGGATAACGTTTATTAATCGATCTTAAATACGTTCTTCTTCTTCTTCTTGGCCGGTTCTGGGGCCAGGTCGTCCTCCAAAGGACGCTTTCGCATGCCGCGAGGACTGTTGAGAGGATCGTCCTTGAAATTGTCGTCGTGGTAGTAATTGAGGGAGTTAATGTCTTCATCTTCCAAATGAACCCCTTCACTAACCTCTCTGGCAGCCAGGCTGCCAGCCAGGGAAGTGGATACCAGGATGCGGGACGCACGCGCCTTGAGGATCTGGATCTTTCTTTTCTTTTTCTTCTTGGAGTTGTCGTTGCTGGTGGTGCTGGTGGTGTCCAGCTGGCCCGAGGCCACCCGTCCTCCGAGCGTAGTGTGGGCACTGGCAAACGTCTCGTTGTCGGATATGGATGAGGAGTGGTCACTATTGTTGGCGAAAGAGTGTAACAACGACGTCGAGTTGGCCTCGGGGGCGTCAATCTCGCTCACGTTGCCTGGCTCCTTGTCTGTCTCTTCAACATTCTGTGTTTTCTCTTTATCCGCGTTATCTGGATCTTTGTCTGTGTCTTTCTCTTTATCGATGGCTTTCATGGTGTCTTTTTCTGTATCTTTAATGGTGTCTTTTTCTGTATCTTTATTGGTGTCTTTTTCTGTATCTTTATTGGTGTCTTTTTCTGTATTTTTAACGGGCCTCTTGAACTCGTCGGTTGAGTCTCGCCCCGGGGTGGCCAGTGGGGATTCCGAGGACGAGTCAAAGCTCTTGAGGAACGCCGGCTTCGACGTCACCTTCGGTGACGCGTCTTTACTCTTGCTGCTCTCCTTTCTGGCAGCTCGATTACTCTCCAAGATATCACGAATGCCATTATTAAAATTGAACAATTCACCTTTGGCCGGCTTGAGCATCCCCAACAACAGATCCTCGTCCGCCAGTAGTTTCAGGCGAATCGGCGACAATATGTTGTTCTCATCATCGGCATCAAATATGTTCTTTCTCGTCGTGGTGCTCAATGACGGGAGCGTCCCGTTCCGTACTGTAGTCAGACTCATGAACGAAGGCGGTTTGGCCAATGACGTCTTAAGACGAGGATTGAACCGGCTGATGCTGGGTACTGTGTCGACCGATAAACTCTTCTTTTTCAATTCATCCTTCAATCGATCAAGTTCTTCCTTCAATGATTCTAGCTTGGATTCCTGCAACTTCTCCTTGGTGGAGAATTGCTGCTTCAACTTGCTGATAACCAACTCGTACTCGTGGTTCTTCTCCGTGATGTGCTTCGAGCTGGGCTCTTCTCCTTCTAGAGGGGTGGCGGATCGTGTGGATCTACCTTGTTCTCCACCAGTGGTGCTGGGGTTTAGTGACACGAACTTGAACACCGCCATACGAATCAACGCTTTCCGCTGTTCGTTTTCGTGCTCAATCTCCTTGAGCCTATCAAGTCTCTCGTACCGCTCATGTAGTAGTCTGCTTGTAGACATGGTAGTTTGGCTGTGGTTGTTGTTGTGATTGTTGTGGATGTTGTTATGATAATTCTATTTTGTAAACAAATTAAATCATCACCAAAAAAAAAAAATAAAACTCCAAAAAAAAAAACAAATAAGAAAAGCTCCATACAGGAAGCATCTGGAAAACTTTGACTGTACTGAAAGACACCAAGTCAACCCCAGACATGAACGTCACTCATAAGGACTATAAGCGGGCCAATGTGTACGAGGCGTGTAACAACGAGTTTCGAAAATCGGTGGCGGTGTCTCGTCAGAAGCTTTTGAAATCACCGTACCATCAGATCATTCGACAGGAAGGATCCAAAGATGTGGATGTGATACTTGATCAGAACGCTCCTGATATCGACGAAATATATCGTAATCGAGGCACACCCATCCCGGCAGACGAGATCTTGCAGTACTTGAGCATGACAAATTTGAAGATCCCCATTAAACATCGAGATGAGTTCCCATCCGGATTACAGCTACCTTCATCAGATCTACTTAATGTGATCCACTATTATTTCAGCGACAAGATCAGTCGAGAACGGGTGAATCGGATCATGAATCGAAGCTTTGATGAAACGGCCTTGCTTGCGTTTGGGCTCTTGGTGGAGCTGTGGGTGGATGAGATTGTGGATGAAAACGTGATGAGAACGTTCCTTGAGAAGGAGGACGAAGAACAGCCGGGATTCGGCGAGGTATTGGAGTCTGAACAGTCTGAAGAGGAACAGAGTGGGATGGAGTATGAAGAAGAAGCAGAGGAGGAGGATCTGGATGATCTGGACAGTGAGGAGTTGAGCTCCAGTGTGAGTGATAGTGATTAGGAGATTTTTAATGATTAACGATTTCAAATTTTATTTATGTACATAAAATGATGAACTAATAATATACAGTATATAATCAAGTGCATGACGTAGTCTATTGTTCAGCTTCAGTTGAGTCTTTGACTTCTGATTCTTTGACTGGTTCTTCAGTTGATTCCTTGACCTCTGGTTCAACAGAAGCAGAGGCAGATTCACGAGCTTCCTTTTCAGCGGCCATTTGTTTTTGATACTTGGCTTCCTTCCCTTCATCTTTAGCAGAAGTGGCAATATCGAAAACACGATACAAGAGTTCGTGGGTATCCTTCTTATTAACCATCAAGTTAAGGTTTGATTTACCTTTCCATAAAGGTAAGAACAAATCTTCCAAATCTTCTCCACGTTTAACGGTCAAGAAAAGACAACCTTCAGATAAGGTTTCAAGTTTGGCGGAAAATTCAGTATCAATTTTATCTTGTTTAACTTGTTCAATCTTGGGGAATGCTTCGATGAATAAGAGTTTTAACAAATCCAAGTTCCCTTCAATTTTTCTCTTATCACCAATATATTTGCTTAAAGTATGTAATGATTCATTTTGAACTCTCCATGGACAGTTACCAGCGTCATTTCTTTGAGAGGTGAACAATTTGATACCGGAATGAATGATTTTCAATTTTTGTTCTTCCATGGTAAGAATGGCTCTAATTACAGGGGAAACGTAATAAATGGATCTAAGAGGTTCACCGGTGGCATTTCTCACCAAGGTACAATCACGAGGGAATTGATCGTTGAAATCATAAAAGGGGAAACATTTAAGTAATTCAGGATGTTCTGGGTCCAAGAAGATGAAAGGTTCTTCATTGGCGTCACGAGGTAATCTTTCCTTTTTAACTTCGGCTTTCACGGCTGGAGTAGACGAAGTTTGTTTAACGTTGGCATTTTCGATTTTTTGTTTCTTATCAGCTTTATCTTCAGCTTCAAGGGTTCTTTTACTTTGACCATTAGCTTCAGCTTCAGGATCGATTTTTTCAAAAACGGTGATGAAAAATCCACCTGTGTTTTGTAAATGAGGATAAACTCTGATACAGTTAGATAAGTTGAATTTAGCTGCTTCTTCCTCAGTTGGAGGGAAAACAGAAGCAGTCACATCTTCAGCTCCTGGTTGTCTTTCTTGTAAGTCTTTACCATAAACTTTCCAGTCGCTGATCCCCTTACGTCTAACCAATCCGGGTAATTCATCATCACAATTAACGATTCTAACTTGATCACCCCATTTACGTAAAGCAGCGGCCACCACTGCTTCATTTTCCACGGGTGATAAGGAACAGGTGGAGTAGACCAATCTCCCACCCTTTTTCAATAATTGTAAACCTCTATTTAAGATGAGAACTTGTAAAGAGTGTAAACCCAAGGCATTACCCACGGTGAAATCTTTCCAAACGTTAACGTTCTTTCTCATGGTGGCATCACCGGAACAAGGAACATCACACAAGATTCTGTCGAATTTCAAGTAATCGGGGGCCCCATTCAATCTAAGACGAGGGAACATGGAAGCATCATGATTAACCACCATGAAGTTGGCCGAGTTTAATCGTTTAACTTGATGGACCAACATGTGAGATCTCTTATAATCGGAATCATTGGCCATCACGAACCCGGTAGCCAATTCTTCATCGTCGTTAGCATGCAAGGCTTCGACCAATTGAGCAGTCTTGGAACCAGGAGCGGCACACATATCTAAAACATGATGATGAGGTTTGACGTCCATTAACAAAGGAGGAATCATGGATACGGCTTCTTGTCTAGAGATATTACCCACCTCGGTTTCCATCACCAAGAAACGTTGAGTTTTGGCGAACTCAGCATTCTTACGAACCACTGATTTGGCCACGTCAAGTTGCCAACCCAATTCGTTAGGATAGTATGCAATGTTTCTGGGAGCGATGCTTTGACCGTCAATTTGGATCTCGTTAAGCTTGGAAACGTGATTTTTCTTGAAATTCTCTCTGATTTCGCCAGCATGAGCCCTGGATCCGGTGATTCTAAACGTAAGGGGTAAATCCTTCTGACAATGAGCTTTGAATGTGTCCCATTCATCTTCAGGAATGATATTCAATGATTTGTAGTAGGATTCCCATTTCTCATTCTCTCTGATCATTTCAGACCACGAGCCCGTTCTTTCGCCAGACTCGTTGGCACGCTTGCCAAAATTCTTACCTTTACCGGCTTTTCTGTGGTTTCTTTTACCCATGTTGACTAACTGATCTTGTCTTCTCTTCTCGTCTCTTCTCGTCTCTTCTCTTCTCTTCTCTTTTTTTTTTTTTTTTTTCATCTCATTACTTTTTTTCACTTTTTATGTGCAGATCACGTGCGGCGCCCGTACACCACGACTACACCCAACCCGGTCTGATCAACAGTTACAGGTGGTCTATTAGAATAAAATGTCGAAGTTAGAAAGTTCTAAGAGTGTCATCTTGCTTGATAAGGTGACATGCTAAGAGTACAGGCTTCCTTTGACAATAATTTGCATTGTAGCTTCCTTTGAGAATAAGCAGCATTCTAGCTTCCTTTGGGAATAAGTAGCATGGTAGCTTCCTTTGAGATTAAGCAACTGCCATATGGAGATGAGTGTGGAGAGTACGATGAAAGAGCAGACGTATCGATAAGAGTAGAGGTATCATCGGCTCAAACAGTGGGTCTTCCAGGTGACTAAATTGCGTTTAGCAGCCACCCTTCCCTCCCCTCACCATCATCCTGCCATCGTACCATCCCCTTCATCTTTCCAGCCTCCTACTATCAGTCATCCTTACCAGCAACTACTATCAGTCCTACCTACTACTATCAGTCCCACCTACCAGTCCTACCTGCCAGTTCTATTGATCAGGCTATTTCGTGCTTCAAATGGAGGGTCTTGATATACTTGACAATTTTATTTCCGCACTATTTTTGCTGTCTGTCAAAAAAAGCACCCGATAAGCTTTGTTTAAATTCGGTTATTTGAAAAACAATAAAAAAAGAAAAAAGAACAAGAAAGGGAAGAGAAGAGAAGAGAACAAGGGAGTAGCAACATATACTAAATCATATACAGCTTCCAAACACACAGCATAAGAGACCTGGTATCATCGTCTGACCTCGTTGTTTGACTGTTCCTTGTTGTACACAAATGTACATGGTATAAAAAATCCATAAACCCCTTGTCGTTTACTGATGGCCATGGCAAAACGAAAACTACGGTATAGTGCAGTATGTATTGCTTCTAACACTTTTGTTGACCAGCTTGTTACTAACATCTTCCAGATCGGCGCCTGTTTGGGCTTGACTGCCTATAATAAACTCAATGATCCTCATCACTATTTGTCACCGGCGTTATTGAGTTCTTATGTTTATAATCACTACGAAGCGTTGCTTGCTTCAATAGCGTCGATTTCCCTGTTAAATTTCCAGATTGCTAACTCGTGTTTCCTACTATTGTTTATTGTGGTGAATTTTGTGAAGTGGGTGGTGTTTGGTAAACTTTCCAATAATGAAATTCGTAATTTAAAAGATAAAGTCAGTTATACGTTATGGGAATTTTTCTTTGGATTTGTCATTTTTTATCATAATAACACTCGTACCAGTAACCAACAGTCCAGTTTTAATATCCAAGCAGAACTTATCAAGTTTGGGGGGCTATTCTTGGTGGTACTTTTACTCAAATGCTTCCACTACCTTAGTGTGTATCGGGCATTTTCCATTTTTTATCTTGATAACAATAATCGATCAGGTAAACTCCATTTTATTCGGTTTGCCGCGGGCCTTCTTCTCCTTAACTTCATTGATGGCTTACTTACTCATCGTTTCTATAAGGAAGTCATGTATAATCATCTTTCTTCAGTGTCGTTTGAAAATAATATTCTTATTGCCATCTTTGGATTTGAAATACTTAATTTGTTCCCATTAATCTTACTCACCACGGTGAAATACGGATTAAACTGTTATGAATACTGGCGATTCGGTGCGTTGGTGAATCGTCATCAGTTTCACGATGCTTCTATTGTCAGTTGGTGTGATTTCAAATTAAAAATTAACGATATAAGTGAATTCACGGTTAATTTGGCTCGTTTTTGTATGACTTGTATCTTTTCGGTGGTGTTCCTTTATCTTTATACTTTCCCCTTACATATACTTCCTTCATCCTATTTAAGCTTACGAGTATTGATTATCAAGACAAGATGTCTTGTTAATTCGAAAAAACGTCAATTTAAATTACAAAAACTACGAATCCCATCAACCACTTCCATCATCAAGGAAAATAAATGCATCGTTTGTTTTGAGGAGTTTGAAACTGGTCAGGAATCTCAGGTTAGAATGTTGACTAATTGTAATCATATGTTTCATTATGGATGTCTTAAAAATTGGGTCGATTATTCAAGTTCTTGTCCTATTTGTCGAGAAATTATCTAACTCATTTAGTTCTTTCAATTCTCTTTTTTTGTTTAGTTTGGTTAATACATTTTATTTATTTATTGTACATGTATTTACAAAGATATATATAGATATATATATAGTTGGGTTTTTGTAGAAGAATTGAAGAATAAATAATACCAGACTTATGTCTAACTTTTGTTTTCTAAACAAAATATAGTAAAAATACAAACTTTTTAAAAATAATTTTCACTGGCGCCATTGGTGATACCAGCTGTAAGCGTATCAATATCGGGTTCATCCTGAGTCAATTGTTTCGATAATTCTCCAAGATTACGTTCGGATCCGGTTTCTTTCGAGTTGGAGGGCGACTGACCCTGAGATTCTTCTTCCCCGGGTTTATCGATGCCATTTTCATCCATGAAATCATCATAATTCTCATTTGATTCTTGTAATTTGTCATTAGTAGCGTTATTATTATTAGTATCGTTAGGGTTTTCTGGTTCATTCTCAAACGATTCGAAATACTGGACCGAATCGCCATTTACTTGACTCTCGATTCCGTTCAGGTCATGGTTTTCATTTTGTTCATTATCGTTATTATCAACTGTCTCCGATTTCACGGTAGATCCTCCCAATTCATCTTCAAGTCCCGTTTCCACGGAAAATTGATCTTCTGAAGCCCCACCTTCACCACTTACCGACCCTGGTTCGCCGTCTTCTTGCGCTTGTTGTTCTTTCAATTGCTGTTGTTTGGCCTGTTGTTTTCTCGATGAACGAGTCTCTCCTCGTTCTTGCTTCAACGCTTGTTGCTCTCGATACTTGGCCAAATATATTTTCAACACTTCCGCATAATTCTCAAACCCAAGATCGTGCATCGAGTAAAGAATATCCTCTCCATTTATAGTTTTCCGCTTCTCTCTAAGACACCGATCACTTGCCTCACTGGTGACAAACGATATATACTCCGAAACACATTCTTGCATGCATTCTTTGGCATCCTTGGATACTTTGGCGCTCGGTGGAAGCGTGTTCTTCATCAAACGTGCCACATTGGCAATCGGTAACCACCGATCTTGTTCTCGTAACTCCACATCGTGAGAGTTCAATGTATTGGGATCCATGATTCAACTGAAAATAAAAATGTGTTTAAAAATAAAATAAACACCTCAGTATCCACTCGTACTGACACTATTTCTTCCTGATTTTGCGGTCCAGAGAAATCTTTTTGCAGTGATATTTATGTATTTGAAAAATATATCGACTCCGACTGGCTAACTTGAAAAATATACACAATGGAACCAACGAAAAATAATCCTGGAAAAAAAGGCCCGTCTGCGTATTCCTGGAAGAGTTTACAAATAGACTAACTAACGTCGTTGGTTGAGATGGTAGATGGTCCCAAGTATGTGTGATGTCAATAGAGCCAATGATGATTAAGTATTTTGACACTATGCGTATTATTACATTAGCTGAGCAGTTAATGGCTCTTTTTCCCGTTCTTTTTTTTTTTTTCTGTCGTTTTTTTTTCTTTTTCTTTTTTTTGCTCCGGAAAGTCTTCCTGGTTCGGTAACCTGCAGATGCCGGGGCCAAAACTGCAATATGGGCCGAGCGTGCTCTGAGTTACTCCGATACGGGCCCACTCCCGGTGTAACTGTGGGCCTGCCGCGAGCAGGCTCCGTTTCTGGTAACACGTCAATATGGAAAGTAAGACTGAAAAGGATATAGACTCTTATTCAACTGACAGACCAGCGATGGGAGAGGATACAGGGAACCCAGCTAGGGGCCATGATGGTCTGGAGATTGGCAAGTCCACCGCTGGCGTGTCGTTTCTTATGTTGACGCAGGTATTCACCAAATTGGCTACGTTTCTTCTCAATCAATTGTTGATTCGGTTTATTTCGCCTGAAGTGTTTGGAGTAGCCACCTACTTGGAGTTTATTGTATCTACAGTGCTCTTCTTCAGTCGTGAGGGAGTGCGTCTTTCGGTCCAGAGAACCAAGGGCGTGGAATCAGAGGATGAGAAACAATCTGGCTTGATCAATGGCGCTTATCAAGATCAGACTCGTTTGGGGACACTCCAGAGTATTATCAATTTTGGCTACGTTCCCTTGTTTTTGGGTATACCTATAACGGCGGTCATTTTCTACTTACAGAACCAAACTGACATTTTCCAACAAACGCTTTACTTGTTGGAGTATAATAAGATTACGCTTATGTTGATAGTAGGGCTGATATTGCTTGAATTATTGGCAGAACCCATCTATGTGATTAATCAATTCCACTTGAATTTCAAGCGAAGATCCAAATTTGAAAGCACTGCCGTTTCCTTGAGATGCGTGGCTACGTTTGCTGTCGTCACTGTATCACAGAAGTTGTTGGTTCATCAGGGATCTCAGTTCGAAGGGGCAGCGGTTCTTGCATTTGCCATGGGGCAATTTGTCTATTCACTCGTACTCTTCTTGCTTTATCACGTCACCTTCTACAATGAGACCAACAGCGAGAGGAACAGTTTGGCGATCTCCAGGATTGTCAGGAAGGATAACACCTCATACTGGTTCAATCTGGACGTCGTGGGTATCTGGAAAAGCATTTTCGTTCAAATGATCTTCAAGCACTTCTTAACCGAGGGAGACAAACTCCTCATTAACTACTTGTGTACCGTGACTGAACAAGGAGTCTACTCGGTGGTAACAAACTACGGCTCCATCATTGCCCGGTTGTTGTTGCAACCAATTGAAGAATCGTTACGATTACTCTTCACCAAACTTCTCATCGATAAGACTCCAGACACCGTGGGTAAATCATTCCGGATCATGAACTATCTTGCAATTTTCTATCTTTACTTCTCCGTCTTGATTTGCTTGGCTGGTTATACCAATGGAGCGTTCTTACTTCGTATCCTTATTGGTGGGCGCCTTTCTCGCTGGAACCAATCCAATATTTTCGATATATTCCCCCAGTACATTCTCTATATTCCTTTCTTGGCCTTTAATGGGATCCTAGAGGCATTTTTCAGCAGTGCCTCCACCCAGCAGGATATTAGTAAATTCTCCTGGTTTATGTCATTCCTGACTCTAACCGTATTTGGTGTGCTGTATTTTTTCATCAGCTATCTTGAAATGGGACTCACGGGGTTGATCTTGGCCAATGTAACCAACATGACTTTAAGAATTTGTTACTGCTTGACATTCATACGAAAATTCTATTCCTCTAACGGCATCCCCATCAGAGTATCTGGTGCATTCACCTATCTTGCATCTACAGTCACCATTGGGGTTGGGGCGGCCACCGCACAATACTACCTTTTGTCACGTAAGTGGCAATCAGAAACATTCTTGGATCTCATCAAGAGTGCAGCAGTATGCTTGGCCTGTCTAGTGGTGATGCTATTCAGAGAAAGACAATTATTGAAAGAACCGGCCATCACCATTAAAAACAAGTTCTTCAAGACTTCCAAATTAGACTAAAATCTGTATATACGCTAATAAACAATTGAATCACCAAAAAAGAAAATAAAAAAGTTGCAAAAAGAAATCGGAGTCGACATACCAGATACTCCAATATCCCTATCAAAACCAGAGAAGATGCCATCCGTTTCGCCTCCACCACGGGTAGCAAACTGTGCTGAATTGCTTCCCTCCAGTGATACTGCCACTCATTGCTGGTGCTTGGAAAGATTGATTACTCGAATCACCAAAACTCCGACCGCAGGGATCGACCCGGACACTTCAACTGTAATAGAGACAAAGGAGTACACAGGCGGTACGCTTCTGCCAAACGCCATCACAGCATTAAAATTGCGGAAAATTCCGCTTCTTGTAATGGCATTTCTTGGGCTGGGGGGAATTTTTTATATACAGGATGTACCATACAGTATGCAGTTCCACTTTTTTCATTCCGTTTTATTTAATAATTCACTTCATCTCTTCTTATTCTGACGTTGTTATCGTTGAGTAACCATAGAAATAATGTCTATTGTGGAGCTCCTGAAGAGCGTGGACACTCTTGCGAAGATCATCAACCAGAAAAACCAGGAGCTTGAGGAGCTTAAGAGAAATTATGACGAGAAATTACGAACAATAAATAACTATATTGATTTGTTTAAAGATGCCCCCAAGCCTTCACCACAGCATGATCAACTTAAGGATGTTGAGTTTCTCGAGCAAATCACCCAGAAGATAACGTGTAAGAATTGCAATAACGAAATATGGGATAATGAGTCCCCTCATTCACAATACCTACTAATTCCCAAACAAAATATCAAATACTTACTTCCTCAAGACTCTCCTGAGCTAGAAACACAAGTGGAGAACTTACAAATCGGCCATGACTCGACCAATTCATACACCCCTCGAAAACAGGCAAATCTGAAGAATAAATCGAAAAAAATTTGCTCGTATTGTCACAAGCCAGGACATTCACGAGCCAGATGTTTCACCCGTTTAAATACCCCAAGTAACGCCGCTACATGACCAATGCATTTTGAAACCTTCTCTTGACCTGTATTTATGTTTCAATATATAAAAAAAAAAAAAGAAATCAAGTAACTATATTACAATAAATACATTATTTAATTTACAAGCAATGCACATCACTCATTATAAAAACTTTTGGCAACAGCAGTTTGCAATCCTCTCAAGGGCTAGTGAACGCCCGATTATTTTGCAGATTGAACCAAGGCCTCTAAAGTAAAATGTTAGTATAATAAAACCAAAAAAAAAAAAAAAAATTTAAAAGTAGAAGACTTGTACATACCTCTTCTGGAAGCATCTTGTAGTAAAGTGCAGTCCACCGAGTTTGGATTCATGTGGACGTAACGGACAGTAGAACCTCTTATGAAAAGATTCTTGGTGGCTTTGAGGTGTGGGTATTTCGTTTCATTAACAGTGGAAATGTTATCTAATTTCAAATTCAAGTATTGGTCTACTGACTTCAATACCCCCCTGATTTCTATATCATTCTTTAATTCAACGGTAACTTCTTGGTCAACAAGAGTCTTGAAGAAACTGAAAAACAACATGGTGATTGTGTGGATATGCTGATGGGTAACGGTGCTAAGCTAATTATCTTCTTGTCTTTTTTCATATTCGATATTTGTTCCTCAATTCTACTACTTTTTTTTTCGGCCTTTTTTTTTTTTTTGGAGTGAGCGCTTATGTAAGCATAGACTTTTAACAGCTTTTTGATCTTGGAACCAATCGTTATTAGTATCTATGTTAGTGAATATATAAGTTAGTTAATATATATATTAGTGAATATATAAGGTTGGAGTTAGTAGGTGATCACTTTCTTGTCCTGCTTGGTGGTGGAGATTTCCTGTTCGATCTTGTTCATGTCTTCTTGAAATGAAAGAAAGGAACCGTCATGATCTTCAGCTATGTTAGGTTGACGAAATGCATCCTCCTTGTTTTTCTTAATCTTTTTCTTCTCTGACTTCTTATGTTTCTTGGAGGACTCTCTTGTTTTGCCACGACTTTTTTTCTTTGACTTAGAAGACTGTTTAAATGAAGTGTCAAGAACATAATTAATATCGGTAAATTCATTCTCATCATTCAAAGAAGGTGATATTAAAAGAGAAGTACCATCATCCAAGGAATCATAAAAATTGGGGTAAATCATATAGTTGTCTTTTTCAAGTTCATTAGAGTATTCATCCAACTTGAATTGGTTGACTTCCTCTTTTAACTTAAATCCCATTTCAAAGTCACTGTAGTCGACATCCTCTGTTTTGGTAGTTTTCTTTCTTTTGTGAGATGACTTTCGTTTTGTTTTCCCACTCTTGCCAGAATTTAACTTCAATTCAGAGCGAGAAGAAGATTGAAGATTGAAATCAACTGCTTGTGCCATTAAGAGAGTTTCGGCAATGTTCTTGATTTCATCGTCGTCGGCTTCATTATTGAAAAGTTCAGACTTATCTCTTAAATCGGGATCGATTTTCTCGGGCACTATCGATGGCATATCAGGAGTTGTCTCTGTTATTGTTTGTCCCAAATCTCTCTTTCTGGCTAACATTTCTTTCTTCACTATGTGGTAATTAGAAGGTGACCTTCCTCGCACAACAAGAGGTGGGGTTTCCGTCGTGGCCAAAATTCTTGATTGATTGTCATTCAAGATTGCTAGTAATTGCACTTCTAGTAAGCTGTGTTTATTTGTCATGGTTGTTCGTTTGTGAACCTCAGAGCTAGAAAACTGAATACGCTCGTATTTGGCTACTTTAGCCACCTTGGTATTGACTGGATACGTATGTAGGATTGATGAGCTAGAAGCTTCAGGTCCCATCTTTATAGTGCCTGCGAAAAATAGTCGATTATACTTATCAATCTTACTATCGTTTCTGATGTTGGCTACTTCACGAATAACGTCATGCCGAGGAAGCTGGCTGGGAACAGCTGGGTATACTGGTGGCAGTGTTTGAGGTCCTCTATCTCTTTTTGCAGTATGTTGCACTAATGGAACTGGGCTTCCATCTTCATAGCATTTGGCCACTAATTTAAGGGCAAACGAAACTATATTGCGCTTCTGGTTATTCTCAACAAGATGAAACTTTTCATGATGAATCAAGGCATCATTGTCTCCTCCCAACTGGAATGTGGTCACTAACGTAAAGTAGTTTCTTTTATACCCCACCCACTCTCCATCGACCTTATCAAATCCCCTATCTACTCGAGCAGATAAGCTAGGATGAATTCTCGCATTGTTAGAGGTAACATAGATTGGGTGGTGGACCATAGTACTAGTGAAAGATGGGCCTACTTTAAACTGTAGGCTGGAGCGAGGAGCCAACTTTGCTTTTTTATCTTTTGTAGTACCACCATTCTGAACAACGCTTTGACTCATTGAAGACAGAACAAGTGAAAGATCTAAGACTTCCACGGTATCATCACCATTGGCCTTTTGCACCAATTCCTCATTGGAACTATTATTGAAGGTACTGTTTGGAGACAGTCGTGTTCTAATGTCGGCCATGGTCTCGTGACTTCGTAATCATTTAATGTTCAAGGTTGCAGTCGTATTCTGCTAGATATGAGCGGCTAAAAGAAAGACCCTCCGATAAAATTGTAGTTAGCTTTTTCTTAAAAAAAGTACAGCTCAGGCTATTCGAAGTTGGCTTCAGAATTACCACCTGATTAGCTTCCGTTAAGAATAGAATGGTTTCAGCAGCTCAATTGGTCGATTGAAGAAGAATGGAGAGTTTTGCGTTTTTGGATATTTTTGCAGCGTTATTAACAAATTTTGCGACTATTTCCACAAACAAAAAAGAAGAAGAGTAGTTCTTTTCAATTATTAACTAATTAAATGACGATTTCTTTATTTGAAAATTCATCAATTATACGTAGAGCATTCTATTAACTTGGTTTTATAACTTATCCCGTATTTTGTTATCTTTGGTGGCCCTTATGCAACTTCAAGTACCTTAAAATTGCCATTTTGCATACAAAAGAGTGTACGGGTCTTTTAGTTGGTCAGCGCACGACTCATCTTGATTTTTTTTCTAAATCCTTTTTTTTTTTTTTTTAAGCAGAAGACTTGAAGATGATGGGTTTTTCAAGTTGATCCAGAATAGAAGCAACAACTTTCTAACATAGCAACATAGCCTAGAATACAAGTTAATCATGGGTAAGAAGGCTATTGACTCCCGTATTCCATCGCTTATCCGTAATGGGGTGCAAGAAAACCAAAGAAGTTTCTTCTTTATTGTGGGTGATAAAGCCCGTAATCAGTTACCCAATTTGCATTATTTGATGATGTCTGCTGATTTGAAGATGAACAAGTCAGTGTTGTGGGCTTATAAGAAGAAGTTATTGGGGTTCACCTCTCACAGACAAAAGAGAGAAAATAAGATCAAGAAGGATATCAAGAGAGGGATTAGAGAAGCCAATGATCAAGATCCTTTTGAAGCCTTTATCTCCAATCAACATATCAGATACGTTTATTACAAAGAAACCGAGAAAATTTTGGGTAATACTTATGGGATGTGTATTTTACAAGATTTCGAAGCCATCACTCCCAATTTGTTAGCCAGAACCATAGAAACCGTTGAAGGTGGTGGTTTGGTGGTTATTCTTTTGAAATCCATGAATTCTTTAAAACAATTATATACCATGACCATGGACATCCATTCTCGTTATAGAACCGAAGCACACGACGACGTTGTTGCCAGATTCAACGAGAGATTCTTGTTATCATTGGGGGCATGTGAAAACTGTCTCGTTGTTGATGATGAATTAAATGTGTTACCAATTTCAGGTGGTAAGCATGTTAAACCATTACCTCCCAAAGATGATGATGAATTGAGTCCAAAACAACAAGAATTAAAAGAATTGAAGGATAGTCTTGCCGATGTGCAACCAGCCGGGTCTCTTGTTGGTTTGTCCAAGACCGTCAATCAAGCACATGCCATTTTAAGTTTTATTGATGTTATCTCAGAAAAAACTTTAAGAAGTACCGTCACTTTAACTGCTGGTAGAGGTCGTGGTAAATCGGCTGCTTTGGGTATAGCCATGGCTGCAGCAATCTCTCATGGATACTCCAATATTTTTGTTACTTCTCCATCACCGGAAAATTTAAAAACTTTATTTGAATTTGTTTTCAAAGGTTTTGACGCATTAGGCTATACCGAACATATGGATTATGATATTATTCAATCCACCAATCCAGCATTTAATAAAGCCATCGTTAGAGTTGACGTGAAAAGAGACCACCGTCAAACTATTCAATATATTTCCCCCAATGATCATCATGTCTTAGGACAAGCTGAATTGGTTATTATTGATGAAGCTGCAGCCATTCCTTTACCTGTGGTTAAGAAATTAATGGGTCCATATTTAATTTTCATGGCTTCCACAATCAATGGTTATGAAGGTACCGGTCGTTCATTATCATTAAAATTAATTCAACAATTACGTGATCAATCGAATTCCAAGAAAAATGATAATGAAACTACCATAGTTTCTAGAGATCAAAAATCTAATACTGAATCAGAAAGTTTCAGTAGAAATTTACGAGAAGTTGTATTAGATGAACCTATCAGATATGCTCCTGGTGATCCAATTGAAAAATGGTTAAACAAATTATTATGCTTAGATGTTTCCTTATCAAAAAATTCCAAATTTGCTGCCAAAGGTTGTCCTCATCCATCTCAATGCAATCTTTTCTATGTTAATAGAGACACCTTATTTTCATATCATCCTGTATCCGAAGCTTTCTTACAAAAAATGATGGCTCTTTACGTTGCATCTCATTATAAAAATTCTCCTAATGATTTACAATTGATGAGTGATGCACCAGCCCATCAATTATTTGTATTATTACCACCAATTGAAGAAGGTGATAATAGAATCCCAGATCCTTTATGTGTGGTGCAATTGGCATTAGAAGGGGAAATTTCAAAAGAAAGTGTACGTAAATCATTATCGAGAGGTCAAAGGGCCGGAGGTGATTTAATTCCATGGTTGATATCACAACAATTCCAAGATGAAGAATTTGCTTCATTATCAGGAGCCAGAATTGTGAGAATTGCCACCAACCCAGAATATGCTGGTATGGGTTATGGTTCTCGTGCTATTGAGTTATTGAAAGATTATTATGAAGGTAAATTTACTGATATTAGTGAATCGAATGAAATTAATGACCATACTATTACTCGAGTATCTGATAAAGAAATAAATAATGGTTCGTTAAAGGATGAGATTAAATTGAGAGATGCCAAAACTTTACCTCCATTATTATTAAAATTATCAGAGAAAGCACCATACTATTTACACTACTTAGGGGTTTCTTATGGGTTAACTCCTCAATTACATAAATTTTGGAAACGTAGTGGGTTTGTTCCTGTTTATTTAAGACAAACTGCCAATGAATTAACGGGTGAACATACTTCTGTCATGCTTCATGTTTTAGAAAATCGAGAATCAAATTGGTTACAAGAATTTTCTCAAGATTTCCACAAAAGATTCTTACAATTATTATCATATGAATTCAAGAAATTTTCATCAGTGCAAGCACTTAATATAATTGAATCTATTGAAGCCGGAGAAAACCACAAGCATCAAGTCAAGAAATTGACCAAAGAACAATTGGATGAAGTCTTATCACCATTTGATTTGAAGAGATTAGATTCATACGCCAATAATTTATTGGATTACCATGTTATTGTTGATATGTTACCATTAATTTCCCAATTTTTCTTTACCAAGAAAACCGGGAACGACGTTAACTTGTCTTCAGTGCAAGCCGCCATATTATTAGCCATTGGTTTACAACACAAGGATATGGATCAAATTTCGAAAGAATTGAATTTACCATCGAATCAATCGATGGCGATGTTTTCCAAAATCGTCCGTAAGTTTTCCACCTATTTCCGGTCTGTTTTAAGTAAAGCAATTGAAGACGATATGCCTGAGTTTGAAGATGAGGCCGTGAAGGAAATGGAAGGACAAGTGGAACACATTGACTACGATAAGATTCGCCAGGAAATGCATGATGATTTAGAAGATGCTGGGGATGAAGCAGTACAAGAATTAAAGATGAAACAACGAGAATTGATCAATGCGATTAATTTAGATAAATATGCCATTAACGATGATGCCGAATGGGATGCAGCAGGTAAATCAATGGCCAAAGCAGCTGCCGGTAAAGGGGTTGTTAGTGTTAAGAGTAAGCATTCTAAACGTAAACAGGGAGAAAATGCCACTGATATTTATGAACAAGAAATGAAGAAGGCATCGAAGAAACCCAAGAAATCCAAGAAGTAATTAAGTGTATAATATGTCTATAGTAAATATTGAAAAATAATTTATTGAATTCTTTCTAAGAGGGTAGCAATGGACCATTTTATTAAGTCAGACAAAGAGGACTCGGTCTCATTTTTAAAAGCCAACAATTGTAATTGGCCTTTGGCATAATCATTCAACTGTGAGTTGACATCTTGATTCTCAAACAAGTACTTATGATTTTCAGCGTAAGCGGGCCAAACGATCCGTTCGAAATAATGGGGTGGATCGACCCAAAACCCAGCCACCGTATTATAACCAGCTCTTGATTCTCGTCTTTGTTTAAGAGTATTGAAGGAAGCATGAAAAAACAACCTCACGTCAAATAAGGAAGCCACATCGGGGTCATGGTATAACATGAACCCATCCACAAACACAAGCAAGGTCTTGTTGAGTTTTTGTCTTTTCAACTCAATTTCGTGGCGGAATCGAGTCATTTCATCCTGAGAAAGTTGTAGATTTGCTTCTGGTTCCAACGTGTCAATGGGTGCTGGGATCTTGGCCCCTGCTTTGATGGCTTGAACGTACTTGGTGAATTTCACAAAATCAATTGCTTGGGGGCAATCCCAATCTTGTTCGTTAAAAGTTTCATTAATGGGGATCTGATCATCAGGGAGGTAAAAATCATCGAGATGTATTAGGATCGAATGATCGAATAGTGCATGCAATGCTTTGGCAACCGTAGTCTTCCCTGAAGATGACGGCCCCCCCACACCTACGAGGAGTATCTGATCGTGTTTCACCAGTGGAGACAGCATGATTAGCTTTTAAACCCCGAACTAAATCGTGCAAGATGGTTTAACAATAACCAAGCTTGAAAAAAGAAAAAAAAAAAGAAAAGAAAAGAAAAAAAAATAGAAAAATAATATTTTTGGGTCTGTGGGGAATCACCACTAACGGGAGCTAACAATTCGTTGGGTATTGACCACTAGTTGAAGTTGCAATGGCAAAAATTGGTCATAATGATAGTTTTGATATTCACTCTCGCTTGTTAGGCCCAAAAAGACCCACGCATCCCGCACTCAAACGGAAATCCCCAAAGTTGGCAAATTTGGCCCAAAACGGAAATGTCGATGAGAAAGCTTTATACCGATTAGGAAATTTTGTGATCCACCACCAGAGGGTAAACCGGACAGGCCGTATTGGTGATATTGTCCCGTATACGTATGGATCGGCTTCTCCAGATGGTGTCAACCACAAAGAGCACTACCGCGAGCACCGAGGCTAGTAAGCAGAGTAGACTCTAGGTAGACTAGGTAGACTGGGAGGACTACAGCAGAGTAAGTCAAGAGTATGGCTTATCACAGACGACGGAACAAGCCCCGTGAGTTGCTTGATTAGGGTGATTTGACTTGCCCCATCCAGAAAATAATGGTGACTTTGCAAAGGATAATTGATACAATGGGCACTGTAATCAAACTTGACAAGAGTCCCAAGTTGGGTATAATGGTGTCGTTTTGCCAGACCCTGGCCCATCATGATAACAATAAGCAATTTCCAATTTAACCGTATTGCACCATTCTTCAACTCTTTACCCAACCTGGTATAGTTCACTGACGACCTGAAATCCATTCCACAAGTTCCGCTACCGTCCCTAGTCCCTTCATCATTTTCCACCACCCCCTTTCCACCACTTCACTTCCACCACTTCCACTTCACTCCCACTACTTCACTCCCACCTCACTCCCGTTTCTCTCTCACCATCCTCTACCATCATCCTCTCTTCCCTTCTTGAAACAGGCAATTTGCACATGTGCTCATCGAAAAAGGGGATGTGCAGCCAAAAGTAGTAACAAACTAAAAAAAAAAAGAAAAAAAATAAAAAAATGCTGCAATATTTTTCGCATTGTTCACCCGTAAATTACTATACCCAAACAGGCAGTTTTGCTCAGCATCCCAATTGATGGCTAGAATGTACCAGAATTGAACAAACGTCAATTGGAAGCAGGCACATACTCTGCCTCAGGAGCAGCAGGTACAAGCAGTGGGCAGTATCAGCAAGGTCAAGCAGCCTATCAATGAATCTCCTTCAAAATTTGCCCATTGTGAGTTGGTTACTAACCCAAAAAAAGCAAAAAAAGAGCAAAAAATAGTTAGTGATATATATATAATCAAATTAGCCCAATTCCCATCTTTTGATATCATTCACTCTTTATTCTGGAACCTGACCATCGTGTGTTCCTGGTTTGTTTGTCTCTCTGGCCTATCCCTCGCTTGTGTTGTCCTTGATAACCATCATTTATTGCCACCATTTATGTCAGTTAGTCTTTAATGCACTCATAAATTACCTCCCCAATCTATTCGTCCACTCATCGTTCCCATTTTGGTGACCGTTCAAAACATTGATTAACCCCTGGAACCCTTACACTCGCTTGTTATCAGAATTTCCTTTCATCTCTGGTTTTTCAGTTGTTATTATTATTATTATTATTATCCTTTTTTTTGTCAGTTTTTTTAAACACCATTCAAGTTGTTATCTCTCGTGAGTCTAATGAATAATCCTCTGTCTAATGATGGAGGTAAGCCTTCGCCGGGCTCGATACATACCTCAACGGTGAACCCGACCCCAGCGTCTCCGGCTCCTTCTGGTTTTGCCAATCGAGATCGAGATCGAGATCATCGTTATCATGTGAAATCGGAAGCAGACCCTAAAACTACCAAAACTCCATCACCTCCATTACCTTCCAAATCTCAACTCCCCGATCCGAAAAAACCTTCCCCCATTAATACCAGACTCCTTCTGAACTTGAAAAGTTTTAATATCGATAAATCAAAATATAGACATTATGGTCATCAATCTCTGATGAATGCTCAATCACTCGAGCAAATCATTAATCAGGGTTCTGGTGATAAATCAATGGTAAAATCCTCCGATAAAGAGTCCTCCGCCAGCCCCACAAACTCAGCATCCCCATCCTCCTCCCACTCGGCCATTCTGGATCACATTCCTGAAGTGCCCATGGAAGAAGAAGAAGAAGAAGACCACGAAGAAGAATCAAAGTCGTTCACCCCAAAGCAAAAATTTGTTATTGATGAATCAATTGCCAAAATCTTGGGCATCCCCATGTCTACTCTTGAAGCAAACTCAATTTGGCCTTATAATATCGATACTTTAAATGAAATTGTCAAATTGAAAATTGAACAGGAAAAGACAAAACAAGTCTTGGTTAAACAAGAGTTTGGTTCTACCATTATTGATTTACTCAAATTGGCCCAGTCCATGCATATTAACGGTGAATTGATTCCTCTTTTATTTGTGAGTGATACTGAAACTTCCATTAATGATTACCAACGTCTTGATGAATTGAAATCAACCATTCATAGCTTAAAAGAAAACCCCGTTTCAGAAACGGAAAAATTGGCAGAGAGGGCTCATAAATCAGTTACTCCTACTGGTGCCCAAACTCCAAGATCGGCCGCTAAGAGAAAGTACCTGGAAACTTCTCAACTTCCCTCCTTTGATGAAACGGCAGAAAACATTCGTTTATCATTATCAGCTGCCACCACCCATTCGGTAACTGGTGCCCCTAGTAGAGCTGTGTCCCCTATGCGCTCCCCCGAGAAACTGCCCAGCTTGACCACCACTTCTACCGCCACCACCACCACCACCAACCCAACCCAAACACATAGACGCGTGGTTTCTGATTCAAGTGAAGTTGGTACCAGAGATAATGTTAGTGTGAAAACGGCTCTGCCTGCTGGTCTGTTGGCCAAACCATTTTCGTGGCCCGCCAGCAGTTCATACCTGCAACAACAGCTGCCAAACATACCCGAGAAACAACAGCCAAAGTTTGCCTTGCAACAACAACAACAGCCACCACCACCACCTCAACAACAACAGCAACAACAACAACAACAACAAAATATGTACCCCATCTACTACCAAGTACCCCCTCAAGGAGTCTTACCTCCTGGTGCTAAGCTGGGCAACGAGCAACAACAAGAAGGGGGCCATACTACTTCTTCCACGGTATTAGGCTCACCTTACTCGCAAAAATACCAACCTTACATGTACCAGGGACCTCCACCTTATCAAGGTGGTCCATCTGGTGCTTACGTTGCTCAACAACCCCAGTACTACTACATGGCGTCTCCTCCTACCAACCAGACTCAGGGCACTTCTGCTCATCATCATCAACCCCAACCACCACAGGCACACCCTCAATACATTGTATCGGCTCCTCCAGGCATGATGATGCCCTCATACCCGCAAGTTCAATACCAGGAGAGAGGCCCCGTCAAATTCGCAGCCAGTGGTGCCGACGCCACTGGTTCCAACACCTCACCTCGTGAGGAAGCTGCTTCCACCCCAGCCCCAAGCTCCAATAAGAAGCAAAAATCCAGTAAAACCTCCAGCATCAATTTTATGATTACGACACCCAAGAACCCCCCTGCTAAGAAGTACAATAACTCCAACAAGGATAAGTCGGCCAGCTAGGCACTACAGCCCTTAAACATCACCGACCTAATTATTCTACTTCCATGCTGTCTTCGTGTATTTATGTTTATATTTTTTTTCTTTTTATCTTTACTTCTACTCTTTCACTTCTGCTTTTATTTTTCATTTCGTGTTTATTTGGTTCTTTTCAGTCTTCGCAGCATATAATTATATAAAAATACCCTTTCAGCATATTAATAGACAGTTGATCTACCATCAACCTTGTAGAATTAGCTTACTGCCATGACATCATGGTCTTCGTATTTATAAATCGCGCGGCATGCGATCGGATCTCGCCCGCAATCGGATCTCGTACGCAGCCGCAGCCTGAGCGCACGTGAATGATCACACTTACGGTGGGCCGGAGCCCCGGTATCACCGATGGCATCTGCCCCCGGATTCGGAGCTCGGCGTCGGAGCTCGGGCCCAAAGTATTTTTGACGTGATCGTCACATCGGTTTGAAAGCCGTCAACAATTGACACAGTGCATTTGGGACAGTTGACAGTGCAGTTGGCATGATGGGTCTAGTCCTAATCAAAGACAGACGAGCATGCAATCGTGGACTGCAATAATCTCGCATGAGCGGCTGCCACACCTGTTAGGGCCTCACGAATTGTCGTTTGGGTCATCATGGACGAATGGAGCTCGAAGCATCGTGACGGAAATGTATAGAGGGAATAAAACGAGGAGTTTAAGCACATTATGAGTCACGAATGGGTGAGTACCTCACTAATAATAGTTGGTATCACATGTAGTGGCCGGCCAGATATACCAGATGTGTCAATCACCGTATACTATCGTATCGTAACCAGTTCCGAGGGCAGAGCCATAGGACAAAAAAAAAAAGAAACGACAGGAAAAAAGAAAAGAATTCCGGTCCACATCACCAACAATATAAAATCTTTAAAACGAACAAAGAAACCTGAACTTATAAATATAAAGGAGCTTCCTGACAATATCTGGACCTGAGTGTGTTTACAGTACCTGCATTATAGACTCGCGTGATTGCATGAACCAACGATCACGATAAACATACACACGGTGAGTTCTAGAGACTCCTGAATGAAATAAACGTTTGCAATCTTGATACTGATGCCTTCTCCCTTTGAGCCTGCAGCAACGCTGCACCAAAGGAGCGAGTCAGCCCCCTCTTTGGAGGGCCATGCTGCCGATTCTCACTCGGTGAATCATACTACTGATTTGGTGGACCATACTGCCGATTCGGTGGACCATACTGCTGATTTGATGGACCATGATGATTCAGATACCCATACGCAGCCAGATGGGGATGACGCTTCTAATAACAATGCCAGGGCCAAGACGCCGTCTTTTAATGAGACCATCGAGCCCCCAACCCCAGTATACTCCATCTTCACCAAGACACAACGATTGCTCTTGATTGTGCTTCTTTCCATCATTGGTTTTTGGAGTACGATTTCGAGTCCAATTTATTTTCCTGCATTACCCACCCTTTCCAAAGACTTCCACGTTTCAGAAGAACTAATGAACATCTCGGTGGTGGCATACTTGATCTTTCAAGGGCTCGCCCCCGCGTTGTCATCTAATTTGGCCGACACTTTTGGTAAACGTCCCGTTTTCCTCGCATCATTTCTTATTTTCATCGCTGCTTGTATTGCATTATCTCAAACAAACGTATTTTGGCTCTTAGCCGTACTTAGATGCATCCAGGCTGCTGGTATTGCCCCCGTAATTGCCATCAACTCAGGGGTGGCGGGTGATATATGTACTGCTGCTGACCGTGGTGGGTTTGTTGGCGTGGTTAATGGGATGGTGCTTGTTGGGAATGGTTTTGGGGGATTGATTGGTGCTGCTATCATATCAGGATTCGATTGGAGAGCCATTTTCATCTTTTTAGCAATTGGATCCGGGGCTACATTTATAGTGGTGCTTATATGTTTACCTGAAACTTGTCGACTGATTGTTGGGAATGGATCGGTAATACCCAAACGTCTTATTAACCGAGCTCCCATTCTTTCACTTCCTCAAATCAAGAAACAATTAACTCATGATCCCACCACTCTTTCACAAGGTGAAAAAATCGATTTCTTATCACCATTCAGAATTTTAATTAAAATCCCCGTTATTTGTACTTTGCTTCCGGCCGGCCTTCAATTTGCCGCTTGGACCATGACTTTAACTTCAATTTCTACCGTTCTTGAATCATCACAATATAATTATAGTGTCATGCACGTTGGGTTGATCTATTTACCTCAAGGTATTACATCGTTAATTGGATCCCTTCTTAGTGGGAAATGTCTTAATGCATATTATATTTATCGGTTTAATCTTCATGAAAGAAAATACCAGGATTATGAACTACACGAGAAACCTCCATTGAATAAATATCGCATTAGACTCGACATTGCCATTGTCCCCGCCGTGCTAATGATCATTGGTCTCATTATATTTGGCTGGTGTCTTGAATATTCTCAACCAATCATTTCCATCATTATATCCACTTGCCTCATTTCATTTTCAGCATCTTCATTTATGGCAGTGGTAACTACCATGCTAGTTGATTTGAATCCCGCCAAAGGTTCTACATCTACCAGTTGTGTCAACTTAGTACGTTGTCTTTTAGCTGCCGTCGGCGTGGCGGTCCTAGAAAGCATGACTGATAAGATGACTCTTGGTGGTACCTATACTTTTTTAGCCGGACTTTCTTTCCTTACTGATGTATTACTTGTTGGGATGGTTATTCATACCAGTAAAAAACTTTACAAAGAATACGAGCTGAAAAGTCAACATGTTAAAGCAATAATTTAACTTATTATGGTCTTATTTATTCTTAATGCTTAATGATACAATTAGAATATGGTCTTATAGAAATTAATAAACATAAACTCATAAAATACATTATTATTTAAGTACTAGCTATTTTGGCAGGAGTCTCCTCCGCAGGTTCATCAATGAATGCTGGTAATTTATCGGGTGTAGCTTCGGCATCATTAAGGTAACTTGGTGTACCTAAGTCGGCCATTTCATTTTCGAAATCCATTTCTTCACCTAAAGCGTCTAATTCAGCATCAAGCTCCGATTCACTTATATCATCAGGAACATCATAACTGGTCAGCAATGATTCTTGTAATTCATTTGATTTATCAATCAAGTCCAACATTTCGTCTTGCAAAGACTCGATTTTATCTATATCAATCTTACCGTAAGTTTTCTTCAATTGTTTATTGGCAGTTTTCATGGCATCAATAGTAATCATGGTATTTTGTAAATTATCGGTGGTCATAGAAGCTTGAGTCATATTCCAAGATTGATTTTCAAGCTGATCTTTTTGTGCCTCGATTTGCTTCCTTTGCCTTAATAATTTAAGAGCTCTTTGTTTCAAAGCAGATTTACCAGGTCCGTCTCTCATTCGAGCTATTTTCTGTTGATAAGTAGATAATTCAGAATTTATCTTGGATAATTTAACATCAAATGAACCAACTCGCTCATCTATATTCTTAACCGCATCATTCAACGAAGGCTTGGGAGCCGTGCTCTTGGTTCCAAATAATCTATTCATTGGATGTTTATTGTTTGGCAATATCTAGATATCTATGGCAATGGTTATGTTTTGTTAAAAGTGATGTTGAGGCAAATTGATAAAAGATAAAAGGGCAGAAAAAAATAAGGGTCAGTTAGAAATGCCCGTGGTGTACGGAGCCTTTATGAGAAGAGTTTAATTTGGTACTACCTGACGAGGAGCACAATTTTGCTAACTTCGGCCAGAAAATAGCTCCACTAGCTCAGTTGGCAGAGCGTCAGTCTCATAGGAAATTTTCTTGTGTGTTATCTGAAGGTCGACAGTTCGAACCTGCCGTGGAGCATTTTCTTTTTTACTTATTTTTATCATTTTTTTTTCCAACTGTTTTACTTTGATGACTGATATCGATCTATATATACTCATAGACTGTAGAAGCCAGTGTGAGGGTCTTTGGTAATTTGGTAAAAAAGCTAAGAATGGTATTTAATTGATTATCGCGTTTGAATTTGAAAAAAAAAAGAACAGAAAAAAACAAAAGGAACAACACCATAGCAAGTATGCCTGAAGTAGCTGAGGTACGTGAAGAATGATCAGTATATTGGATGAATGAATACTAACAGGCATAGGTTGCACACGTATGTGCATTGTTAAGAAGAACCGTGGTTGGGTGCCAGATCACCAAACTCAAGTTGAATAATGATCCGTTGTTGTTCCCATTTTTAAAGAATAATGATAATGCTGAAGCCGATTTACAGAAACTACATAACGAGTTGATCAATTCAACAATTCAGTCGATCTCACGGCACGGCAAGTATTTTTGGATGCGATTGGGATTGAATGATTCGAAACAAACTGGGGTGCTTTTAATGCATTTTGGAATGACGGGGATGATTAAGATACGAAATGTCAAGTCACATTTAACATTCATGGAGAACGGGGGTGATAAGAAAATCTTGAAGATGGTGCAGGATGGGGAGGAGAAAGGAGAAACCAAGTCGAAGTATTTCAAAACTGAACCCATTGAACAAGAGAACGAGGACTGGCCACCACGATTTACTAAGTTTGAGATGGTGCTTGAACACGAGGATCACCAGTACGATCTAGCGTTTGTAGATCCAAGAAGATTAGGACGAGTGAGATACTTAACGGGAGAATCAGCGCAATCGGACGAGAGTTTATTACAGGAAGCACCACTTTCAGCACTTGGACCCGATTATTCGAAACCGGCCCTTGCGCCACCAGAAGCAAAACGGTTCACGACGGGAGATCCTGATCCCAACCACCACGGACGCCCCATACTTGAGTTTGATGATTTCCACAAGCTCATTCTGGTGAAGAAGAAACCAATTAAAAGTTTACTCTTGGACCAGGAGTATTTTGCCGGTGTAGGCAACTGGGTCAGTGATGAGATCTGCTACCAGGCGCGAATCCATCCTAACGAGGTGATTCTGAGTAAAATAAGCGAGGCTGACCCTCAGCGTGAGGTGGTGAGAAAACTATATGATGCCTTGATCTACGTTTGCAGCTACAGTGTCCAGGTGGAAGGCGAAGTAATCAAGTTCCCTGCCGATTGGTTGATGTTATACCGGTGGGGTAAAGCGAGGAAATCGGGTCCCAAGGCGAAGACACAAAGTGGACATCTGGTAGACCATATCACCATTGGTGGACGAACCAGCTGCTTTGTGCCGGCACTCCAAAAACCCTTATCCACAACCAAACCACCACCCAGAAAGAAGGCAAAAAGATAACAACACACACCAACACTACACTATATACTAAGATACCACATCTATATACTAAGATACCACATCTATATACTAAGATACTACATTTATATACTGATCGATATTCATTACTGATCTTCATTAACTGATCTTCATTAACTGATCTTCATTAATTGATATTTATTAACTGATCTTCATTAACTGATCCTCATTAACTGATCTTCGCTAACTGATCCTCATTAAATGATGTTCAATATACTAAGATAGACTACCATTGAATGGCTGCGATTTTGCGGCATCTCTGTAGGCATTCTGTTCATTTTTTCCGATGAAGGAAAAACTTCCACTCTTTGTTTGGCAAATGCCACAAATGGTGAGAGAAGAGGGGAACCTCCGGTTCCGACATTGGCCGTCGTTTGCAACAATTCAACAAATCACCAAGAGGGGAGTAAGAAAATGTTGAATACCACCACCCCGTCTCCTCCAACCATCCTCTCCCCCAATCTGGACATTCACGTCAACCTCGACCCTCGACTGGCCAGTATCGTGATCAAGTTCAATTAGGTTATTTCGCTCGTGCCTAAAAAAAGAATTGGTGCCTCAAATTAATCGGGTGGAAAAACCCGGAATCGCATTTTTGATTTGTTCCTGTTTCATCCCAACAGGGCGATCCAGCCTGGCGCCGGCAGCGCCCCCGGCGAAGAGCAGGACGCACCCCCGGAATGCGCGCTGCCAGCCGCGCATGCCGTCACGTGCCAGGCAATACCGCTAGCGAGCTGAATCGGGGCAGGATTTCTTTTTTTTTTTTTTTTTTTCTTTTTGCTTTGGCGATAGAGCCAACCAGCTCATTTGTTGAGACAATACATCTCATGATGGTGCCAAGTTAGGCACAGTAATACCTACATCGGCCCCGTAGATATCTGCAACCCGAGAATAACCAGGCTGGCCATAAACAAACATCTGCCCACTGTTTCCCGATAGACGAATCTTCAACGTCTATTCAATCTGTCAACCTCAGACTAACACCAGCACAATTTTACACGAGTGCCCGTTAGTCCGTAGAACCACTTTTACGTCAAATGGTACGAGATGGTGTCCTGCACACGGTGCAGCTTATAGTTGGCCAGTTCCGGAATGCTCAGGCTGTCGAAAAGTCTCCTCAATTAAGCGCCAGGACGGCCCCGAATTTGGCAAGCGGCCGCCCCTCCTTACAGTACCCTCGGAACTGGTAACGGTTCCCCTCTTTTAATCCGGTTTATCTCTTTCACGCTCAAAAATATATCAATTAAAGATACGGTGGATGCAATTGAATTTTGACATAAATATACCTTGATTCGCCCCGTTTCGAATTAATTGCTATTTGGCTAAAAAAACTAACTCATCATTATCGATTTTTTATCTTACTATCGTTGACAATGTCTAGTCTTGCTTATGGTTCAAGACTTGTGTCCAGAACCTCCAGTATCAGGGGTTCTGCTTGTTGCTTTATTCGTGGTCATGCTACTTCTTCTACTAGTGCTACTACTAACTCGGTTGACAACGAAGGTTTTGTTCAGGCTGGCGATAAGTCGGTTCACACTCATACCATCAAGACTCCCATTGGGATCAAGGCTGCCATTGCTTCGTTGAAACCTAAAACCACCAGGTTATCGATTGAAGGACCCATTGAATGTGATTTACAAGGATTCCAACTCTTGAACTCACCCGTTTTCAACAAGGGGTCTGCCTTCACCATCGAAGAACGTAAAGCGTTTAGTCTTACTGGGTTACTTCCTTCGCAAGTTAACACGTTGGATGAACAAGTGGAAAGAGCATATTCACAATTCCAGTACTTGAAAACCCCTTTGGCTAAGAATGATTTTTGTACCTCCATGAGAATTCAAAATAAGGTGTTGTACTACGAATTGGTTAGACGTCATATTCGTGAAATGTTACCCATCATTTACACTCCCACTGAAGGGGATGCCATTGCCAATTATTCTCATCGTTTCCGTAAACCAGAAGGTTGTTTCTTGGATATCAAGGACCCTGATTCAATCGATGAAAGATTGTCTGCTTATGGGGAAGACAAAGATATTGACTATATTGTCATGTCTGATGGTGAAGGTATCTTGGGGATTGGTGATCAAGGGGTTGGTGGTGTTAGAATTGCCATTGCTAAATTGGGGCTTATGACTTTATGTGGTGGAATCCACCCAGGTCGTGTCTTGCCAATTGCTTTGGATGTTGGTACCAATAATGAACAATTGTTAAAGGATGATTTATACATGGGTAACAAATTTGCTCGTGTACGTGGTGACGAATACTGGAATTTCATCGATAAGGTGATTCATGCCATCAAGAAAAGATTCCCCAATGCCGTCCTTCATTATGAAGATTTTGGGGTTTCTACCGGTAGAACCATGTTACATAAATATCGTGAAGCTTTACCTTCATTCAATGATGATATTCAAGGTACCGGGGCCGTGGTGATGGCTTCTATGACCGCCGCTCTTCAATATTCTAACCGTGATTTACTTGATTCTAAAGTTCTTATCTACGGGGCCGGTTCCGCTGGTTTGGGGATTGCTGATCAAATTGTCAATCACATGCTTAGTCACGGGGCCACCAAAGAACATGCCTATAATGCCATTCATATTATGGATCGTCGTGGGGTGGTTCTTCAATCATACGAAGCTACTGATGGTCAAAAGAAATATGCCGACCCTGATGCCGATTGGACCGGGGTTGATACCACCAGTTTGGTGGAAACCATTGCTAAAGTTCAACCTACCGTATTGGTTGGTTGTTCTACTCAAGCTGGTGCTTTCACCGAAGATGTCATCAAGGAAATGTACAAATATAATAAACAACCAATTGTGTTCCCACTTTCCAATCCAACCAGATTACACGAAGCATTCCCGGTTGATATCATGAAATGGACCGATAATAACGCACTTATCGCCACTGGGTCTCCTTTCCCACCGGTTGATGGTTATTACATCTCCGAAAATAATAACTGTTTCACTTTCCCCGGTATTGGGTTGGGTGCTGTTCTTTCCAGATGTGCTACCATTTCTGATACCATGGTCTCAGCTGCCGTGGATCAATTGGCTAAAATGTCTCCTAAGATGGAAAACCCCAAGAATGGGTTATTACCTCCTTTGGAAGAAATTGATGAAGTTAGTGCTCATGTTGCAACTGCCGTTATCTTACAATCATTAAAAGAAGGTACTGCCAGAGTGGAACAAGAAGAAAAACCAAATGGGGGTGGATTTGTTCAAGTCCCTCGTGAATATTCAGAATGTTTGAAATGGGTTCAACTGCAAATGTGGAAACCTATTTACAGACCTTTGGTTAAAGTTAAACATGTTCCTGAAATTCATACTTTCCAATACTAATCCTGCATTTTTCTCTAAATTTTTATTTCTTCATTCTTTATAGACTTTCATTTCTTACTCGGTTATTCATATAGATTAAATATTCATACATTCTTTTAATAAACTATAATTTTCTATCTAATTATAAAGTTTCGTTTAAAAATTGGGCAATTTTCTTGATACCGAAAAATTCTTTTTCATCAACACTGGCCCAACTAATGGAAGGGTTCTTTTGAATTTCCCATAACAAGTGATTTTCGAAAAACAAAGGACTATCATGGATGCCCCAAGGTTCTACATAGAGTCTAACATGAGCCCCATCCCCGGACTCCCTGGTATATTCGTAGTCCTCCTTCTTAAATAATTCATGAGAATTACCGTATTTGACCTTATCGAAAAAGGGCACGTTCAAGGCATATTTGGCCCATTCAAGAACATCATCACGGAAACTTTCATCTTCACCCGCAAGCAAAAAGATGGAAGAGCGAGGACTGGTTAACGTGGGGATATCATTCCAATCGTCATAGCTATAAGGTCTTTTGGATCCGGGAGAAATTTTCAAACTGTTGATGTCAGAATCACCAATGAGGGTGTGCAAATTTTCTGAATTTTCAAAATGCTTATACTGGACCATATCAAAGAAACGATTTTCGTAGAATGATTTACCCGGTTTGTAATCTTCTTGATTAGTGTCAAGTTTAACCCAGGGAGAAATAAGCACGAGGTTGGTAGGATAATGGACTTGTTGACCCTTTTGTTCAAGTTCTTTCAACAAGTGCAAGTAGGTGACAGCCATGTTACCACCAGCCGAGTCCCCCATTAAGGTGATGTTGTCATAACCGTCTTTAACCAATCTGGTGCAAGTTTCGTGCAATTGATTAATTTGGGTAGGTAAAGGATGGCCCAGATAAGCCAACTTATAATCAAGCAATAATAAAGACGTTTTCTTTTGAATTTCCGGGTCGAGCAACTTATAAATGGAGAGCACCGATTCAATTTGCTCTGGTTGTGTTTCTAAGAAGAACCCACCACCATGGAGATAGATGATGATTGGATCATTACGTTTGAGACCGGGTTGTTTCACGAGCCAAATGGAGTGCTCATCGTAATTGATACCGTAACCAGGAAGTCGAGACGTGATGCGGCGATAAATGGTACCCACCAAGTTATTAAGAAGGAATCGATTCGAGAAAAGATGTATGACCCCGGCATTCTTGGGGCCAAGGGAGAGACCAAATCGATAAACGGTCAATTTAAGACATTTGCGTAAATCGTTATGTTCGAACTTACGGGCACCAATGCCTCCAATGGTATAGTACTGGAGGACCACAAGCAAGAGTTTGACGGGGAGCAATGCCACCTTGATGAGTGTATCGAGGGTAATCATCTCTGGGTATGAAGAAGGTGATGGTGGGACCAAGATGCTTGACGTATTTTGCTCTTTATATAAAAACTGCCTACCCCACACCGAGTCTCGGTTGCAGCCACCGAAACAGGCTGTGATTTTGGCCAGGCCCAAACACCAGCACCTTCCCTTTCCCTAACCACCATTATTGCAGTCACCATTATTACCATTATTACCATTATTACCATTATTACCATTATTACTATTATTGCTATTGTTTCTATTGAGCTGATTACTGCCAATTGTTACCATTCCAACTATTGGTAACTCCTCATCTACCTACTCCTCCACTTATATACTCTACTCTGGTATTACTCTTCTACTCTTCTGTATTACTCTTCTGTATTACTCTTCTGTATTACTCTTCTGTATTACTCTTCTGTATTACTCTTCTGTATTACTCTTCTGTATTACTCTTCTGTATTACTCTTCTGTATTATTCTCTACTCTGGTGCTCTCTACTCTCTACTCTTCTCTGTCCTTCTGTTTTCTGATATTCTTTCTAATCATATTCTTCTCTACTCTGGTATTCTCTACTCTTGTGTATTCTGGTATCTGTATCTGTATCTGTATTCTGGTAGGAGTCGTGCTTGTCCAATTAATACACCCATGCACCAGGAGGATTTCTTGGTAATAAAAGTTCTTGAAAAATCTCAATTTGGTTGGGTGATTGGCGCGCATTCAACCAGTGAGAATCGGAATAAACCAAAACGACCACTTCTCCAAATTTCAACACCGGGAGACAGAAAATTTATTAGTGTGATTCTTCTTTCGACTTGACAAGAATTGGAAATAACATCATCACACCATGTCTGTCGAAGATTTAAAGAACACCGTTAGCAAGTTACAAGATAGAATTCAATTCTTGGAACAAAAAGCCGGTATTGTACCCAATGTTCCCAAATCAATTAGAATGGTCTTGATTGGACCTCCAGGTGCTGGTAAAGGTACCCAAGCACCTAATTTGAAGGAAAAATTCTGTGCTTGTCATTTGGCCACGGGTGACATGTTGAGAGCCCAAGTTGCTGCCAAAACCAGTTTAGGGGTTGAAGCCAAAAAAATCATGGATCAAGGTGGTTTGGTCAGTGATGAAATCATGGTCAACATGATTAAATCTGAATTAGAAAATAACAAGGAATGTTCCAATGGTTTCATCTTGGATGGGTTCCCAAGAACCATTCCTCAAGCCGAAAAATTGGACTCCATGTTGGATGAAAGAAAGACTCCTTTACAAAGTGCTGTTGAATTGAAAATCGACGATGAATTGTTGGTGGCCAGAATCACCGGGAGATTGGTTCATCCTGCCTCCGGTAGATCCTACCACAAATTATTCAATCCTCCCAAGAAAGACATGATTGATGACATTTCTGGTGAACCTTTGGTTCAAAGATCCGATGACAATGAAGATGCTTTGAAGAAAAGATTGGTCACTTACCACAAACAAACCGAGCCAATCGTTGAATACTACAGAAAGACCGGCATCTGGAGTGGTGTTGACGCTTCTCAAAAACCAACCAAGGTTTGGGATGACATCTTAAAATGCTTAGGTCAAAAATAAGTTTAAATAACTAGATCCTGTGTATATTTTATTTATATAAACTAAAAAAAAAATAACTTTTTTTTAAAAACACTACATGCTATTCATGGGCTCATTAAATTTACTATATATAAGCTATACTTTTTCTCGTTTGACCCGATTATTCAATTCTTCATCGGCTCCTCGTTTCTTATTGGCTTCATTATAACATGATGCATGGAAAATCTTACGATTGGTCTTATCATTAGGTGCTGCAACACAATTATACCAACACCATTCCCCTAAATCATCATTATATGTGGCCTTGATGGCTTCACGGCATATAAGACACTTGTTATTCATATTGGTTTCCGTAGATGGGATTATCACAAAAGGCACCGATTGTCCACTGACTTTCGAATCAGAAGTAGTAACGGTAGAAGACGTATTATCTTGATTATTGGTACTATATTCCAATAACGCATCATCGCGGAACTTCACCCAGTCATAATCGTCAAGATACCAGTTTCGGGATTGTACGTTGGATTTGGAATTGGCCAACTTCTTATTAATCCGGAAATGCCAGTCCAAATGTAATTGTTTACGCGTTGATCCATAAGTATCGGTGGTGAATCGTTTACCACAAGTACCACATTTGGATGGTTTACATTCATATAATAATTGAAGACTCAGTTGTTCCAAGTCATTCGAATTAATGAAATTTTGTAAATTAATCTTCTTGCTATTGGTATTGGCCACCGTTGTTTTAGGAGTCAATTTCCGGGCCAATTTGATGAATTCGTTGAATTTCAATTGTTCATATTCCGACTTGTTAGGAACCAGTTGATTCACGCTGATTAAATGAGCCTCCACTTCATTATTACTCGAAACTCCACCTCGGTTGTCATTAGCAGAAGGTTTGTATTTATGTTTAGGCAACACCACTTCGTAATGAGGCTGCGACCCTGGCTTCAAAGATTGGTCTACTTTCACCAAACCAGAAATGATCAACACGTTAAATAACTCATTGGCCTTGCTGACATGGTTTACTACCGCTGGCATCGACTGGATCTGGGAAAATGAGTGTCCTGGTGTATTGATAGGGGTAATGGCAGAGCCACTGATTGAAGGGGTGGACGCCGAGGTCGTTGAAGCTGACGTAGATGTAGCATTTGTTGGCCCTGGCGTGGTGGCTGGTGTTGGAATAGGAGTGGTGGCGGTGGCCAACTCTTGTTGTTTAATGGCGGTCAACTTTGTTTGTACGGCCATCAAATCATTTTGCTTCATGGTCTGACTCGATAATAGGAGTTTTAATTGATTTAATGCATTGAAACGATCCGATAATTCAGGATCAGGATTATTAATTAATTTATTCTGGAAAATAGGAATTAAGGCATCGATATCTTTAATTAAAGAATTATTGGTGAGTTTCTTATTAGTTGATGCAGGCGGAGTTCCCTTTCTTTTATAACCAGCTTGAGCAAGAAAATGCTCTATTTTATCGAGTTGTTCTTTCGGGAAAAGGGGCAATGAAGTTCCTTTGGTCTTGGTTAGTTTCCAAGTTTCAAATAAATTAGTCAACTTATTTCGAACAGTCTCATTAACCAATAAATAAACGTGGGAGTAAAGCTTGAAAATATCATCACCAACCAAAATATTATACGGATTCCCCACCGTCTTACAAATCGAGTCTAAAAGGTACAAACTGAAAAGCTTCTGTTCTGGAATACATTTATAAATTCGTTGAGTAAGCACATTAAGTATTCCATCCGCCACGTCGGTATTCTCCTTGGCAATCGTGGTGAGATTATCAATGATCGGACGCGAATTGAACGTGAGCTCCTGTAAGCTGGCAGCATAGTCCTCCACTATGGCGCTGGAAGGGTCATATGACATGGTTGATGCTGTGATGACTAGATGTATTCTTATAGCTTTCTGATCAGCTTTTTAAACCTTAAAAAAACAAAAAAAAAAAAAAAAAAAAGGAAAAAGTGAAATACATTTCCGGTCCGGTCACATGTCATGTCATGTGACCACTCCCCGTATTTCAATTATGATTCACGCCGCAAAACCGAAGCCACAGGGTAAAAAATTTTCAGAGGGAATTTTGAATTAAGCGCGGTGTAAACCAGACTCATTATCAAATTTTCAAATTTCCTTTTGAAAAAATGAAAAAAAGGGAAGAAGAAGTATTGGAGTGATTCATTTACCATACGCCTAGCCACCATGTCCTCAGCATCCACTCCTGTTCCTCCAGCAGCCGCAGCTGCTCCTGCTGTCACTGATAAAAAACAATCCGGGTATGCCAGAATCTTGGGTTCTGCCTCGGCAGGTATTTGTGAAATTGGGGTGTTTCATCCTGTTGATACCATTTCCAAGAGATTGATGTCTAATCACGGGAAAATCACCTCTGCTTCCCAATTGAACAGTGTTATCTTCAGAGAACACGCTTCCAAAGCGTTGGGTCTGCGTTTGTTCACTTTGTTCCCTGGTTTGGGTTATGCTGCTTGTTACAAGATTTTACAAAGAGTTTATAAATACGGGGGTCAACCATTTGCTAATGAATTCTTAACCAAGAATTTCAAAGACTCTTACGAAACCTGGTTTGGTCCTAAGACCGGTAAGGCGTTATTATCGGCCACCGCCGGGTCCTTGATTGGGATTGGTGAGGTTGTGTTATTACCCTTGGATGTGTTGAAAATCAAACGTCAAACTAACCCAGAATCATTCCGTGGTAGAGGTTTTGTTAAAATCTTGGCCGATGAAGGGTTTGGTTTATATAGAGGTTGGGGCTGGACCGCTGCCAGAAATGCTCCTGGTTCGTTCGCTCTTTTCGGGGGTAACTCTTTTGCTAAAGAATATATCTTTGGCTTAAAAGATTACTCTTCTGCCACTTGGACTCAAAACTTCGTTACTTCCATCTTTGGTGCCTCTGCCTCATTAATCGTGTCTGCCCCATTGGATGTCATCAAGACCAGAATTCAAAATAGAAACTTCGATAACCCTCAATCCGGATTCACCATCTTGAAAAACATGGCCAAAAATGAAGGTATCTCTGCTTTCTTCAAAGGGTTGACCCCTAAATTGTTGACTACTGGTCCTAAGTTGGTCTTCTCATTTGCCTTGGCCCAATCCTTGATCCCTGCCTTTGACAAGTTACTCGGTAATTAGTTCTCTTTCTCCTCTTCTGGTTCTTACTTTCTCTGTACATAGCTCATTTAGAAATTCGTAATGGCCTAATCGTCACCTTGACTTGTAGATTGGTGAACGCACGTTGTTCGTTTTGGCTCTATTTTCTATTGTCATTTTTTGAGTGCATTTTTTGAGTGCATTCTCAAAATGGAAAAACAATGACCGCTCAAGTTGACTAATGCTGCAACTTCAGATAAGACCCTTGCCTTCAACAACAACAACAACAACAAGAAGAAGAACAACAACAAGAGACGCCACTCATACAAAGACATACGGCAGAGCTTGGGACTGTTACAATATCCTTCGATCTCTTTTTGGCCCGTGGCGATTCAAACCCCGGCATTTTGTGGCTATTTTTTTGCTCGTGTATGGGATTACAAACTTTCGTTAACGTCGTTTCTCTAACCCTCTCTTCCCTTGACACCGCCCTAATGCAGTGGACTGTCTAATTATAGACTTGGTTTTGACGTATTTAAAGGTTTCAATATCTGCGTCTTTTATTTATACAACGTGGAAAACAGGGCAACCATGAAGATTATACCGTTTGTTCTCTACACTTTGAAGCTAAATGTGTTTCTGGTGATTGTGCGCCAGAGTCGGTCAAACTCACTTAATTATATCGATAGTGCTTTATTCGAATCCAACTGTGCCTCCACTACCCATCCAGAGGAGTATCCGGATGCTGCGTTTATGGTCAATAACATCACGGAAGTGCCCTTTATATGACGACTTTTATTATGACATTATATTTATTTCTCTCATTTATTCATTATATAGGATTCAATACACACATTTATATATTAGAATTTGCAATTTCATTGATGCCAAAAGGTTCAAAATATCCTAATTTCGATATGGTGGATACCAAATCTACCCATCGTTCTCTACCCATGATTGAATCTAATTCGGGTAAACTGGTCTTCCCTTCCAATAAACACATTCTGAAAACAGCGTCTAGCTTTTTCTGTTCTCGTTGTAACTTCTCCAGAGCCCGTTCTCGTAAACCTCCAGGCATATTGGCGATATTCATGGCACTTTTACAAAACGTTTTGGCATTTTTAAGTAATATTTCGGAATTTTTGATGGCCGGTTCATATCCTGTCAATTGACTTCTTTGTAAATCAATATCACTACGGGCAATCACAACATCACTTAATTGGCTGATGAACGTCCCCAACCCTTCATTATCACCACCACCCGAATTCTTCTTCTTTTCATTCACTCTCGAATTCAACATCTCCTGGGCCTGTTTGTACTTATTGTTCATCTCGGTGAGTCCTTTCCAGAATAACTGCTTGGCAGTCTCGGTACCATTCAGTTTAACATGACTCAACGTTAAATCATTTCTATCCAATAATGTTTGAATATTATCCGCCGCCAGCATGTACAATTCGGGCAATTGGGGTAAGTTGACCTGGTTCCATATTTGGTATAAGTTATCAAAATCGTTGATACTAAGTCCACTGATGTACGTCTTGATTAAAGTATATTCATCCAATTGAGATTGGGTGATGGAAGACACAAACTCAGCTTGTTTATTGGTTGATTCGGCAAAATTGGTGATTAAATCATTGGCAATGGTTTCAACTGATCCCAAGAATGGAGTGACCGTATCAAGAGCCACTTGAAGCTGTTGGGGTTCTCCCACGTTCTCTAAAATCGCTTGCAGTAATTTGAATGCACTCAATACCGTTTCAAAAATATCGGGAGGTTGTAACACATCCTCACTGGTATATTCTTCTTCACGCTGTTGCTGTTGAGTCGAGGTGGCCAGCTGCATGCCAGCCTGTTCTGGCTCGTTGTTTGCTTGATTAAGCTCAGCCAAAAATCGCTGGAAATCATTAATTTGTGTTTGTAATAATGTCGAGAATAATGTCTGAGTCTTATAACCAACCTCCAAAATCTTGGTGAAATCATTGGTATCAATATTGTCTTGTTCTACTTCAATCACTTCAGTATACACTAAACAAGTATTGTAAATTAAATCATGGGGTACCCGTTGGCCACTATTTTCAATCAATTGACAGGCTTGCTCGTGTGATCTTAGTATATCGGATAAGTTTTGCACCACCGAGTTTTCATCTCCGCTCAATGCTTCACTCACGTTCGGCAAGCGGTGAACATTGACCCCGTCGGCATTGCAATAAGTGTTATAAACATGGAATAATAATCGACAGGCATTATAGTAAGAGTCAAAATTGGTGCTGGAAGTTGGTTGCAAACTAATGGCACTACGATAATATTGATATGCACGCTGGTAGAAACGAAGCGCTTTGGCCAAGTCAGATCCAAGCCATCTATCACCCGATTCTTCTTCCAGTGCCCCTTCTTCAACGTAATCCTCGACCGTGGTAAGTTGAGGGGCATTACCAGGTTCTTCGCTCTGTTTGGCAAGTAATGCCTGAGCTCTTTTCCCGAGTTTTGGTCCTTTCCCTGACTCTGCTTGTTTGTTAGTACTTGTCCATGAGACGGAACATCTGAAGAAACATACTCTTCATCGTTTTCAGCGATATTATAGGGTATTTGATACTCTTATTTCTGCGATGACTTCAAATCAATCTTCACTCTTTTTTTTTTCACTTCAGTTTTTTTCTGTGTTGCTAAAATAAATATCAACGCGTAGAAATAGATCTTATGAGAAGCTTGCACTCCACAAGTGATGGTTTGAATTGCCATGGACTCGCCCACGTCATTTGCCGACTTCCCGTCACCGCTGGAGGTGAAACGATCACGGCTCCAAGGAAACCGAATCAAGGTGACGTTACCATGCTATGTGCTTGCAGTTAGTGTTTATCCTCAACATCGACATGGATTTTTATTGGTGACTGATTTCACTTCCAATCCACACAGTTCCTTTAACCAGGGCAAGTTGCCGCTCAAATTGCCACGAGACTTCAGCATTGGCGGTGGGAAATCAATACGTAACGACCAGGTGTTCCTGATCAGCATGTATCGATCGTTGTTTGATCGAGTGTTACAGACGGTGTATGGCGCCATTGGCGGCAATCGAAGACAGCGGTATAATCTTGAGGATCCCGAAAACTGTCTGATTGAAAAGGAAGGGGTGTTCTTGAGTATAACATTCACGTTGAGAGAGTATGCTGGGGCAATTGAGGGAGAATATTTTAGCCACGAATTATTGAATGAGGCGGCCATTAGAAGCAAGTATCTTACTTGTAACAAAGGGTTGTTGATAAGACATCTAGCCCGAAGATTTCTTCATCATAGTGATGCAGCAAGAGTGGCTCTAGTGTACGAGTTGGGGAATTTCCCTCTTGAATGGTACGACGAGTCCTGTCAAGCAGAATCCCGGCTGGAATATTCGACTCCTCTTAGCCAAAATTTCATGACTCCTCTGCAACCGCTAGTGCCTACAGCAGTCAATGGTACTCGACAAGTGGATCAACAATCAAATAGCCGAAGACAAAACCAGCCACACGAGCCAGTGAAACGAAGGAAACAGGGTGGTGAATCGGTGGTGTTTCAGTATCAGGATGGGGGTGATTCACAAGAACCGATCAAGTTTTATACCGATACCCAACCTATGCCTACACAAGGGTCCAGCTCTTCACTGCATGAAGTCAGCAGTCAAGTTTCACAACCACTACATATAAGCACGGTGGCACCACCAGCACCACCACGACAAGAACTACTTACACAGGCCAGTGTCCATATAAACGAGTCTGACATTGAGGATATTGAATTTAGTGATGAGAACGGAGCGGTTGAAGGACCAGTTGAATTCACGGATAAGTTTCGCAACCAGGGACTCCCGCCAATGCGGGCCATTAATGAACTTGACCTTCTAGCCCAACGCCTAACTCACAAGGGACTTGAGGCCATTAAGGCCAGTGGTCCTGTACGCGTTTACGGATTCGTTGAACAATTGATCCCGAGTCGGGGGTTTGTTGTTAAACCATTCAAGAGAACCATGAAGGTACTGAGCTTTAAGATTGTGCTACGACTGCCAGTGAGATATAAGGGCAACGATCATTACGAATTGGGTCCTAGCATGGACCGGGTGGTGGTTGAGATGAATACGGAACAAGAAATCTGCCACATGATGCAAGTGGAAGAAGTGGAAGAACTTAGTGATCAACTCGACACCCTAATTCATCATTGGGAAAAGATAAGGCTGGGCCACCAAGAAACTAATAGTATGACCATGTTCAAGTTGCAATTGAAGTCGATTCCTGTACAACGGGGCAGTTCCTTGTACAAGACATACTGGACCTGCTGTGATAATTTTGATAAGATCATCAGATGAACAGCCGTGTGCTATTTTTACCCGCATTACCGTACTTCTATTATTTCACCGATGACTAGAAAATTACTCCAGGCCATTCATTTGCATCTACCCCTTATTCTATCACCCCCAATGTCGCTCCCAGTCCCACTTCCTCTTGGCTTCACTGGTCATTGGTACCATTTAGTAAACTTAGCCTTGTCCGTGTCTGGCTCTGTGCAGGTTTTCTTCACGAAGATAAAAATAAACAGTTTGAAAAAAAAACATCTACTGGTTAAAAAAATTTCACACTGCCGCGTTTTACAATTATGTCCCCTTTGTGTTTGAGTGTTCCACTCGACAATGTTAGGTATCTTTTCTTTTTTTTTACCTAATTGGCCCGAGTAATAATAATATTATTATTATTATTGTGGGTTAGTGTCAGTGTAATGGTGATGGGCTGCCAACCTGAGTAGTGTACACAGACGGAGGAGTGCCCCTTAACTGTGATTACCCACGTTACGCCTGGTGGTGTATATCTTGCAGGATCAAGACTAGACCTTTTGATATATATTGATATATATTGATATATATTGAGACCGTCTGCCGTTTGATTATCGATATTTTTGAAATTGATAATTTTTACTGATCTTTCAAATTTTTTACCAATTCACTCGCTATATCATGTACCTTCCTCAAATCGACTTATGTCCTAAATCGGCCGTTAATCTTTTCGCCAGAGATTTCACCTCTGATGCTACATCTACTGCTAAATCATTCAAATCATGGGATACTTGTATGGATAACAAGACTTGTAAAATCGTGGCCATCGTGTTAATTGTCATTGCAGCATTATTTGTATTCTGGATTGTGTCCACTATTATTCGTTGTATGTGTCTTGGTTTTACTTGCTTAGAAGCTCTTTGTTGTTGTTGTTGTCGTGCTGCTAATAGTGCCCGTACTCGTCCCCATCGTTCATACAGGGAAAAACACAATCAATCTGCCTATAATAACGCCAATATGTATCCAGCTACGGGACCTGGTTATCAAAATACCGGTTATACTACCAGTCAACCAGAACCGGCTTATCAACCCATTTATGGACATGAAACCAGATCAGTTACTGATGAAAATCCATTCAGTGATGATAATAAGAATAAACATGGTTCTTATCGTGGTTATCAATTTTGATTGCATTTTTACCTTGCCCCGTTTAATGACCCTATCGTGATGATCTTTTGTTTCTTGTTCCTCTTCGTTTATTTGTATATTCAATGTCATGTCTTTTTACACATTGTATGTCGTAACAATAGAAATTACCGTTGTGAGCATTGTCACTACACTAGATTACTAGACTAATTACTAGACTAATTACTAGACTGATTACTAGACTACTACTAGACTACTACTAGTCAAATCACTAGATTGCTACTAGACTACTACCAGACTAATTACTAGAATAGTGGCTACCTGGAGAGGGTTTCAGCCTTGTTAACCAGCATCTGGGGAATGACTTGTTTATTAATAGCTCACCAGTAGACCCAGACACCACTACAGTTATGAATTAAACTTAATTAATTGATACAGCTAAGGATTTATATATAAAATATATATGTATGAGTATATAATGCATGATAATCAAAACAAAACTATCTTGTTCATGATGGCCAGAGGCTCTATTTTGAGTTATTGCTTATAAATAAATATGGAATTAAAGGGAGAAATGGTTTTTTGTTACACTTTTAGATATAAGTGTGGGATGAAATGAAAGGATGGATGGAATAACTGGGGAAGAATATATCTTGTAGATTGTAATATTGACATTTTTGTTATATTTTGGAGGCGGTGGAAATGGTTCTAAAAGATTAACCAACTAACAAGGTTTCATCGTCAGTGAAGTCATAAGTTGGGATTTCCAAGTTCAAAGGAGCAGGACCTCTTCTAATTCTACCAGAAATATCATAATGAGAACCATGACAAGGACAGAACCAACCCCCGAAATCACCGGCTTCACCAATGGGAACACAACCCAAATGGGTACAAATACCCAACATAATCAACCATTCTGGTTTTTGAACACGGTCATCATCTTTTTGAGGATCTCTCAAACTGCTAACATCAACAGCGTTGGCTTCAGAAATTTCATCAGGAGTACGATGTCTGATGAAAACAGGTTTACCTTGCCATTTAACAATGACGTTTTTACCTTCAGGAATGGCTCCCAATTTAACTTCAACTTTAGCCATGGCTAAAACATCAGCAGATGCCGATAATGATGAAAGGAAAGTTTCCACGGTGGATTTGGCACCAGCAGCAGAAAGTAAACCCATGGACCCAACCATGAAGTATGTGAAATTTCTATTCTTATCATAAGATTTTTTGTTTAAGTAATTGGTGAAGTCAGGGTTTTGGTAATTGGATAATGAGGTGGAAGTGGTAGATAAAGATCTCAAGGAGTCTATAATAATCGTTAGTCAAGTTATTCAATAGTTAATAGTTAGTCAATACTTAATCAATACATACTCTTTAAAACCAAACCGTTATTTCTCAAGGATCTAAAAGCAAGCGAAGACATCTTGTGGCTGTATGTGATGAATAGATAGAAGATATCGTTGGCAACCTAAGGATAATATCGTTGATGAACTCTTGTTTCTTTCTTTCTTTCCTTCACTTTTTTTTTCCTTCACCTTCTTTTTTTTCTTTTTTTTTTTTTTCAGTTAGTTTTGATTTGTTTTTTTTACTATGAATTTGTATGGTTGATTATTTACTATGAAACCTCAGCTCACTGCGCACTCTGAAAAAGGCTATTTTTTTTTTCTTTTTGTTTGTAAATTTATTTTGCGGTTTTTCTATTGGCTGAATTTTTGTCTCAGGCTAAAGCTCCGTACACCCTGTTTGCTTATGTAATTGCTTACTTGCTTTATTTCTGGTCGTCCGAGACTCAAATGACAAACATCCGTACCACGCGTGTCTTTATAGTAAGATTGCAAAACGCATACTGTGAGATTAATTTATATAGTTGATTTATATAGATTGCCAGCTAGCTACTTGATACCGAAGCCAGCACTTTCGTTAACGGCTTGGTTGATTTTGGTCACTAATTTGGCTTTGCTACTATAGTTGCAAAGAGCCAATTCATTGAAACAAGTATGGGCCACCGGTAATCGATCACTATCTTTGCGATTCAATAAACTAATTCTAAAATTCAAGTTTTGTATTCCAGTAGCGGGGACTCGATCCGATCCCGTCACAAATAATAAGAATTTCTTCTGTTGACTAAAAGTGAGTGATTCAAGCCATTCCCAAAACCATTGAATACTATGGTACTTCAAGGCTTCGTCACGATTGGTCCAACCAATGTACTTGGTGATCGACTTCAAAATATCAACATCCAACCTGCTCTCTTCACTCCCACATAATAGGAGTTGGATTTCTTCTGCCAGAAATAATGATAGCGCATTCCCACCAATAACATGGTTGAACCCATTGGTAAACGATTGAATTCTTTCCAAAATGCCATCCACCATGAAAAATCGAGCATATTTATCAATGTAATATTCTCGATTATCCGGGGTAACCAGAATCTTGGAACCATTAGTAATTAATTCTTTGGTTATCATACCCCCAACAGAATTTTTAAAGGAAACTTCAAACGTGAGATCGAGTGCTCGTAATTCTTCTTCATCGTATTCTCGTAATTTAAATAAATTCTGACTTGATATGGGGAATAATTCTTGATAATCAGATAATCCAATGGGTAATCCTAATAACAATTTATATAAAGTCATGGGAAATTTCAAATCCAAAATGGTCGAATTATAGATGGCTAATCCTAAGATAGATCCAAATAAATAATATATTTCCGAATTGTCAAATGGAGGAGGTCCTAAATTAAACCAATAATAATTCGAATCCTCAATATTAACTAACATCCCCGCATGTGGACTGAATAATTCTTTGGTTAACAACAAAAACCATTCTTTTTTCAAACCTCCGGCATCCACTCCCGGTTCATCAATGAATTCCACTCGTAAACTTTTCTTAAGATTATTAGTATTTCTTTGAATGGCCCGAAGCGAATCTTGTACAATATGACTTCTTCTCACTTTCACTTTAAAATAAACATCGAGAGCAACCTTTTTATCCAACGAATTAATAAAGGCTTCTTCCGCTTTACGTTCCATTTGTCTTCTTGCTTCATATTCTAAAATCGAAATTTTCCCACCCAAAGAAATTAGAAATGGATATTGACAGAAAAAATAGGAGGCTCCTTCATTTAATGGATTTTGTTTACCATTTATATAATCAATAACAGTTCTTAATTCGGGTTGTTGCGACTTTGAATTAGTATGAGCAGAGTTCTTTGCATTTCGATCCGTTTGCCATGAATCAAAATCCATTTTAATATTAACAAAATCAACCAAACTATTGTAGAACATATTACTGGGTAATTTATTCAGTTTGTCTCGAATTGAATTGGCTTTAACAAAAATAGCCAATGCGGTAGCAGCCGTTTTAAAATGCCAATCATTACCATATAAATGAATGCGAATCTTGATATCCAGATTACTGGCAGACTTGGATCGACCAAGTCCGGAGACCCCTTGTGTTACTTGTGTAAGTGGTAAATTAAATGGATTTGATAAATCTTCCTTAATGATGCTGTTTTCCATGTATTCATCCATGACTGCCGACGAACTAGATGATGGTTGACTTGTAGGTGTCGTGTTATGGTTCGCTGCTCCTGACATGGCACCAACACTGAGAGAGCGGCTATGACTATGACTTTTCCTACGCATCAACAGAGGGTTATTGGCAAAATGGAAGTATTTTTTCAAATGGAAAGTAATGTATAAATTAATAAGTTCCACTTTGGCCACAAACTCTTCATTGGGTAATTTTGATATCCAACTAGCCAAATAATTGTTGGTGGATGTAGATTCAGTATGTGACAATACTCCAAATACTCGTTTCAAAATCTCGTAACAAAATGATTTGATTTCAGGAACGTCAACCATGGCCTTGATTTCTTTATTGCGATCTTCACTATGAGTTAATGCCCTCGATAAAAATGGAATCTCAAGTAATATAAGCACCCAAGAAAAATTACGAGGATCATCAGCCGGGGTCATATTGAGTCTCCGAAGCGCTTCATTTGCTCCGTACAATGCATTATAGAGTGGTTTTTTCGTTGGTAGTCTAGTGAGGAGGATGAATGTTTGCCGGATATCGGGTAAATCTATATTGGAAGTGGAATAATGGGGTCTTTTGCTCCCTCGTCTAATCTTAAAAGAATTGTTCAAACAAACATGGGAGCTAAATGCTTCGAGTAAATACAGGGAGACTGGTTCAAAGATTTCGTGAAGTGATTTGGGTTTACCCTCTGGATGAGATTTATCAATATTGTTATCTGCCAAACATTTATCAACAAGTCTACGCACGTATTTACATGAAATCAAATGCGGGTGAACCGATGCATCATAATGTTCCAATCCAATTTTTAGCGGGCCTAGTTCATTGGTGGTATGACATACTCCACATCTGAATTTGGTGACATTGGCAGTATAAGTCAATATTGTTCCACAACAAACACATTTATTGACCGATTTTTCTTTCGATACCTTAGGTGGAGGTGGGGGTGGTGGTGAACCTGAGCTGGTGGTTTGGGGAGCAGTGGAAGGACGACCTTTTGCTTTGATACTAGCAGATCGAGAAGGTTTGGAAGTATTTTGCAACTTTAAAATATCAAGAATCTTCCAATTGGAATGAGATTTGGGGATCGATTGAGAATTCGGAGACTCGGACCCATTACGTGACGTCGATGCTGAGGATAATGCTGAAGGTGCCGATGAATTTGGTGATCCTGTTCCTGATCTTATCGCACCTGACCGGTTGCTTCTTGATAAAGACCCTGACGACCGGTCAGATCGATGTGACGAATCTCGCTGATCCGCCAACAAGGATCGTTGTCGATGTAACATAGAAAGGCTGAGCTTTTCCGCTAAAAGAGAATGTCCTGACAATAATGAGATCGCAACGCCCAGGTATGATTTATTGTTATCAGTTTGCTGGCGTTCACTCGTGTTTTCTTTTTTGTCTTTTTCCCCCTGAAAGATAACTCTACTTGAAGTCAATGGCTCTAATAACTGACTGGTAATATGACACTGCTTAGTCAGGATGCATTAGGGTGCTTTTCTGTTGTAAACGAAGGGTGAAGGGTTAGCAGTAGGTATTCATATATATATATATATATATTGATAAATATAACTCTGCTAATAAATCATAGCCACAAATATACCCGCTGTCGCAAGCCCTTTTCTTGAGGAAAGACCCGTTCCTCCCTCTATCGCAATTGCAAACCGTCGCTTCAATCGGCTAACCAAACATTGTATACAGGAGGAAGGAGTGCCTTCAGAAAGAGGCTTAACCAACGGGCGAGGTCGTTTAGCAATCACAAATAGGGTGATGTCGACTAAGCTAGATAAGTCGACCAGGCGAAGTACTCAGGTGAAGTGAACGGGCTGCAAAGAGGAAGAGGGGGGTCACTGGGTTTGGCCGAGCTGTGCCTATCGTTTGGTCAGGAGAGCTTAGTTGAAAGGGCCGACAGCTTTGGTCGAGTGCAGTCATTTGGGATGTTGATTTGAAGTATGAAAGCCCTGTATTAGATATTCTCTCAATAGGGTTTCGAGAAGCAAACTGTTGCACAAAGAAGTGCTTTGTATCACCACCTCTGGTATTAACCTAATCGCATTGCCCAAGCTTATCAGACACACCTTGTATCAGACAGTAAAGACTATTGGATAGGTCCTGGACACAAATCAAATAGTTAAATCAACGGTCTTACATGTAGGTATCTTGAAGTAAATCAATGGTTGCAACATTTTCAGCCTTTTCGCATCAAAGTAGCAAAATTATCAAGAAGTAGATAAATTGAGAATCGACTCAAGGGGAAAAACAAAAAATGAAGATGGAGAAAAATTTGGGTATAACATTCATCCTAGACAATCCAACCCATTGCAACATTGGTTGCCTCGTGATGTATCTGATATCTACAATTAGACGTCTGGCTGGTGTTTATGATGCCGCTTATTCCAATTTCTTGTCAAAACTGTGCCGATCTTTAGTACTCGCAAAGCAAAAATGTCTCGAATTCTATAATATAAATCCATACGAGGCATCCCTCGACCTCATCTCCTGTTTACCGGTATCGTCGTCGATTAAGAACATTACCAGGTTCAGCCATCCAGAAAGTGAAACGGAATGGCTTGCAATTCTATCAGATGACAATGTGGTATCGTTTGTCACCGCTGACAGTACTCAACTGATCACAATCGTCGATCAGTTTTCCTTCGATAGCACTGCTCATCAGAGTAGTTTGGAAACCAAATCAGTGGTGGCATTGGCAGAAATGCATAATAAGAAGGAATACCTAATTTTCCATACGTTCCAAGGGTACGTTGCAGTTCTCGATTTACACTCTCATATTCAAGCTTATTTTTCATCTTCCAAGGCCACTTCTAAGAGGAAAAAATCCTCCAACCCAAATAACAGACCTGATACTTTGAAGACCTCTAGTTTGGGTAACATCATCGTACAGGATTTGGCAGCCGTTCATACTAGCAAAGATGATGTTCTAGCGGTATTATGTCGTGATTTTGAGTTCGAGTTTTCCTTAAGATTGTACTCTCTCAATGATGGGAGACTAGCTCAGATACGACCTTCTTTAAATTTTCAAGAGGCTCCTACACTCCTCATAGCTCCCACAATTGGTGGAGTATTTGCCTTGAGTGATCTTCAAGTCACATATTTCATATCGGAAGATAAATTTGTTCAATTACATGTTGGCGATGACAGTAAGGATCCTTTTCTCATGAAATACCAAGATTCGGTGGTCAAATCATTCAATAATGATGAATTAATCGGTGAAGCGTGGATTAGTCACACAATAATAGACAATACTCGAATACTTGTCGTATCCGACTCGGGCCAAACTTGTCTATTACATTTTGTCATTGATTATAGACTGCTGGCGAATAGGCAGGTGACGGTGAAATCGATTAATTTCATCAAACTAGGCAAGTCTACCATCCCTTCATCGTTGATCCACATCGATGCCGACCTTTTCTTTGCATCATCAAAGCTCTCTAAATCGATGCTTTTCAAGATAGGCCCTACAAAACCATTTATCGAAGTAGTGGACTTCCTACCATCAACACCTCCCGTGTTGGACATTGATTATCAGCAGTATAATGGTACTGGTAGAATGCTTCTATGTCAGGGTGGCCCAAACAGCGGAGAACTATGTAAATGGCCCTCGACCCAATCCAGTTGGTCCAAATTTCGATCCTCACCCGTTCCGAGTGGCTCAAGAAATCTCATTTCTTCCAACGTCTCAATTTTGATCCTTGACAGCAATGATATAGTGATCGATGAAATACGAACTACAAAAAGAAAGTCTCTATCAATAGACAATAAGGGGAAAACCGTACTTGATTTAAAAATTGAAAATGGTAGACCTATCCTACTAAACTCACTGGGAATCACCCAAGATTCAAAGCTTTCTGAGTACACAAATATAATAAAGGGTAAAATAAGTAACTCACACGCCGTTTTAGTAGATGATAAAGGAAATTTGACGTCAATTTCTCTCAAGACTACTAAAACGAGATCATATGTCATCAAAGCGGATGCATCTCAGTTGTCTGATCTTGTTTTAGCCGAGGAATACCTACTCCTAACTTTCTGGTCCGGCAGGTTCATATTACTTGAATCCAAACATCTTTCTGAGATGTTTAGCACTCAAGTTGATGAGCATGGCATATATTCCGCTCATTTGAAGATTATGCAGAATATCATTCGTATCTCATTACTGACAGCCAAATCAACATTAGTAGTATACGAATATGATACAAGTACCAAGAACTTGGAAAATCCATGGCCAGATTCCACTTCAAGCAAAACCGATAGCTATCTCCCGTTCAAATTCGTGGAGAATCCAACAGATGATAGCAATTTCCCCACTCTCATGTTCAAAGGGAATGAGCTTTTTGAACTCACTCAAGAGAATGGAGTATTCTTAGTTTCTCATCTGAAAGGGTTTAATCGTCTCATAAAGGGTGTTAAATGGTTCAATTCGACTTCACAAGATGTGGCCATATTATTTGAAAATAATGTTGTAGAATTGTATCACTTTGTCAAAGGAATATCAAGTGGTACAGTTCACTCTAACAATTTGAATTTGCAGTCCGTTCACATCCCTCATTCCAATTTCACAATTCTTCTATCTCGTGAGACTCGTCCATCCCACGAAGAGCAACTGGCTTCGCACAATTGGATCATCAGTCTAGTGGATCAGAGCTCCATGAAAACGCTTGATCTGTACAAATTGACTGGAGATGTCATGCTGATGACGGGGACAAAATGGCGGCAACCTGAAAACCATCCTCTGTTTGAAAATGCAGTGGTGTTATTGACGAACTCATCCGAGCTTATCACGATATTCAAAGTTGTGGGGCATAAATTGAAAAGAATGATCACTCAGCCAGACGCTCAAGTTGGTAATATGCCTAAGGAGAACCATCATATCTCCCACATTGATCCTACTCGAGCTTTATTTTATATCACGGGAAAATCAGACTTCATCATAGAATTATTCGAACCGGACGAGATGAATGACACTAACTTCAATTGGAAGTTCGTCACAGCACCCGACTTGACAAGTCGAAGTTTTTGTATTGGTTCAGCATCTTTAAGGGCCAATACCTATCTATGTGATACTGTCAAGGGTTTCTATTGGCTCGATCTTAAAAATTCCCCTAAAGTGAAGCCTATAGAAACATCAGATATCTTTTACAAGAGTAACTACATCACCTCATTTGACTTGTTCGAAGATGATGAATCACTGCTGTCAATTGGCGTGGTATACGGTGACGTACTAGGTAATATTGCAATCAGAAAATTCAACGGTGGAAAAGAAGTGGAAAATAGCTTTTGTTTCACCAATATCGGCGAACCCATCAATGCAGTGAAGGTATTTGACACGGCCCACTCGGCCAATCCAGATAAGAAAGATAAATGCATTCGACCTTTTGCACTCATTGCCACTTCTAATGGTAGCATATACTCAGTGAGTGCTTTTGAAAACGAAGACTTCTTCCAAAGTGTGTTTTCAGCCAGTCTAGATATTGTCCCGGCTTTGAAGGAACACTCAATTGAAACTGAGTCTGTTGCTTCATGGCACTCGTTTTATCCAAGTTTTTACAGCCGGAACCCAGATGACGTTTCAATTGTAAATTTTTCAGCATTCGAGCAAGCACTCGCATTAAGGTACAACTCAGACGCTCCCATCGGAGATATTGAACAAGTCCTTCTCAAACACAATCTTAGTATTGAAACGCTAAGACAACTTGTGTCAAACTCAATTGGTATATAGTTTATAGAGGTAAAGATTGGGTGTAAAAATGTTGCATACTTGTAGACTTTGCACGACTAACTAAACTTTTGTCAAAAAAAAAAAAAAAAAAAAGAAAAGGAAGCGAACGAAAATAATAATAGGCAAAAAAAAAACAAAAAACAAAATATCAAACCCTTCTGAGAAGGAAGAAGCAGCCATTACAAAATTGAAAGGTTATTTCCTAGTAATATAACTGGCACGGGTTGCATTTATTAAGGATGGTGGATCTAGAATCGAAATATGACGACATTGAAATGTTGGATATTCCCGATGACGAGTCTACTTCGTCTGAGACTGAGTCGATGACGGGATCTCAATCTTCATCTGATGGTTCAGAATCGAAGGATAGCAGTGGGGAAAGACCTCCCCGTACATATATCGAATTGAAAGATTGGATACTGACAGATACGTCTATTGAGTTTCAATTTAATTCCAATGAATACAAACAAAGTTTATCCATTGACGATAACTTTTCGATATCCCATACTAAATACGTCAATTCTTTATTCAAGGTCATCGAAGACTTGACTGCTGATAATATACAAAGCAGTCCCCTTGATGACGAGGACGACGATACACAAATTGGTGTCGTTACGGACTCTCCAGATATTGGCAAAAATGCATTCAAACAATTCAGGAATGAGAAAGTAAATGCAGCATTTTTAAAAGTGATTGAATATTTTCAAGTTTTTCTTCAACATACAGGGAGTTCTATAACTGACGATCAGTACCAGAGATATCATTTATTACTTAACATCTTAGATTGTTTATACGCAAACCATTTTTGTCCAGACATAAGGAAGAAGCCAGATTTGTTAAGTAGATGGGTCAATCGATATGATAGCAAACCAGATAGAGAGTTAGTGGAAGCAATCATGATTAATACCCCTAAACCTTATTTACACCCCCAGTTCTGGAATACTTACTTGGTTCAATTAATAACAAGAGGTTGTTTGGAGGAAGCCACTCAGGTTCTTGAAAGTTCTAAATATGAAGAATTACAAGAATTAGAACCTAGTTTATTTTCCATAATTCAAGATTTCCGGACCATTTTATCCAATTATCATTCATTTTTATTGAAAGGAAAATTTCCTGATTGGAACCTCACCGCCTCGGAATTTAGAGATTCATTCAAAGATTTAAAACTGGGTATTCAAGATCCCGACAACCAACTTATTGCCAATAAGATTTATGAGATACTTTGTGCCCTAACTGGATTTCCAAAAACTCTTGCTAATTTCACATCATCATGGTATGAACTATACCTCGCTTTATCATTATTTCACATTCCAGATGATGAGCTGGTTTCTTTTGAAAACTACAAGACCGCTATAAAAGAAAAACCATTGGCATTATATGATGAAGAAGATGAGGATGACGAAGAAGTGTTAACTGAACAAGCGTTTGTCAACGTGTTAGAGACCAATTTCTTGAAAGTTTTGGAAACAATTGCCATTTTTGATCAACCAACTGCTGCGTACGTTTCCCGATTATTTGAATTGAAAGGATTACTATCTTCGTATTATCAAGGTTTATTCAAAACCCATAGTACCAGTGATCTTCTTAACAGGAAGACTGTTTCTGAATATCTTTTAACGAAACACGCGTATGAAGATTTAAATAATCATGCATTAGTCCCGGCTGGGATTGGTTTATTAATGAATCCTGATATTGCTCTGTCAGCCCAATCATCAGCCAATAATAGAAGAGTAATCGGAGAATTCTTACCCAATTTTGAATTTAAAACCAATGATGATTTAGAATGGGGGTTAACCATTTGCGCCAAACTTAATTTGGTTTCAACTGCCAAAAAACTTTATTTGAAACAGGGTAAGAAATCATTGAAGGATGGGTATCTTTTTGAGGCCTTAAATATGTTTGTTCATTGTTATGACCCTGATGGATATACTGAAGAGTCTAGAGAAGGAATGTCACAAGTTCATGAGCTTGTATGGGATTCATTATTTCAAGATAGTCTTATTCATAATAGACCTGTTAAGGATGACTTAATCAATAATATAGTGAAACATCAAGTTGATCAAGGACTTGAGATTCATCCTGTGATTAGACAATGTCTTTCACCATACGCGGTTCTCGTTGAATATTTTGTATCATTAGAATCTGATAACGGTAAAGTGCCACCAATGAAAATTCTTTCCAAGTTGGTTCATTTACTTAGATTCAATCATTTACCGAAAAAATTCACTCCGCTTTTGTTTGCCCAAATATTACCATTTTTCTATCAAGATCATGGTAAATTTCAATTGCCCGATTTAATAATTATTACTGAATTAATTGATAATTATCAATCTCAAGTATCTAAACAAGATTTTGCCAAGGCGGATGAATTGTATAAATATTCTGTCAATAATCGAGAGAAGGACCCAACCACCTATGATTGGAGGGCAATTTTGGTTGAGAATGGGATTCAATTACCAGCCGATCTTGATTCATTGATAAAGACATTAAGAAATGAGCTTGTGGCAAAAGTTGGGAGAGTCTTTATAAATCAGTAGATTAACTTCTTATCATGATTAGAAGTTTGTATATTAAGCATTTTATAATTTTATAAAACAATTCTTTTTATAATAAAAGTTACGTTAGTATATACAAGTTTACGAAAAGCTAAATTCGGTTGTTATTTATATTTTGATGACTAGACAAGCTGAGTTAAAGTAAATGAGAAACAAAGATACAAAATGGAACTTCTATGAACCAGGAACATAGATGATACCAAAGACAAACATATGAATAAGAAAATTTTGATGAGAAAAGATTATGAAACTTATTAATCCTATATATAGACATACATAAGATGTTGATCTTCTCCCTTTATAACATCATTTTAGATTGCGAAATAATTTTTTTTTTTCAAATTTTTTTTTTCAGTTTGGTCTTTGTATAGATGATATCTTCTAATGTCCAAGTTATGTGGATAGTGAAGGTTGAGTTCGTGGTACGAAACACCAGGCTTAAGGAAGGAAATATGATAAGAATGGGATAAAGAAAATAGTTAAAGAAATGAAAATTGAGATTTATTGATTGAACATTTGTTCAAAAATTTTTTTCAAGGGATTTTTTTATTGTTGAGTGGCCAATGGACGGGCCACTTCGACATAAAAATATCGAATCGATGAACAAATTTCTTTAACAAGAAACATCTTGTTTAGCTTTAGAGTTCAACAATAAAGCAACAATTAAACCATATAAACCTAAAACTTCGGCGAAAATCAAAATCAAAATCATACCGACGAATAATCTTGGTTGTTGAGCAGTACCTCTAACACCAGCATCACCAACAATACCAATGGCGAAACCAGCAGCCAAACCAGATAAACCGACAGATAAACCGGCACCCAATTGGATGAAACCAGTGTATAAGGCTTGCTTTTGAGCTAAAGAATCAGAAATCAAAACTGAAACCACCAACCCGTAAATGGCAATAATACCCGCCATAATAACGGGGACAATATTTTTAACCAATAAATCAGGTCTTAAAACACAGGTGGCACAAATACCAACACCAGATTTAGCGGTACCGTAAGAAGCACCGAAACAGGTGAAGATGATGGCAGCAGCACAACCAATGGCACCAAAGAAAGGAGCGTAAACTGGACTATAAAAAAAAAAAATCGGTTAGTAAGTGATCAACAAAAAACGACTATACCATTTGAAAGATACACCTATACTATATCATCAATTGGATTGAACAATGATAGAAAAAAAAAAAATTAAAAATCAAAAATTTCAATTGAGGATAGATAAGGATTCTTCCCTTACTGGACATGATAATCATCCATAAATCACTCCACACTGGATGCATCAAACAAGCATGCCATTGATGGATGATACAACAACTTAACAGGATGGAAATTGCTGATTATAAAATAGCAAACCTGCTAGGAACAAAAAAAAACAGGATAACAAAATTGATAACAAACCATGGCATGATGGTCTACCGCTTCACCTCCAAGCATAGTCATTGCAACAGGAACAAGGCTACATACCATAAATCGGACATCGTGATGAAATATGAATTGCTAGTTAGTCTAGATGGATTGAGGGTGGTTGATGATTGACTCAAACTGATAATTGAATGACTAGTGAAGGATCCTTGTTAATTTCTCAACTCGAGTTAACTTTCGTTCACTCACTAAAATTGTAATTTTGAGAAGGTGCTGTTTTAATTCGGAGAATTCCTAAGTGCAGGATAGTCACCTGCTTCTGAGATTTACGCTGAGGGTTGACTGAGAAATGTATGGCGCGCCATACAATGTGCCCGCGTACGTGTGGGCATGGATATGCGACACGTGACCCTACTAACAAATCTGGCGGGTAACGCGCGAAACACACGTACACCACGCTTTTCAGGAGATGAGATGCAAGGAAGTTTTTTCTTTTTTTTTTTTTTTTCAGTCTTCTTAAAAATATATACCCATCGAGATTTCTAGTTATTACTTCTTTTCTGTTTCTTTCATTAAAACACTTACTGGCGAGCTATACACTGCAAGGAGCCCTTATATATCATTCTATTAGTCATGTCTGCCCCAAACCCAAAAGCCTTCCCATTAGCTGATACTGCTTTGACTCAACAAATCTTGGATGTTGTTCAACAATCCCAAAACTTGAGACAATTAAAGAAAGGTGCCAATGAAGCCACCAAGACTTTAAACAGAGGTATTTCTGAATTCATCATCATGGCTGCCGATGCTGAACCTATTGAAATCTTGTTGCACTTACCTTTGTTGTGTGAAGATAAGAATGTTCCTTATGTGTTCGTTCCATCCAAGACTGCTTTAGGTAGAGCCTGTGGTGTTTCCAGACCAGTCATTGCTGCTTCTGTCACCTCTAACGATGCCTCTTCCATCAAGAACCAAATCTACGGTATCAAGGATAAGATTGAAACTTTATTGATCTAAGCAATGTCTCGAGTATATAGATTGCATTAATAAATGATCATTGTATTATACTATTATCTAACTGTAGTGCCTGTAACTCATTAACCTGTAACCCACCAACCTTTAACTCATTACCTTCAATGATCTAGAATGGATGGAGTGCCAGTAGCTTCAAATTGTATTGGAGTTTAGGTGGGCATCGAGGAATTTCCCAATTTTCATTTTGTGCGTCCGATTTTTTTTTTCAAGATGAGCAGGTCTATTTTATCGACTCAAATAATCATTACAAGATCATAATCTGCCCAACACCACCAAAAAACTCTCAGCATTGATGTCGGACACCTTGGATACTGCTGGTGGTATCACTCGATACCTTAGGTCTAAGGATGTGCCTTTGGATGATATCATTTTAACTGCAAATAAATTATATTCTGGTGAACTAGATACCTACTTACCGAATAAAATACATTTCTTATTTGAGTTACTTTGTGATAGACTTAATGATAATAACCATAAATCTTTCAAGCATTGGAAGTCAAATAAGCACGTTTGGATTTTCTTCGAGAAAATTTGGACTTCATTAACCAAAGATGAAACCATCTCCAAAAATAAGGTGGCTAGAAAACTTAAACTTGTTGATTCAATCATAAATATGTTAAAACAAATCGATACTTCTTTCCAAGCCAAAGAATCCACCGATCTCATAATATCAGCATTCAGTGTGATTGACTTATTCATTAAGGACACCTACGTGGAAATTGATGAAAATCAAACCATCCTTTTACTTACTGCATATCTATCAGTCATTAATAAATTTATCCAGAATCAAATGATTATCCCCCACGTATTTATCAATGGTTGGTCCACCACAATCAAAATGTTATATCAATTACCTCGAATTCAAGTCACTTATAAACCGAACAAAAAAAACGTCACCAAATTCGTCACCGAGGCACTTCCTCCTAGTTTAGTTTTCTTGCACGAGTCTTCTTCCATAGAATCACTTGAAGAATCCAAGATTATCATAGAAACTATTCTTAAACAAACGTTGTTTGACGAAGAAGTCAGAAATATCTTACAATCAAATATCGAACTAGTTGTTCAAAAACAGGCCAAAGCTTTTTCTGAAGATACTATCGAACTTCTTTTTTCCTTTATTATTAAAGAACTTTCTGCCAAAGATATTAAATTATGTGAAAATGTGTTTATTGCCATCGTTAAAACTAAAAATTTTAATAAAATGTCAGAAAATTTATTGAAAATTTTATCCAATATTAATAGAGCTTTATCCCATGATTTCTTCGAGTCCATTTATAAATCAGAAATTGAACTTCAACCAATTAATTGGAAATTGATCTCCTACATTATCGAACTTGACCCAGAATTGGGCCTTGAATATCACCGTGATATCTTTGATAAAGTTAAATCGTCCAAGAATAAAGAGCTCACCTATTTAATTGGGGATAACCTCGCATCTGCATTTGTCAAATCAAGAGAATTTTCTCAATTCATGAAGCAAGCATGGCCCGAGGCTATCAAGATCCATCCAGTATGGAAATCATCTCGCTATATTGAAATAGTGTCCAAAAAAATCAATGACTTTTCCAGTAATCAATTGGTATCTTTACTTAATTACTTCTTTGAACAAGAGGATCAGGTCATCACGTCATTTCCTCTAATCATTGCCATTATAAAGGGTCTTTTAAAGGCCCCACAATCAAAAGTAGATGCTTTAAAAGATCTCTTACTTCGTAAAAAAGTCCTCTTCACCGCGAAGACCTCAGAAGCATGGGAAGCCAGGTACTATCTTTTATGTTTATTGGGTGAAGATGCATATAAATCAAATTCAGACTCTTTCCGTCAGTTGTTGATCAAACCTTCAAAATCCATATTTTACTACTACAGTGCTTTAAGAGTAATTGAGATAACTGCTAATGATGATATACAATCAACCTATAAAGAAAGTCTAGTCTCATTTCTCAAGTCATACAAATCTGATGATCTCAATTCCATTCTTAAGCTTATTCTTAAAAGATGGACAGTAATGTTGAATGCATTCTTTTCACAAGAACACATTACGATTGTAATTGAACTTATCTTGAAACACTTAGATTGGCAAGAAATAATTTTACCATACTTCAAGCTGGAATCAGAAGTGTTTTTCGAGCAACAGACACTTATCAACACATTGAATAATTATGTTTATAACCAGTTGAAACAATCCAACAACCCTGAAATTTTACTAGAGTTAGTCACCCTAATCCCAGTTCCATGCTTTGACAGACAAACGAAAAAGTCGATTCTGGAATTGATAATTGAAAAGTACCTCAACTCAAAAGACCAAAAATTGAACTTGTTATCAAGATATGCAGTTAAACATTTGCTATCTTCTGCAGCTGGAACCTCATCTCTTGAACTTGAATTCAGCTACTTGATAAGTTTATTTAAGTCTTCTTTACCAGCATCAAGATCAATAACTTTAGACATTGTCCTGGATATCTGGAGTAATCATGTTAATCAAATAAACTCTCCTGAGCATGAAAAATATTTAATTGCAGCATTGAGATTCTTAAACACAAGCTTTTCTTCAAAGAGTTCAGCTATTACTCCCGAACTTGAAACAAGTCTTTGTATATTGCTAGTCTCCACCCATACCAAAAATGATAGCTTCGAGACTACAAAAAATGACTTGCTCAAAAATTTCACCAAGCATGTTTCCAATATCTTGAAGAAATCAACCAATTCTGTTAACACAAATTCAACAGTTATACATTGGGCTATTAATTCGCTTACCTCAGTCCTACAGCCAGGACACGAGACTTCAGAAGAGATTCCTACTCTCATTAAAACCATTGGTACCAAATTAACGTCTGACTCCAGTGATCAAGAAGGAAGAAATGTTAAAATCAGCTTATTTAAATTACTTGCTAAGATATCGATCCCTACTTTTAAAAATTCAAAATTCATAACATCCTTATACATTGCGTTGCAAGACGGGGAGTTTGATGAAGGTGCCAACGATGCGTTAGCAGACTATTATTCTAGGCTTTCTGAAGACAATGAATCATACGAAAATCTTTATTCTCTTGCATTATTAACTGCCAAAACGGAATTAAAGCCCCGTAATAGCGGTGCCTTGATTCTGATTTTGAGCATTCTAACCACCAAGCTCCTGAAAAAGAACCAACCAACCCATTCCAAGCTCTTTGTAAATACGATATCAATTTTCACGAATGGATTTGGAGAACTCTTACTTTCAGCACCAAGTGTGGCAATTTCAACTTTAAAGACATTGAAACAAACTTTGAGTGATCTGATTTGGTTATTTAATCAGTATGGTATTGAATTGACCATATCTCTTATAAACAAGATCTCAGGCTTACTCGATAAGCTCGACTCTCCAGAAGTTGTTGATTTATATATCTTGCTCACTCAGGTATTATCACACATTTTATTATTTCATAGATTCCGTTTGACTTCTCGTCATCATTTAGTTGTCGGAGTTTTCACAAAATTACTAGAAAGTCTTTCCATGAGATATCATAAGCTCGATAAAAAGGTCAATTTGTCATTATCTGTTCCAGCAGCAGCAGCCTTTGGACGTGTTCTCGTTAATTTATGTGAACCTTCCTCTAGCATTGGATTGAAAGATGCCGCTGAAAATGCTTTAAGTTCAGCCTCTGCTCTAATAAAGAAATCATTAAGATCACATCTTCATATTTTGCTTGTTAATTATATTTATTTCCAGTTAAAATACAATTTTGAAAGCAAGGTCAATGCTGAAATCTTGACTGGTGTTTATAGTATATTTGATGTGTTATCCAAGAAAGAACTACACGTCGCTAACCTTGCCTTGGATACTTCTGGAAGAGCATATTACAGAAGCTTGTATGCCAACTATAAAGACCATGGTAAATGGAAGGATGAGTAGATATCTAGTATAGTTTAAAAAATATTTATTGGTAACTTATCTATACATGCTTACCATGTCTATAAATAACGAGTTTCGTCATTATGTAATAACTTTCCCATAAATTTCTTGAATGAATCACCAACATAAACCATGAGTTGCCAAATTTTTGCGTCCAAATTTTCTTGTGCCCTATTTCTAGTATTTGAATGTAGTAATGAATGAATGGTGTATTCATATCTGAGAATGTCTTTTCTTGTAATAGAACCAACAAGTAAACCTGCATCTTCAACAAGAATATGTCTTGGTCCAAGTTTGACGAATATGTCAAGCACATATTCCAACTTGGTATTCAAGTGGATGGTGAGTGGAGCCTTATTGACAATTGATGATAAATTGATTAAATCGTCAGAATGTTCAATTGAATTAAACACGCAAGGGGTTTCGGGATCAAGATCACTATTATTAGCAAGCACAAATTCCAAATCAGATCTTACCACATACCCTACGATTTTAGGTTGTTCTGTAGATAATATCACGGGATAGCCACGATAGCCAGTTTTTTCAAGTATGGACTTAACTTGGAATAATTTCATTGGGTTTGATTCTCCCGATGGGATAGTCACCGTAACATTTGACATAGCACTAGCCACTGTGGTACCAAACAAGAAATCTTCTTTGGAATCGATTAATGGTAGGCCATTAAATTTAATCATTTGATCCGCAATACCCCCTTCACCCCATTTGTCATTAATACATTTGGTTACAGCAACCACAATCATAGTGGGTATGATGTACCGTAACGCACCTGTAAGTTCAAACATGATAATGACGACGGTAACAGTCAAATGGGTTATACCACTTAAGGCGGCGCCCGCTCCTAAGAATGCATATGTACCAGGAATAATACATCTTCCATCACTAGGACAAGTGAGGAAGATTGAAGAATCCTTATTCTGTTCGTAGATGCGATCAGCAATCATACCTAGAGCTCTTCCAAAAGTGGCCCCAGCGGCCATTGACGGAACAAAGATACCGGCTGGCACTTTACAACCATAAGTAATAATGGTAAACCCCATTCTTAGTATGGTAGCAAAAATCAAGGAACTAAATAGTTTAACTTTATTGGATTTATCATCACAAAGCATGTGTTCGAAATTGGCGTCACATTCATGGAACAAGAGTTCCATGGACTCGGTCATATCGAGTCTCAAGTATTCGTTGAAGTAACTTATAGAGGCCGTCAACAAAGTTAGCACGAAGACTTCTCTTACGGCAAAATTGGCCAAGTATTTCTTTCTAAAAGACACCACTCGCTTATTTAGTTTCGAAACCAAAATACCGTAGACTCCACCAAAGATCCCAAGCACGATGTAAAGTGGGATTTCAAAATAATGCCAATTGGTATCGTAGGTGACTTCAAACATGACCAATTGGCCGGTTCTAAAAGGGTTCATGGTGGCCAACGTTGTCACTGCAATTAATGCACATACGTAAGATTTCCAAATAGTAGATAGTTGAAATACGGTGGAGATTTCTTCGATGGAGAAAAGCACTCCACCCATGGGGGAACCAAATGCCACTGCCACCCCGGCTGCTGAAGTTGCCGTGAGGAATTCACGAGCTTTTGAAGCACTCTTACGATAGGAGCTAAACGCCCGAGCAATTGAGTTACCCACACATACAGCGTAATGAACACTGGGACCTTCTTTACCAAGACTAAGGCCAGACGAGATGGCCAAAGGTAAACCAATGCTTTTAATCAATAAAGTAGACCATCCCAAGAAACCCTTCATAACAAACCCAGACACGATACACTTAATTTCAGAAATACCTGAACCAGCAGCAAATGGAGCGTATAGTTTGACAAGAATGGAGGCTAGATATGCAAACACCAAGGAAATTACCACGTATGCAATGTAATTGAACAATTCAAGAGTCGACCATCGATGCCAATTGGCACAATCATCTTCAGCCTGACCCCAACAGCAGAACTTTTGATTGAGATAAATGTTACCAGAACAATACCCCATTCTCATACTGGAAAGCCAGGCCGTAATAATGTTCAAACATCCCGCTATGACTCCAATGAGTATCCCCATCAGGGCGAGCACCAACCATGTCTGACTGGAAGATATAAGTTTATTTTTCACCGACGTGCTTCTTGACTGGGTTGTTTTCTGTTTGAGGAGTCGTTGTCGATGAACATCTAGTTCATCATCAAACCAATCGATGGTGGTGAAATCATTGAACCTTTTCACCTCTTTAATATCATCTTGATCTATCCAAGATCCCGTCTTCCGATTTCTTATGCTGTGATTCGGTCCGTCGAATCGTTCTTCGAGATCGTCGGCTACGGGCATTGTGACTAGACGTGTGGAACAAAACCAGGGTCCTGAGTACTCACAATCTCAATCAGTGTATATATATAATCAAATGTAGCTGACTCGAATCACTATTGGGGAAGGAGGAGAAATTACATCACGTCTCCATTCAGAATTGTAACTTAGACAACTACATCTTTCCTCATTGTTTCAAAAAAAAGAAAAAACCAAAATCGAAACAACGAGACAAAAAACGACGCCCTGCATATAGCCCAAGATCCCAGATCGTTGCAGCAATTCGATTATCAGCTACTACATGTGGGTAAGATATGGGTGAATATATTATAAGAGTGTATTAGACGGTGGGGAACAGAGAGAAGAGAGGTGATTAAGAGGCCCACGAGCTATTTAGTTATATAGTAGAGTAAGTTTTTTTTTAAAGTAGTTGTAAGAGAATCGAAATTCTCATTGTGGTTGAATCTATGGTCGAAGTAGGTTAGAACAAAGTTCATACCACCTAGAGGAGTGGAGATGAGGTTAAGCATGAACTCGGAGGCGGTTGCCAGCACATCCTGGGCAAAAACCAAATTGTTGATGGTCCAGTTGTTGTCATACACCGGCACGTTGACGAGCCCCAAATTGGATATTTTCACGGTATCAGCTTTGGGCTTGTGAAGTGCTTGCTCAAAGATGGGGTTATTATCCTGGAGCTCATGCGATGCCCCAGAAAACAGCTTGGTAAAGTTGAGTGACTGCTTGTTTTGCAATACTGATAGTAAGGCGGCATTCACCTGACTCACTTGGTCCCAAGAGAACGTGGTTACTTGGGGTAGATCGTGCCCCCAGCCATGAGCGTAGTTACCAAGCAACTTGTGGTTTATGTTGTAGGGGGGATTCAAGAAACGTCTTAACGTGATGGCAATTTTGAACAGGGTATGATGGTGGGGACCAAAAATGGGGGCCAACGTGAGAGCCAATACGATATCGAGGTAGGCGGTGAGAGTAACTGACATTTGTTTACATTTCGCCAATATTGCTTTGGTCTCAGTTGGAGTTAAGTTGATCAACTTGAAGCTCAATGAGAAGTCAGGGGTACTCGGAAACCTCCCCGGCCATCTTGGTAAATCGGTCGAGCCCACCGTAATGGGGCTGAATTCAAACCCCGTCTCCATTGAGTCATCAATTGCCGGTGGTAGCGAGTTCTTGATATACTTTGTATCATTTTCCCGGTCAAACACCACTGTGTCGGCGGTGATTTTGTCAGGAAAAGGACCATAAGCAGCCTCGTACTCCTGGGAAGTTTGCTGGTTGTCAACATAAGCAAGATTCTTCAACAATATCTCGTGGAAATACCCACCCACCACTCCATCCGAGATCGTATGTTCAAATACAGCACAAATCTGATGGCTCCCCAACACAATTAACTTGAACAACGGCTCATTGACGTACAAGGGGAAAATATAGTCATCATTGGCGTGTTTCATGAATTTTTCACCAACCACCAGACCATCAAAGTTCCATCGAGTACCATCGTCAAATTCAACCAAGTCTCCCCATTTTGCTTTGGCAATGGGCTCGTAGACACAGTAGCCCAAATCTTCATGCCGAAACACGTTACAAATGAGGATGTGGTACTCGAGCACCGTTTTCCTCAACGCCTTATACAAAAGCAAAGGGTCCACAGTTAGATCATTAGAATAAGTAGCCGTGACTTGGAAATTGCGATAAAATCCACTCGCAGTTCTTGACCGGTAGAAGTTTTCCAACAACCCCAAACGGCGTGTGATGACGAGGTCCTGGGTCATAATGAAGATTCACGTCTCAACAACACCACCAATTCACTTGTACACGGAATTGTCCACAGTTTTATATCAAGTTCAACAATTGAATATGACTAATAGTGTTTTTAGCGGCCGGAACTGAGAAATCTCCATTGTCGCACAAATCTCGGATCAGAAAAAAATAGATAAAAAAAGAGAAATAGGGGAAACAACAACTGGCTGATAACAAAGAACTGGCTTTATCAGAACAAACACAAAGATTAGTGGTGTATTTTTTTGATATAGACTCATTCGGAATCAGTCAAATATTCAGAAGATGCCTTTTTTAGGTACGTTGAACGTGTGATGGTGGGAATGGTGGTGGCTAGAGGGTACGCCCCCCCCCGCATTTTGATTGCCACCCCAGACCATGAACTGATACTAACGATCTAAGCATTCACGTTACCTTACTCGATGAAAGTAGCTCTCACTGCGGGTGCGATTGTGGGTGGTACTATTGCCATCATTGACAATCGAGACAAATTGCTCGAGGCCACGGCGGGGATTTTGGAAAAAGGTGGTGAACTTTTTGATAAAGGAGCCGAATTTTGTCGTGCCCAAAGTAGGGCCAAACAGGCGGAAGTGGCTGCGTTTGCAGAAGATTACGAGGACGGGGCCTTTGCTGAGTACGATTCTGATGAAGGAGGGTTCACCGTTAGCGAGACCGACGAGGAATTAACTACTCCAGATACTACTGATGTTGACACTGATTACGAGTATGCCCAGGATGAACATATTGATGCTCTTAGTTTGGATTAGACCCGAGAGGGATTGGGAATTTACATGGTTATTGGTTGTATTATTTCACTTCTTTTTTATTATTTATATTTTAACAGGATGTTTATTTATCTATTAAATTGTAGCCAACGGTCAACTAAGCACCGCAAGTACAATGACCAATACAAATATACACAAGGCAATCAATATTATACAACTCCACTTACCTTTGGATCTCTGGTACTCATCTGCCTTGCGTAGCTCTCGATCGGCCAGCTTGACATTATCGTGCATGTTGAAGACATTGTCTTCGACCGTATCCAATTGTTCACCCTGTTGATGGACCAACTCTCCCAAGTCTTTGAATATCGAATTGACTTCCATTATTCCTTGTGTCACTTGCTCGATCTCCCGATTTCTTTCCTCGGTGAGTAGCAAATGATACTGTAACTCAGTCTCGTTGATCTGGTCCTGATCCTGTATTTGTTCTTGAATTTGTACTTGTCCCTGCAGATCATCTGTAATCAAGGGTGTTGTCTCATCAGCAGGTGGCGTATGGGTGTGTTTGATGGCATAAGCCTGTTTCTTTTCGTTATATTGTCTAATTGAATTCTGGAATCGTTTATATAGCTCATTGAATTCAGTCACCAATCTTTCCTTTATCACAATCTGTTTATTAGTAATGATCAAGTTGGGCTGTTCGATTTCTTCTCCCTCATCCTCACTTACTCCGTCTTTACTATCATTGCCGTCCACTTTGCGATGCAGGCGGCTTTTCTGAACCGACTTCTTATTCACAAGTTGGGATACATTTTGAATCAAAGACTGAATGGCCCGTCCCAAATCGGCTATTTTCTTGGTCAATTCATCCACGTTGGTCCGTAAATGTTCACTGTCTCGCTTCGACCCGATCAATCGTCTTTGTGAGTCAAACTGAGCAATAAGACCACTGAATGATTGTAGCTGTATTGACGTTTTTTGAATAATTAAATCTAATTCATTTTGTGGTCCTGTTTGTATCAGCAGGCTCAGTGGAGAGGTTCGTCCGTTTTGAGGACCCCCGTTCTTCTTGGATAGAGGTCTCTGGGCCTCCAAGTCGTAATTGGCAAACGACATCGTAGCAATGGAACAATAGTAACTGAATGTATTCAATGGAAATTGATTATGCTAATATATTTATACCGTCACTTGATAACTATTTGATTATTTTATGCTCGGTTACGAAAGTTACTAACAAAAAAAAAAAAAAAGTCCAAAAAAAATAGAAAAAATGTGACGCACTGAGTGCTGGCTCCGATGAAAGGAGTGCTTATTAGCGGGCCAACTCCCTAACAACATGGTGTACTAGTCGCATATACAATTGATAGGGAAGATGGTGACCTTTTCATGGGCTGCTGAATTGAACGAGGATTTTTGTTTGCGTGCCGTGAATGTAAGGACGAGATGCAAGGGATTGAAGATAAGGATTGATTCAATGGCTCAGACTATTCTTGGGTCTGCGGGTACCTAGATGTAGTTGGACTGCAATATGCATTGAAAGTTGAGCATAGTTGAATTTGCAGCTAAATTCTTGTATGCCCAATAGAAGAACAAGTTTAGTATGCTTGTAATTGGTATAAAGGGGGGCCCAAGTTGAGGAAGACGGCCCCCTGTTTAGTGTTTGTAGAGTATCAACAGGATGAGATTCAGTTTCAGCGCTTACTTGAGCATCATTCTTGCTCTAGGAGCACAAGCAGCTCCCTTGGCTTCTGGGAACCTGACTGAGTTAGCAGTTCTGGAAACAGCCCAACTTCAAGCCTTGGTCAATGGACTTCACGAGTTCAATAGTGGATCTGGATTTGAACGTGAGGTGAGTATCAGTTCCAACATACCCATTTTAGATGAAATCTTGGAAGCTTTGAGAGACACACAATTGGCCAATACCGTGGTTGATGCTATCTTGTTGCATCCTGAGTTGGTAGAACTTACTACTGAGGCTACTATTTTCATCTTGAGGGCTGGATTGGTCAATTTGGTCGAGTTGTTACGGGCCATCAGGAACTCGGGGCTATTGTCTCAACTCTTGGACTTGCTCTTGGGCGACGAAAGCATCTTACCCGGTTTATTGAACATTTTCAAAGAACTTTTGAAAGAGAGTGGGCTCAGCCTTCCTAAGACAACCACTTTAGACTTGGAACTGGTTTCCGAGCAGATGATTGGCGAATTTACCGAAGATGATGAACCTACTGATTTACTCGTGCTTACCAAGAGAGATTCTGAATTATTGCATGAATTGCTCGTTGCATTAAAAGAATCTGGGTTAGTTGTTTCTATTACCCAACACTTGCTAACCAGTCCCGAATTGGCTGCACCCAGTGCTCGTTTCTTGGTTGGTATCATCAAGTCAGGCGCCCTTCGCTTGAAAGACGTATTACAGTCATTGAAAGAGTCCGGTCTCGTGTTGGATCTTTTGAAAGACCTTTTCAAAGATAAGAAGTTGTTGGCTCGACTTGGGCAAAAAATCTTTGAAAAAGTCAAACACGGGATCATCGACAGAAACTTGATTTTTGACTCCCCCACTAACACCACTCTCTCGTCATAGTCCACTATGCCGTTATCTTATCTAATTGTCTATGCGAACTACTCTTGTTTTAACCCTTATGCTAATCCACGTTTTATGATTCCGTTGTGAAGTTGTAGTTTTTTGTAACTCGATGCCATTCTTCATCTTTGTGTTTAGCAAACGCGGTTTTTTTTTCAAACAAATAAAAAAAAAAAAAAAAATAAACGATGTTAGACGCGTTATGGAAAACACCAGTCTGAGATCATATCCTTTCACGACTGCTTGTTTTTCTTTACATTAAACACATCGACTCTTTCTTGGTTAGCTAGCATTTGACACTATCGTACAACCATGTCGTCGAGGGCCAGTAAACGTGAGAAGTTGAAACAGCTTCGTGAAGCAAGAAAGGCAGGTACCAGTTTGCTCCATGAATCTGACGGGGAAGAAGACCACGAAATTTATGACGAGGTGGATGAAAACCAATACAGACAACACAAAAGAAACCAGTTGATGAACGATGACTTCATCGTCGATGATGACGGTGAAGGTTACGTTGATAATGGGGTTGATGAATGGGATGATAGTACCCGACCCAATTATTATTCAGATGAAGAAGAAGACGGTTCTTCCCGCCGCAAGAAAAAGCATACCAAAGAACAGAAACAAGTTAAGAAAACCGCCCAAATTAACAATTTTTTCCAACCGTTGAATAAGATGAGTACGGTGGCTAAACCCCAGGCAATTAAGAAAACCAATGCTAAATTTGACGATATTCTCGATGATTTCGACGATATTGTACCTGCTTCCAAGAAACAGAAGACTTCCAATCCGTTTGCTACTAGCTTTAAAAAATCAGCCAACAAGAAACAAGCAGCATCGCCCTTTGCTGGTTCTTTTGTGTCTGCAGACCAGAAAAAATTCAAGCCTAAAAAACAGGCGGCTGATGTGTTTGAAGACCTGATTGAAGATGTTTCTATGGAAATTGTTAATAAGGATAATGACGTCAATGAACAACCTTCTTCGCCTATTAAAAAGGAAAAGGAAAGCTCGCCCAATATTGAAGATGATAAAGAAAACGAGGCACCCATGCTGAAGAAGCCAGAATCTGATTTTAGCTCAGATGACGACTCTGAAGATGAAATCATTACCAGAAGACCCAGGGCTTCTGCTGCTATCAAACATAATCAACCTAGTATCACTTCCGTCAAAGTTACTCCCAAACCCAAATCAGAACAGAAGCCTGAACCTCGCTCAACAACGCCGTTGTCATCATCACCCTTTAGATCTCAATCACTTCCTCTGTCGAATTATACTGAAAAATTGGATGAATCTAAAATCATTGACGCCAGTGAAGGTGGTGAAAAATCTTCTTTCAAAATGTTTTGGCTAGACTATTGCGAAGTTGAGGGATCATTACTTCTTTTTGGTAAAGTTTTAACTCGTGAAGGGAAATTCGTGTCCGGAGCTGTCCAAGTCAATGGCTTGTATAGAGAATTATTTTTCTTACCAAGAAAATATAGACTCGTTGATGGTGAAGAGGACACTGAAGATGAAATTAGTCCAATGGACATTCATGAAGAAGTCACTCCTTTATTATTAGAACAATATGGGTTGGATAGTATTAAGGCTAAACCAGAAAAAATGAAATACGCTTTTGAACTTCCAGGTATTCCCAAAGAAGCTGAATATTTAAAGGTTTTGTTACCTTATAAAACTGGTAGAAACAAACATGTTGTCATGCCTGCGGACTTAAGTGGGCAAACTTTCCACCACATTTTTGGTACTAATGCCAATATGTTTGAATCATTTGTTCTTCAAAGAAATATCATGGGTCCTGGTTGGTTAGAAATTCAATCCCCCGATTTCGACTCTTTTAGAAATGCCACTCATTGTCAAGTTGAAGTGGCTGTTAATTCTCCAACCCTCATAAATCCAATCACCAACATTAACATCCCTTCGCCAAGTTTAACTGTAAGTTCTATCTCGGTACAAACTTTCATGGATGTTAAAAACAACAAGCAAGAAGTGGCCTCGGTATCTATAGCAACCTATCGTAATATCCCTCAAGATACTCCCATCGATGATGATTTGAAACCTTCTGAAGCTATCACATTGGCAAGACCCATGGGTGGTGCCACTTATTTTCCTCCTGGTTTACAACAACTTGCTCAAAAACAAAATTTTAGCTTAAGAACTTTACCTAATGAAAAAGTGTTATTGAATTGTTTGAATGCTATTATTAAGACTACTGATCCTGATGTGTTTATTGGTCATAGATTAGAGAACATCTCATTAGATGTCTTGGTGCATCGTATGTATGACTTGAAAGTGACTACATGGTCTGCTTTGGGTCGTCGTAACAGAAAAGTTTGGCCCGAAAGATTTGGTCGTAACAATGGTGGTTTTAATAACAATCTTCAAATTCGTGAAATTTTCCAAGGTAGATTATTGTGTGATATTGCCAATGAAATGGGTCAATCATTAACTCCCAAATGTCAATCCTGGGATTTGCCAGAAATGTATGATGTGGTTTGTAATAAGAAACATTCTGGTCTTGAAGTGAACTACCAGAATCCAGCCTATTCTGAAGATCCCGTGTTATTTTTATTAGCCTTGAAAGATAATGAATTCAATTCCCGAATTACGGGTGAAATTTCATTTGCAGTTCAAATTCTTTCCTTATCTAAACAATTAACTAACTTGGCTGGTAATGCTTGGTCTCATACTTTGAGCGGTACAAGAGCAGGTAGAAATGAATATATTTTACTTCATGAATTCAAGAGAAACAACTACATTGTTCCTGACAAGGAAGACAAATTCCACAAGAATACTCTTCAACAACAAAACAAGCTTGAATCAAGTGAAGATGATGCTACCACCGTCACCTCCAATAAAAAACCTAAGTTCCAGGGTGGTCTTGTTTTTGAACCTGAGAAAGGTTTACATAAGAGTTATACATTGGTTATGGATTTCAATTCTTTGTATCCAAGTATTATTCAAGAATTTAACATCTGTTTCACCACCGTCGAAAGAGACATGTTCAACCGTACTCATGATGAAGATAAAGATTTACCAATGCTCCCAGAAAGAGAATCGGGACAAGGTGTGTTACCTAGATTATTAAACACTTTGGTTAACCGTCGTCGTGAGGTTAAAAAATTGATGAAAGATCCTAAAAACACCTCTGTTGAAAAAGCTCAATTTGATATCAAACAACAAGCATTGAAATTAACAGCTAACTCTATGTATGGTTGTTTGGGTTATGTTAATTCAAGATTCTACGCAAAACCATTAGCTATGTTGGTCACTAATAAGGGTAGAGAAATTTTAATGGATACTAGACAATTGGCCGAATCAATTGGCTTGAGAGTTGTTTATGGTGATACCGATTCGGTTATGATTAACACCGGGGTTGATAACTTGAAAGAAGCATTAAAGATTGGTGACGAATTTAAAGTTCAAGTCAATGAGCGTTATAGGTTGTTAGAAATTGACACTGATAATGTTTTCAAAAGATTATTATTACACGCCAAGAAGAAGTACGCAGCCATGAATGTCACTATTGACAAAAAGACCGGTGAGGAACTCACTGCATTAGAAGTGAAGGGTCTTGATATGAGACGTCGTGAGTACTGTCAATTATCCAAAGATATATCTACTTACGTTTTGAAGAAAATTTTATCCGATACCGATCCTGAACAGGCCTTGTCTGAAGTTTACGATTATTTGGAAGAGATGACAACTAAAATCAAAAACAACGAGATCCCAATCGATAGGTATAAAGTCAATACCAGATTATCTAAGGATCCAAGCAATTATCCTAATGGTAAGACCATGCCACCTGTTCAAGTTGCTTTCAGATTAAGGGGTCAAGGTAAGGTGATCAAAGCAGGTTCTGTTATTACCTTTGTCATCACTGCACCTGAAGATAGTGGTGAAAATACAGAAAGTTCCTCATCGAGCTCCTCGCCAGCTGAAAGAGCAAGAGCCATTCAGGAAGTATTAGCTAAGGATTCCAATTACAGGCCAGATTCCCACTACTATTTGGAAAAACAGATTTTTGCTCCTGTTGAAAGATTGGTTGAAAGAATTGAAGGTGTGGATATGATGAGAATAGCCAAATCATTGAATATCGACACCAAAAAGTACATTTTGAGAGTCAAGAACAATGATTCTAATAATGGTGAAATCGTGCCATTGGAGTCAAATATCTCGGATATTGAAAGATTCAGATTGTCCAGTTATTTAATCATGAATTGTAAATGTGGAAACAAGTTTAGATTCGGGGGTATTCTTGCATCGAACGATTACAAAGTCACATTCAATGGTATCTGCTGTACCAAATGTGACTATGTTTTCCCACAAATCAGAATCACGGCCCAATTGGAACACGCCATTAGAAAACATTTAGCCACCTATTATGCTGGTTGGTTGGTCTGTGACGACAACGCTTGTGGTATAACCACAAGACAAATTTCAGTCTACGGTAGACGTTGTATAAGTACATCGGGAACTGGCCATGGCTGTAAAGGCTTAATGAGATATAAATATAGCGATAAAGCATTATACAATCAATTGCTATATTTTAACTCTATCTTTGATGTTGATAAGGCAAAGAAAAACGAGTTGAAGCCAATTTATGATGCGTTTGAAAAGCAACAGGAGCAACCTAAGAAACTAGCTTCGGGCCAAGTGGATGCTTTGGCAGAACAAAACAGGGACTTGTTCAACCAGTGTCAAGATATCGTACAGAAATACTTGAGTGACTGTGGCCGTCGGTACGTTGATATGGCTTCCTTATTCGACTGGATGGCCAAGTAGTATCGTCCATTCTTCTGATTGTTCGCCTCTTTGCATTTATGACTTCTTTTCAATTCTTTCCTTCCCCCATCTTATATTATTTTATTTTATACTGTACATTAGTTTATTTATTTACTTATCCTTGTTCAATAAAAAAGTGATTCTTCATTATTTGACTGCAATTCTTTTTGACAGTATTATTTATTTTGTCCTAAAAACATTGAACGAGGGTCGTGTTGTGTGCAATTCCTGCACATACCTCCCCTGGCAGAAACTAAAAAAAAAAAAAGCTGAACTTTCTCGGAAAGCGTTTTTTAACCTGAAAAAAAAAAGACTGTAAAGATAAATAAATAATAGATTGAGAGACGCTTTTTTTGAATCTTGCAAAAAGTATAGTCCAAGAACTCTAGGGCATCATTCGTTCAAATACACAAGGGGTACAATTGCGAGCCCCAAGCACATCATAATGAATTTTAATAATCAACCTGGAGGGGGTGGAAGCCCAAATGGTGATCAGCCTTCGTTCAACCCACAACAACAACAACAGGGCCAAGGCTCGGGCCAACAAGGGGTTCCAAACTTCCCCATGTTGCCTCCACAATTTGCTAACCTAACTCCACAACAGCTTCAGCAGTTAATGAAAACGCAACCTCAATTTCAGACGATGATGAGAAACTATTTACAAAGACAACAAGCGTTACAACAACAAATGTTAGCACAACAAAGAGGACAAGCCCCACCTGGTCAACAACAACAACAACAACCACAACAACAACTTCCCCAACAGCAGCAATTAGGAAATAACATGATGGGCGCCAACCCTAATGTTGGAATGCCTCCACGAAACCTCAGCCATTCACAATTATCACAGACAGGTCAACAAGGGCCTGCTTCACAGCAACAAATGATGGGGGCTGCGTCACAAGCGGCTGGTTTACCACCACAGCGGTCCTTCACAAATTCTCGAGCAGGATCGTTCCGTCAGCAACAACAAGTACCGCAACAGTTTCCACAACAACAACAGCAACAACAACGTCCCCCAGTCTCGAATATGGCAGGTGCCCAAGGTAGACCTCGTATGTCACCCCAAGGAAATATTCCTGGAGAAATACCGGTTGGTGCTGCTCCAGGCATGGGTTTAGGTATACCGCCACAAGGAATGCCTATGAGTGGACCAGGAACTCCCAATAACTTAACAGCAGCCCAAGTTAAGGGTCAACAGCAACATCCAGGTATCAGTCGGGCTAGTAGTATTTCCATGGGTCCAGGTAATATTAGTGGAGCAGGTCTGCCACCTGGAGGTCAACCCATGTATGCGCCCGGAGGTATGGGTGGAGGACCTGTAGGCCCTGGTACCCCTGGCTCATTGCCTATGGGACCGGGCTCATCTGGCGTTCCTGGTGTTGGTGTACCCCCTGGTATGCATGGAGGTATCCCGGGCAATGGAGTACCTGGTGCTGGCCCTGGTAGCATCCCTGGTGGCGTTGCTGGAGGTATGCCGGTTGTGGGAGGTGCTCCAGGTGTGATGGGAGTTGGAGGTGCCCGCGGCTCCATGGTAGGAATAGCTTCTCAAAATCCAAATGAACCTCCACAATTCCCACCTGAAGTATTAAACTCGCTTCCATACCGTGAATTATCCAAGTTCAATGAGTGGTCAGAAAAATTGAAGAAGGAAGGTAAAGAAGTTCCTGCAGATGTTAAAGTTTATGAGAACATAATTAAGAAGGATCATGAATTTTTGGGTAAATATAGTCAACAAGCCATGAGAAGCAAGCAATTGGTCGACGGCTTAGTCCGTGACATCAAGTCTTATAATGACATCAAACAATTAAGAATGAACGCCATTAATTTATCAGCTAAAGGTCAGTTAAATAATAGTATATGGGGTGAAGGTTATCAAGGTTATGGTAATGGAATCAGTAATAATGCAACACAATTAATTTTACCTCAGCATAACCGTCCAATGTCAAAGGTGCCCGATATTGCTATTACCGATCGACAAGTCAATGAAAATGTTTTGAAACGTTTAAATAATGGTAAAGCTGCCCAATTGGTACCCATTCGATTAGAGTTTGATCAAGAGAGAGACAAATTCAAATTAAGAGACACTTTCTTGTGGGATTTAAATGAAGATGTGTTACCATTAGAGCATTTTGTCAGACTGATGATTGAAGATTATAAATTTATTCCTGAACTGCATTATTATACCATTTTAAGTTCAATCAATGAACAAATTAAAGGATATCGTAAGAAACCCGATAAGACCATGGGTGAATTGAGAATCCCCATTAAGGTGGATGTAACAATAAACAATACTCAATTGGTCGATCAATTTGAATGGGATATATTAAATGCTAAAGAAAATGACGCAGAAGAATTTTCCCTTATAATGTGTGATGAATTAAACTTACCAGGAGAGTTCACCACTGCCATTGCACACGCAATTAGAGAGCAAAGTCAGTTGTTCCATAAAGCATTGTTTTTAATAGGGTATAGTTTTGATGGTTCATTGATTCATGAAGATGAGATCAGATCAAGATTATTACCATCACTTCGTGTTCTCAGTCAAGATCAACAAAGTGGTAAGGTTGTTGATGATTTTGTCTCGATCTTACGTAACCCAAGTAATGTTCCTGATTTCACACCTGCGTTGATGAAATTGACTCAATTGGAAGTGGAAAGATTGGACAAAGAAATTGAACGTGAATCCCGTCGTAAGAGAAGACATATCAACAATGATTATGATAATTTGGGTGCCGGTGGAAGTGCAGGATCGATGAATTCGGGTACTAGTGGTAGATCCACCACCAGTAGAAGAAGTGCATTACATTCTGGTAGGGGTGTTAAAGTATCAATTCCTGATTTATCGGATGTTCCCAAGACATTTAGAACCCCAGCACCATCGAGTGTGTTACCAGGGGCCATTGATTTGGGGGTACCTGAAGTATATGGCTACAATGAGATTATGGTGAATCGTAGTTCGGTTCGTAACCCCAATTATAAACCACCATCACCACCAGGGGAAGGGCTTGACGATGCCACTGATGATGAAGAGGCTGGGAACGAGAGAGTCAAGTACTTATACGATAGCGTGTTGGAGAGATTTATTGTCAAGATCAAGTTACGCAAGAGGTCGTAGTGTATAATATATAGATAATGTATTCGTTAAAGAATTTTTCAACTTTAAATTGCAGCCGTTTGTAAATAAGGTGCAAAAGACAATAAACGAGTATCCTGTATGGGGAAAACGTCAAAATCCAATTTCACAGGCAAGGATAATTCCGATAACGAAAACTTCACACGCATTTTCAACCCCGCTGTTTCTGTTAAGCCTACTTGATTCATATATATATATAGATATATGTATGAGGATTAGGGAGTAAAGGTATCATTACTGTAGTTTTCTATCAATCAACATCGATAATGACCAAATACGCATTAATTACAGGAGCCTCGTCGGGGATTGGATTTGAGCTTTGCAAGAACTTAGCTAAACGAGGCTATAAAGTACTTGGATGTTCGATTGAATCGGATATCTGGCAAATGGAAGAGTTGAAACCCTTGGGGGTGGTTCCGATTGTGTGTGATATAAGTAAGATTGACGATATTAAACGCATGGCCGAGATTGTGGCTAAGGAAACCGAGGGGGGACAATTGGATATTTTATATAATAATGCTGGTATTCTGTTTGGTGGGCCTGCTGTTGAATTTGATGATAATAAATTGAAGAAGATATTTGATGTTAATGTGTTGGGACATATCTACGTGACCAAATACATGATTAACTACGTGATTGCTCGTAAGGGGACGATTATATTCACCAGTTCGGTGGCCGCTCGAGTACCATTACTGTGGGTGGGGCCTTATTGTTCTACAAAAGCTGCCATTGACCAGTATGCTCTTGTATTACACGGGGAAATGAAGCATTATGGAGTCCGCGTGGTGTCGGTGATTACAGGAGGGGTCGATACTGCCATTTGTGATACCATCCAAGACACTTCGTTGTCAGGGTCCTTGTTTGAGGTGCCCGCTGCCTACGAGAGTGTTAGATGTGCCGGGAACATGCTGCGTAATAAGAAAACCAACATGCCTCCAGCCAAATACGCCGACCAAGTGTTGAATAAGATTGTCAAGAGAAAGGGTGGATTCAATTTATACCATGGTGCTTGTTCGTACCGGTTACATTGGTTTAGTCGGTTCATTCCTTTATGGTTGTTGGAATTGGGGATGTCATTCCATTTCAAGCAACTTAAGGTATGGGCCCAGCTTCGTGAAAAATTAAGAGACCAAAAGAAGACGGCTTAAGGCTGCAACTCACTGATCGTTACATACTATTGTATACTTTATCATTCCTTATCCTCATACCTTATCCTTATAACTTGTAATTGTTATGTCTTATACTTATGACTTGTACTTATGTCTATACTTATTACCTACTTCTTATACCTGATTCTTATTACCTTGTACTTATGTCTTATACTTACAACTGTACTTGTGTCTTAGCCTTATAACTTGTACTTGTACTTGTGTCTTATACTTATTACCTACTTCTTATACTTATAACACTGGAAGTGGGACCCGTGCACCACTCGTATAATAAGCTCCGCCTAAAAACAGCGCCTTGGGCTGGTTGTGTGCAGGGCTTTCTTTTTATAGTGATTTTCTATTTTTTTTTTTGTTTTTTTTAGCAAAAAACCATATTAGGGGTTTATTGTACTTTCTTTTTTTTCTTGAATAATACTTAACACATGGAAAAGAAAAATAAATAGATATAGAACAGCGCTTAGTTATTACACAACACACGATCATATCTTAATCTTCTTAATCTTTTAAATCTTTCTTGCAACGGTGAATTTTTTGTTAGTTTTCCATAACTCATCCCAGTTTATTAAGGTCTAACTTTGTTTCAGGGGGAATCTCTGTCGTATAGATTCTTTATTTGTTGTATTCCAGGTTGCCGCAATATCCATCAAAGACAAATTTGTTTAATCGGGGGGTTTCAGCAAGTATGAGTCGTTCCACAAATAGCATCGATCACCAAGATGGTCACGAAGAGCACCAAGAGGGCCACCATTTATTGGAGTCGTTTGATACGCCTGAGCCGGAAGACGTGGGTCATGAATACAAGGTTAAATATTCCCATTCCCAACATAGCATAAATGAAGCATTTCCCAGTAATAAACCATCGTCAGAACACTCTGAGGATGACCGTTTGTACACGGCAGATGAACATGAGTTGGGTCGAGAGGATGAGAACGATGACAATAATATTTCAACTCGCCAATTAGATCAAAACATACATAACGCCATCATACGGGAAGGCAATTCTTCTTCTTCCCGCTCTACAGGAACAGCAGACGATGAAATGACAGATAATAACGATAATGGGGTGGACTTGGAACTGCAACAGCAGTTGCCCCCTCGTCGTCTAACCACGGCACAACGCATTAAGAACGTGATTAATCATTTGGTGCCCATCAAACAAACCTATGAACGTATCAATAATGGGCTAACCACTGGCCGAATGCAATCAAACACCCCTGGCCGCTTCATTGGTCAAGGGACTGACGGGGTGTTTCGTAATCTAATGGCTAAACCAGATACCGAATCCACTCGTATCGATCAAGAAAATAATCCTCCTTCTTATGAAGAAGCGGCCGCCGATGCCTCACCCGAATACTGGGAATCAACCGTCATTTCTCCCATGTATGAAGATGAGGTGTTTGTGGAAGGTTTGCCCGTGGGGAACATTGCCAATTTTGTCTGGAACGCCTTGGTCACCGTTGCTTTCCAATTTGTCGGATTTGTCCTTTGTTATTTACTACACACCTCTCATGCTGCCAAACATGGTTCCCGAGTTGGATTGGGGATCACGTTCATGGTGTATGGTTATGGTATGGTTCCTTCCAATTTTGGTAATCCTAATCGTGTACCTGCTCGTTATGAACCTCTGGATCCAAATCTGTTTGATATTAATAAATCCCTGTCCATCACCACCGGTGGGAAAGTCGATAATTATAAATCTGGCTTACTACTGAGTGCCACCGTTGATAGTTCAAGTACCTCTACTAATGGCGATTCGGGAATTTTTGATTCTCGTGCTCCTTATTTCGCCTATGGGTTAATTGCATTTGGGTTATTTATCATTATCAAATCGGTGGTGGACTATTATCGTGTAAAACAAATGGAAAAAGTCATTTTGTGTCCTCCTTCTAATACAGCTGCTACTACCTCTTCCTCGTCTACTGACACTGTCTAACTTGTCACTAACGATAACAGCACCAATTGAGTACGTTTGCTGTGATTAATCCCCGGTTCTTCAGTTCTTCGGTTCATTTTTTTTTTTTCATTTGCTGTCTATTGTTTTGTTTTATTTCGTACCCTCTTTTCTTATAGACATCCTCTCTTTATAATTTAGTAATATATGTATATTAGAATAATACGAGATGTGAAACGAACATGCTGAGGGAGTGGTCCCTTATATATCTATTTAGGTGTTTAACTCATCAAAACCATCATTTTTTCATAAATGGTGAAAACAATACCTCCACTCAACACCAATCTCCCCAATCTGGGAGTGGCCCCTTTCCAAAACATTAACAACCCTTCATCTTTGAAAATTCGTACAAAACAATTCAAGGTGGAAGTATATAATTTATCGGCACCCAATGCTTGCATTCTGGTCTTAACGGTATCGATAGGCATGGTGGTATAAACAGTGACAATCCCGGCGAATGAACCAACGGCAAATGTGGCGGCACTACTCAAAGGTTGATTGGGCTTGGTGCCAGAAGCTTGTTGTACCATCGTCTTGATGGCATTATAAGAACCCAATCTAACGGCTTGATTCGATGCTTGTCTTAATGATACAGGCACAACCCCGGCGTAGATTCCTTTAAAACCTAAATCTCTGACCAATTTGACACTCCCCAGTATCAATCCATTCTGGTATTTGGGCTTGGCGGTTTGTTTATCATCAATCAATGCAGTTTTAATGGCTTCAAAAGGAGTGACGGCAACCACACTTTCTAATAAACCAGCACCTAACCCAGCAATAACCCCTCTTGGACCCGATAATTTCCCATTTTTATCAGCAAGTAATGCTTTAATGGAATCAAATCCAAGGAAACGAACCGATGCCTTGACGGTATTACCAACCACGAATGCTGGACATCCCACGTACAATGAGGAAATACCCTGAGTTTTACCCACATTATAGATTAAAACAAGGGGATTACGAGATGCTTTAGAAGCACGATCAGCCAATTGCAAACGAGTCTTGGCGAATTCAAATGGATAGGTGATGACACCTTCGACGGCACCGGCAGTACCACCAGCAATGAACGATTTGAATGGATCAGCCTGGAAGAGTAGTTAGTATTTGCTGTGAAAAATGTGCTTTTTTTGCACTAATTGCAGTGCCGCATTATCTCCACAGAAAATGAGTCACTATGAAAAAAAAAAAAAAAAAAAAAAAAAAAAAAAAAAAAAAAAAAAAAAAAAAAAAAAAATGAAAAAGATAACGTAAAATAAAAAAAGAGAGCAAGATAGAGAGATCGGGACGTCAAATTAGGGATGGATCAAAGAAACGATAACAGAACATACTTTCTTGTCACTCTTACTCATTGTGAATTGAGATATGGATTGCGGAGATGGAAAAGATAACAAAAAGTTGAGGCCTCAGGAAGAAGAAGTAGAAGAAAGACAAGTGAAAAATTTTGAATAGCGAGGCTAGTTTATTTTTCCTGCTGATTCTCCAACATCCGGAACCGGCCCACTCAAATATACGATTTATTAAACGTAGGTATTTGTTATACGGTATTTATTATACGGTATTTATTATACGGTATTTATTATACAGTCTATACATCTTCGAAATCATCAAAGTCATCATCATCGTCTTCTTCTTCTTCGTCTTCTTCAGCTTCACGTTCAGCCAAGTCGGCGTAGTACGCAGCCAATACATCTTGAGCAGCCTGGTCCTTGGGGTCAGTTTCATGAGGCACAGCAGTAGTGGTGGTGGTGGGAGTGGTGTCTGGTTGAGGGGTTTCTCCCGAGCTCTTTTCATCGGCCATTTCTGAATCTTCATTTTTAATTGTTGGGGTACCTTCTTTTGAATCCTCGTTACTATCGTCGATATCTAACGAATTCATCTTTTTACCCACAGTACTACCAGAATGCCACAGAGGTAAAGCGTTTTGTTCCAATTTGAGTCTTCTTTGTTCTTTTTCCAATTGTTCACGTTCGTAATTTTCGTCATTGGCGGTGATGGAAACATTAAGAGTAGCTTGAGAGCGCAGGGCGGCGTTTTGTAATGAAGAAGATAAGTTTGATCTTGATCTTGAACTGATACGATTAGAAATGGTGTAAGAAGCTGACAGAGTAGTACGAGCCGGGATGGCAATGGTGAGAGCCATTTCGAAGTTATTATCTTCGATATAAGAATCATCGATTTTTTTCAAATAACCAATGATGGGATCAATCTGAGACATTAATTTTTCTAATCGTGCTTGACGAATGGAAGCTTGTTGCAGAGAATCATCTTCGGTTAAAATGCCATTACAATTATCACAAACAAAATTCAATTTATCATCACTAAGAAGGGAAATAGCATCTAGTTGACTTACTTTCTTACCGCATCGAGGACACACGTACCCATGGGGGTTACCTAAAAGGGACATTTCTTCCTTCAATTCATTAACAATCAGATGAACTTTCCACTTGATAGAATCAATGGCTTCGGTGATATGAATGTAGTAGTACGTTCTCGTGGTGAGTCGCTGTTGATTGTTCTCTTCCTTCTGCACGTGATTGACAAGAAGTCGATCGTCCACCAATTTATAACATAAAGCACGAAGTTGTTTGGGGTTGATACCTAATAAATAGTACAAATCGTCCTCGGAAAGCACCGAATGAAGCAAGATGGCATCAAGAATGAGAATGTACTGCCGCGAGTAGAACCCACGGGCCACGAACCGGATCAACGATCTGATGGTATCATCCATTTTGACAGAACTGACGATGGATGAAGAACCTGCCTCGTAGACTAGATTATCCATTTACATCGTTATATCGCCAGAGAAAAAAAAGTCAGCCCCAAATGTCGCGCGACATTGTCGTGCGCCACATCCGTACACCTGTGTTCTCTCTTTTTCTTTTTTCATTGTCGGATCCAACCACGACCCTTGCATAATCACACTACTGCTGGAACGGCACACCCTAGTACCCTTGTCAACCATCAAGCGAGTGATCAGTTGACATGAAGATGAGGGGATTCTCTGAATGAACACCTGAAACAGCATCCACCGTCCAATCACCAAACAAGCCCGAAAAAAGAAACTAGAAGCAATAGTCGTTAGTCGCAACCATTTCATCCAGAGGAGACGCGAACATTAACCCCCACTACATTTCCCAAATGTCTTTCTCGTAGGATGCACTCCTATGAAAGAAAGCCCCAGACTCCATCTGTTGAATCGTTCTATTATAATCGAGCATCCCATATAGGTTGCTTGATTACCGTTCTGAAACTGTCCCCATTTAGCGAATATAATAATACAATCCTAAACGCGATTCATGAAACTGCCACTGGATTGGTTTTCGAGTAGTGCGTGGCCCAATGTGCCACAAACCGGGTAACAATGTAAACAAAAAGACGCGAATTCAGAAAATCGCTTTAAAAAAAGAAAAAAAAAAGATAGAAATGCTAACAAAACAAAAAAAAAAAACTAAAATTGCGGCTCAATAAAATGTTCTCTCACTTTATTTTATTTTTTACGGTTTTTTTATAATTTTTTTTTTTGTTTTTGGGGTGAAAGAAAGAAACGCGTCATAAATATTATCACGCAGATTTAATTTGGGAAAAGAACAACCGGTTTAGATTATCATAAAAAATGATCCCCCTGTTTCTGCTACTTCTTTTTCTTCTTATATCTATCACTTTTCCCATCAGCCGCTGCGTTTCCTTTTTCTTTTCTCTTCCCGCCTTTCCCCATATATATCTCGCCATCACCCAGCTTAGTTGTTCATCTTCAAATCAGAAAAAGACCATTTCAACCAAGGAAAGAAAAGAATAGGAAAAGAAAAAATAAAATTTTTTTTTTAGCCGCCCATCTCATCTTTATCGATACCAGCCCTATTCTAGTCGCCCAGTCTTTCTAGTCCCCTCTGTGTATTGACTGCTTGCTTCATCTGTTCTCGTGGTGTTTGAGTTTGTGGCATCATGTCTAGCGTATCAACGACAAATCACCAGTTGGCTGCTTCGTCGTCGTCTTCTTCTTCTAGAATCCCGCTTCAGGAAAAACCCACCAACGCAACCATGCCCGATCCTCGTGTTCAGTATAATTCTCATCGTACCATTAAGGTCACTGATACCCCTGTTTCGTATACCAAAAATCCCAAAATAACCACTCCTCCAGAAAGTGTTCATCACCCTTCTTCATCGAGAAAGTTGTCGGGTGGTTCTCATCACACCAATACCAGCACCTCGTTTGAAACCCCCATCTCCAAACATCAGGCTTCTTCCCGCCAAAAATCAACCACGGTCGCCACCAATTCTTTATCGTATAACCAAAATTCTCTCGAAAAACAAGAAACGGCTCTCTTGTCTCCCGCGTTCTCATCTCCCCAAAATACCTCCTATTTCACCAACCCTCAGTCAACCGGTTATGCTCCTCATTATCTTGCCATTCCTCCTCCTAAACCATCTTTTCTTGATATAGATGAACCCACTTCCGCCATCTCATTATCCTCTTCGTTAAATGATGACGATGACACCAAAAGTGAACATCCATCTTCTTCTTCTACTTCTGCCACCAACAATAATAACAATAGTGGAACCAAAAAGAAACAGAAAAAACCAAAAGAATTGAAAGAATCGGGTTTTTCAATCGAATCTGAAGATAAACCTCCTTACTCTTATGCTACCTTGATTGGTATGTCAATCTTAACCACCGCCGAAAAAAAATTGACGTTATCCCTGATTTATCAATGGATCTCCGATACTTTCAAGTATTATAAACGTGAAGATGTCGGTTGGCAAAACTCCATTCGTCATAATTTGTCTCTCAATAAAGCATTTATTAAAGGTGATAAATCAAAGGATGGTAAAGGTCATTTTTGGTGTATTAAACCCGGTTGTGAAGAACAATTCTTACGTTCTAGAAACAACAAAAAAAGTGGGTATCATGAAGTTATGGATCAATTGAAAAAATACCCCAACCATCCTAATTATCCTGTACATCATTTTGGTTTACCTGATTCTAATAATAATGCCAAACAAGCTTATCAATCAAATCATCATCGTTCTATAAATTCAATTCCTTCCTCTCCCAATTTTGCCGATGATGATACTCAACATTTCAACAATAATGTCAATACCAAAGCTAATAATAAAAAGAGGGGCTATTCCGATATCGATGATCTTGATTATGAAGCTCCAACTGATGATGAAGCTGCCAATGTCACCACCAATGATAACGAAACAAAAATTCATGATGAAGATGATGATTTCAATTTGGAAAATAATCGTAATCATAAATATAGTCGCAGTATTCTTGATCATTCTTTACCTTTCAAAAAACAGAAAACTCAATCAGAATTGGATGCTCCTTGGCAAGCCGCTAGTCCCGATAATAGTCCTAAAGCCATTGTATCTACCCCAAAAGCAAGTAGAAATCCTCAATTCATCATTAGTGAGTCTCCTAACAAACCTTTACTCGCCGGTAAAAACTTAACTTATACTTCTAGTTTCAGTTGTAACTCTAATTTGGAGTTGTCCCCAATTAGATTAAATGAAACGGGTCCTTTATTAGAACCTTTAACTCCGGCTAATAATAATTATAAAAATAATACCTTATCCACCATTGTTAATTTAAGTCATCCTAACAATGTTTCAAACACTACTGGTAGTGGTTCAGCTTCTTTACATCCTCATTCTAATCCTTATTCCCTTTCTCAATATCATCATTGCTCTCAACAAACATCCTCTTCTACTTCTGCCGCTTTGAGTTCTTCGTTGAACGATAAAGCTCCTCCTAGTCTTCCTCATCTTTCTACTACTACTACCACTACTAATCACCCATTAGCTCATCATAATAACTTAAGAACTCCAAAATCAAACATCAAGACTCCATTACGAATCTTAAAGACTCCTCAAACTGCCTCAATCATGAAAAAATTATGGAATTCACCTTCTTACTTGGATGATTTCTATTATTCACCCTTGGTTTCTTCATCTCATGGTGCCTTAAACTCCTATGATGATGATGATATGATCATGAGAGCATTTGAAAGTCCTGCCACATCTGCTGGTGCTCACCACCACAGAACTGGTTCTCATCAGTTAAAGAAAAGTTTGATTCTGTCCTCAGCCAGTGGTGATTCGAGCCGTAACTTATTTGATGATTTGAAAAAAATTGATTCTTTAAGTTCAACCACCTCGATTAGTCTGGACGTAGGTAAAAACACTAATGATTCTACAAAACATTTGAGATCAGATTCTGATGCTACTGATGCTGATTTTTGAAATTTATGCTGCTATTTTTTATGATTATTTATTTGGGTTAGGGTACAGTTGTTTGCTTTTTTTATTCTTTTGTTATGATATTGGAATGATTGGACTAAATTGACTTTTATGGCACCTCTCTTTCTCTTTCTTTTGCTTTTCATTTCATAAGCAACCCATTCTGGTTGTTTAATTTGTATTACTATTGTGGTTACTATCTTTGCTCTTACTTCTTTACAAAAACGAACATTCCGTTTTCTTTTCTCTTAACTCTTTCTACGCGAGTCACTTGTTTTCTCTGGTTTACTTCTCGGTTCTCTTTTCTTTCCTCTTATCTTAATACTCGCCTTTTTCTTTGTATTATTACTCTTGTTTAGTCCTTTTTTTATTTGCTTACTTCTTTTGTATTTTTACTGAGTGACTTATTTTTTATTTAGACTTTCACTCCTTTATCTAGTTCTTTTTAATTTATAATCAATAACTTTTATTAATCTATAAATATATCATTATATACGAAAGTAACAGGAAACATAATGAAACTTTCGAAAGGAATGCACTAATCGTTAATCAGTACTTGCACAACCTTTACAACCGCAAGTTATACACTGTATTGACCTTCCCTCTTTCTCCTCTTTTTGTTCAAGTGTTTGTTTCGGTACTCGACATATACATGTATTACCGTGGTTTTTTTCATTCGAAATAATACAATTAACACAACATAATTTTTCATAACCCTGTTTTTTCCATTTAGCAATTAAATCAGCATTAACATATTTCTGTTTCAATAAATATTGATAAAGCTCTTTGGATATCAACCGTCGTTCATAATGCATGGTATAAACGTATCTTGATATTTGATGATTTATTTGAAAAATGGGCCATAATGATTGTTGTTTATTTTCGACTTTGAGTGATTTAGATTGTGCTTCTTTCAATTTATCCTTTAACTTATTTAGAGTAGGCTCTATCTTAGCATAACCTTCTGGTGGAGGCTGGTTCTTCTTGCTAGCTTTAGGCATCTTAGTGTACTTGTAAAGATAACAAATCTATTAAAGTAATGGGGTCCATCTCTTCCCTTCAACTATTTTTTTATTGTTTTTGTTTGTTCCTCACTAATGTCTACTTCCGAGGGCAATCTTGTTCCGGTCATAAAGATGCGAAAACCAATGTCAAAATCAAGGGCAAGAAGACACCACTCAAACCCAATCATACGAGTTAATGGGCTCTCGATTCAGGTGCTGAATGTCCTGGAAAAGACAAGGGTGGAATTGAGCAGAACCAAGGGGAAATACATTGTAGTTTAAAAAAAATAAAACTGAATTAATTCAAAAAAAATATCGACACTGACAAGATTCGAACTTGCGAGGGAAAATCCCATGATATATCCCGAAGTTCATTCGAGTATCACGCCTTAACCTCTCGGCCACAGTATCGATTTCCGGATTTATGCAACTTCTTGGGCACTTTGCTGTCTACTATTTTAGTAAACATTAGTCTTCGTCGTGGTTCCTACTTCCAAATAAAAGAATATCTACGCTATCTTTGACTTGATTGGCAAGGAGAAGCTTGCTCGAGAAGCACATTGACCAGGCCCTATTTAGAACTGCCCTTGGTCAATAGAAAATCGCTACATATCAAAATATACGATCTCTATCAAAAAAAATGGCTTTCTTTCCAAGCTTTATGGATGAAGTTTTTCTCATATTTAGGTTTTTTTCTTCGAACTCAACATTAAATACTTAGATATAGTTTTCTGTGTGTTGAATTGAAAAAAGTGCAGAGGTGGACTCGATGCCCAAGAAGCTCTATACATTTGAGTCCAGTTTCTCTGAACCGAGTTTATTCAACATGAGTATAAGAGAGCAGTCTGCACGGCACTTGTTTTATATAGGAGCAAAGGACGTATGGTCCATATTAAAATTTCTTCAAAGGAATCCATCCGGTGATTACCTAGAAAAATTCCTTCAACATGGACCTTGACACTCACCCCATTAAAATTGATGGTGATAAGGAATACTGTCTGCTTGTGGTTTCATCTTTGATTCATATATGCATACGTGTGGTTTTCTTAGCTGCTTATTCTTACCTGTATGGGCTTTTGAATTTTGCGGTAATAAGAGATATATCCCAATTTTGTCTAAAAATTTTCAATATTCCGCAAAATTGTACGAAACTCGCTGACAATCATAAAAACGAAGACAGGTGGCAACTGGATAGTGTTTTTCTTTACCTGGTTTGATTGATACGGATGTAGACCTGAGGTCAATTTGTTGCCAATGCAGCCTAGTAGACAACTGGCTTTGCTACTGGGTAATAAGCCAGGGGCTCTATGTGGCCCTCCCTGGGGTCAAAACAAAGAATGCTACTTGAATATATGAATACACTATCAAATTGAAATATCAGTCTGGTTCTAATAATTACCTTCGAAGTCGTGAAAATGCATTACTTAGTATCTAAATAGGTAGATTCCATAGTTGTACTGTAAGTGTCATGAATGCTAAAGATTAGCTCTGCATCTATAGCCAGTTACTTGAAGATATAACTCCAAAAAGAAAAAAGAAAAAAAAAAAAAAGAAAATAAAAACACCCTGATCATTCCTTCAACCAGTCGGGAAGCTTTTCAGGGTCCACCTCGACGGTATTTATGTCGAAACTTTCAATTAACAATTCAACCAAGATTCTCCCACCTCGGGCACCAGTAAATCGTCTATACTCTTCACTAACACTGGCCAAGTTCCAGCCTTGTAGTCTTCTTAGACACCCAATGACGGCACCGGTACGGTGTCTACCCATCCCACAACACACAAGGAGAGGGTAATTTTCTCGATTGCAAATCAATTCAAGGGCCCGTTTGATGGTGGTTTCACTTAAAGAATCCCACGGGTTGATATTGGAATAATTATAATCATTGATCATCCCCACGAACTCAATATTTATATCGTTCATGGAGCAATAGTCCAAGAAATCCTCCTGAGGCTCTTCACTTGCCAACCATAGTATTGTTTTCAAATTTAAATCTTGAAGAAAAGATTGATTTATAATCGATGGTTGTCCCGACCGATACAACTGTTTCTCCACCGGACAGAAATTCAACGGAGGTATGATTCGGAGTGTAGGGGGTCTTGTGATCTTGGTAAGTTTCTGGGTATTAGACTCATTCTGCGACAGTTCCTGTGATTCTAACGTGTGTGGCTCTTGGTACGGTGTATTCAGCTCTGTCTGTGTTTGAGCATCCATAGTTATGACGAGATTATTGGCAAATGGTTCTGGTGACTATTATATGATTTGGTATTCCCAACTTTCATTTCCATATCATAATCTTCTGGAATAAAACGGTAAACCGAAAAATGAGTAAGAAATAGCGACATTTTTCCACTGGCCAAAAATTTGCTCTCTCTTTGATTTTTTAAGCAAAATGTCTCTTTTTTCGAACAGAATGAAAAAAGTGACAGAAAAACACGTTTAACAAAATCAACTTGTTGGAATAATTGTTAGTTCCCAATTGAACCATCAGTTACACACGTTGAAAATGGCCAAGAAGGATTCCAGTGTTGCTATTAAGAAGGCTGCTGCAGCCGCCAATTCCCCCAACTCGTCGACTTCGGGGTCCAATGGGCTTCTCCAATCGGTTAATGAAGTGATTTCTGCCATCAATACTACTTATCAAGATTATATCAAGACTTTAACGCCCAGACTTAAATTGATTGATATTTTTTTAAGTTTTTTGGTGTTGTTGGGGGTGTTACAGTTTGTTTATGTATTACTCGTGGGGAATTTCCCCTTTAATGCCTTTTTAGGTGGATTTATTAGTTGTGTTGGACAATTTGTATTGACCGTTAGTTTAAGATTACAATATAATACCAAGAACAACGGATTAGATTTAGAAGACAAGTATAAGCAACAAATCATCGAGAAAGATATTAGTGAAATCAATGCTGGTTCGGTGGATGTGGAAAATTTGGAAGAAGATGTTAAACTGAAACCATTCAAACATATTAGTCCAGAACGAGCATTTGGTGATTATGTTTTTGCTAGTTTAATCTTACATTTTATTGTAATTCACTTTATCAATTGATTATATTAAATAAACGAAAACTACTTTTACAATTTGTAGATATTTATAAAAAAAAAGATCAGATTTTATATTATTATGGAAAATTTTTGTTTTTATTCTCGAAATCAAAATGAAGAAGTGTAATTTTGTTTTTAATTTTCCCTTCGATGTCACAACACGAAGGTTAAGAGAGAAGAAGTTATCAAATATTGAAAAAAAAAGGCTAAGATGAAAAAAAAGGTTAAGATGAAAAAAAGGGGAACAAATAAACGACTATGAAAACAAAAAAAAATAATAAAAAAAAGGGGATTAGGGTGATTAATAAAGAAGTAAAAGAATAAGAGACAATCAATCAGTCTCCGGGAAAAGAGATACAGTGGCAAGTGATGGCCGAATAAGTATGAACAAAAACAAGTTAAAAAAAAGGAGAATAAAGGAATCAAATTCACAGGAAAGAAAATCAAACAATCACACAACAGCCTGATTTCTCTTTACCTTCACCCGAGGAGGATTGGTTCTTTCTTCCCTTTGAATGATTGGTAGAGGCCTTATCATCGGCGGTGTTGGCGGAGGATTCATTGGCGGTTTTTTGATTTATGGTTGCATCTTGGACATCTCCTTGATTGGAGGCCACGGCCGCGCCAGCAACGGGGCCGTTATTTATGCTAGTGGATTGATGAGGCTGTTGGGATTGTGGATGAGAAGAATATGCTTGTTGTTGTTGTTGTTGTTGTTGCAGTTGTTGTTGCAGTTGTTGCTGAGGTGAGGAAGCAACAGCCAGGTTTTTCTGTTCTTGTTCTTGTTCTTGTTTAAGCAAGTTATTTTGGTATCTAATGGATCTAACCAAACCATGGAATGCTTCTTCCACGTTGATTCTTTGTTTGGCGGAGGTTTCCAAGAAAGGAGCGTTGAAGGATTTGGCCAAGGCCAAACCTTCTTCATAACTGACTTGTCTTTCAATTTCCAAATCACACTTGTTACCCACTACAAGCACGGGGACATTTTCTGAGTCTTTAACACGTTGAATTTGTTGAAAGAAGGATTGTAATTCTTCCAACGAATTTCTCGAATTAATTGAATAAACAAGAAGAAAACCTTCCCCGGTTCTCATGTATTGTTCTCTCATGGCACTGTATTCTTCTTGACCAGCAGTGTCCAATACATCAAGGAGCACCTGTTCGTTATCGATCGAGCATTGTTTACGGTAGGAATCTTCGATGGTGGGATCATATTCATCCACAAAATGAGACTGGATGAATTGGATGGTTAATGCGGATTTACCAACACCACCACCACCAACAACGACTAATTTGAATTCTTCTGGCATTCTGGCACTATCTGGGTTCTTGATTGACCTGGAGGGGGAATTGATTCGCTGGTGTAGCAAGCAGGAGGCAGAAGGAGGGGGAGGAGAGGTTGACTAAAAAGAAGAAAAAAAAATTATAACAGACAACAATTATCCAACAATTATCCGGTGCTTTTTTTTTGTTTCTTTCGGTTGTTTCTTGGATCGATTCGTCTATTGAAGCAAGATCAAGAAGCAAATGCTGAAAATGACGTTGAAGAGCGGTTTTATGGGAATACGATTTCCTTTTATTTAAACAGCTGTCTTTTTGTTATTTAAAGTTTTCTTGAAAAAAAAAAAAAAAAAAAAAAAAATAAAGTTGTCTTGTTGAACTTTTTTTTTTCTCAAAAAAAACAAAAAAAATTGACGCTGGATTTTTTTTTTTCGGTGATTTTTTTTTCGGTGGTTATTTTTTTTATTATGTCGGTGAATTATTCAATTCTGCTTACAAGTTATGGCTGAAAAAGATTAAGTTCGAAGGCAGAGAATAGACAATCGAAATACAATGACCAGATGTAGAGAAGAACGGTCAAATTATTATTTTTGGTAATAAACCAAAAAGAGGGGAATGGACGATAACAGATGATTAAAAAAAGAAAGCAAGAAGCAAAGGGCGAGACAAGAGGCCAGAAACTCAAAGTACTAACGGTAAATGACTATCATTACCATAATTTTATTGTTATTGTTGAGTTTCGTTACGCAGAAACCTAATCAGGGTAAGGTCGTGTCGACCATTTTTGTGCATTTTCAATGACTCGTTTGACTGGAGGCCCGCCGGTGGGGATGCTAACCAATGACCGGGCTGAGAAATCGAATGATGAACCGCCAGTTGCTGGTTCGAGGTTGTTTATCCAACCTGGAGTATTGTTGACCCATTCAAATACCCATTCAAGTACCCATTCAAGTACCATTCAAATACCCATTCAAATACCCATTCAAAATAAGCCAATTTGTTCAATGTAAACCAATTTGTTCAATGTAAACCAATTTGTTCAATGTAAACCAATTTGTTCAATGTAAACCAATTTCAATGTAAACCAATTTCAATGTAAATACCAGCTTTCCCACCAAGAGCTGGATTTGTGGCCAGTCTAGATGAAATTTTTTGTCGTACGGTTGGCCCATTGTTCGGGCGATTTTGGCCTTCGTTTAATTCTATTTGTTACCTTGGGCCTAATCAAGCTTTCGCTTCCAGTGCCTTACTATAGCCAGGTGCTAGGCCACCGGGGGTCAAGGCATTCTTGGTATGCGTTAACACCAAACTACATAATAGGAGATTTCAGGTGGCAGTGACTAAACAAAGAACAAAAATAAAGATAAGCCTTCCCCCAAGTTCGCCGCCTGTTCATTCCCATTTCATCAAAATCTTCATCTAACTGTTGTTGCATGAAAGACATCAACGGGAGAAAAATTTTTCAGGCCAATTTACGTAGGTACACAAAAGAAACAACCCCTCTTGATTTGATTCAGGTTCATCATTCGTTTCATCAATCATCCCTGACTGATTGCGGTATGTCAACATTTCCCACTGTCTTTGTCTTTTTTTTTTCTCGTCTTGTCATTTTATCTTAGACTAGATGAACTGCACGGCGTGATTAGTAGATGTAACCATTGGGATTTCACATGAACAGGCTGCGCACTTCCCCCTCCTTGACTCTTCTCTAAATTGCCTCCATGCACCAGCCTATCCTACTATATAGAACTTAGTCCTGTAGGTTTCCTCATTGGGCAAAGTTTACGAGGTGGGGCCCAATTGGGACCGATGGGCAGGTCAAAAACCATGGATCCTGTCAAGTTCGTCTCGATTTTGTGACTTGATGGGTTTGCTACGTTTTATGTAATTATTAGGGTTTGCAGATTACCTATATCTTTAAACTTATTTGCCTATATCAATTATCTTGGTCAAACATCACAATACCGTTTCCCTAGATAAACATGGGTTCGATTCAGTTTGCCTATATCAATTATCTTGGTCAAACATGACAATACCGAGATAAACTTGGGTTCGATTGCAGTTTGCCTATATCTTCTTCAATTTTTTCATCTTGGTCAACAGTCATCAATGGCACCGGTGAAGAATCTACGGACAATTTCAGTCCAAGGTTCAACTTGATCAATTGGAACTGATTTAGAGTTTTCATAATCAAAATCAAGTAAACCTCTGAAAGTACAGTTTTTAATGGCTTCATATTATTTTTTGGAGTAAGCATTAGCACGTTCATTTTTATTCTTGACGGCATCTTGCATAGAAGCAATGGCTTCGATTTGCGGTTTGCCATTATCAATTATCTTGGTCAACAGTATCACAATACCGAGATAAACTTGGGTTTGATTGCAGTTTGCCTATATCAATTATCTTGGTCCAACGTCACAATACCATTTCCCTAGATAAACATGGGTTCGATTGCAGTTTGCCTATATCTTCTTCAATTTTTTCATCTTGGTCAAACAATCATCACAATACCACTTACCCTTGGGAGGATTCTTGAAGCCAATACAGGGTAAATGGAACCATTCTCGCTTACAGTCTTCTCCATCACATCCCACCATCTCCCCAAATGAGACTTGGTTACAGTAACAGTACGTGGGTTCTCCATTGGCATTGCTGCTGCCCACCCCGGATGATCCATGTGCTCCTGGGTGTTGACTACTGTTGCCCGGTCCCACGTTGGTTTTCTGTACTTGTCCGTTGGCCCCATTTTGCCCCGTTGATCCATCTTCTTTCTCCTTCTTCAATTTAGAAGTGGCTCGTTTCTTGGCCGGAGGACCGTCAATACCACTGTTATGAGTGCCTTGAGGTCCCACTTGATTCTGCTGGGGTGAATAATGTCCTGCCATGCCTCCTGGGGCATACTGTTGGTGTTGTGCGTGTTGTGGGTGGCCAAGGTGCGGCTGTTGTGGGTGATGATGATGCTGTAATTGGATCTCCTGTTGACCGTGGAGTTGGTTATGGTGTTGTTGCAATGGATGCTGTTGTTGCAGTTGTGATTGCAGATTGGCATAAGTGTGAACCCCACCAACGCCACTATTACCCAGAGAGCCAGCCAAGTTAGAAGGTCCATTCAGCGAGTGACTGGTGGAATTGGCACCACCACCATTCAGGTTATGTTGCAGATTAGGTTCTTTCCGAGCCCGTTTCTTAGGAGCAGGCTTGGTATCGCCAGAAGGAGTAGCGTCTTTATTCTTTGCTCTTTTCGATTTAGAAGTGGTGGTGGAGGTGGTGGCACTATTGTTATTGGTTTCAGATCCATCATCTTCCACATCACCATCTTTATTGGCTTTACGTGCAGCCAAGGCTTCTCTTCTACTTTCACTTCGTTGAGCTTGTGCAGATCGATTGGGATTGGCATGATCAGAACTATTGGAAGAATCCATAATCATGGCTGGATGACTCAAAGGTCCAATTCGGATTGATTCGGGAATCTCGTTGTTATTAATAATTAACTTGTAGTCATTATCAATTCTAAACAAATGTTTATGAAGTAAGTCGGTAGCCACCGAAGTAACGTGCATTTTTTCCTCTAAACAGGGAATGATTTCATGAATCTTATTACGAATACTACTTAAACGATTGAATCGATTGGTATTCGTCATCTTGGTCACTTCAGGAACACCGAGTTCTTCTTGAGAAACCTCAACGTTTTTATCACTGGGCACAAGTGGGGCCGTGGCAGGGGGATGTAATTTATCAATATATTCTTTAATTTGATGATTGATGAGGGGGACCGTATTAATACATTTGGCGTCGATTTCTTTCAATAACGTGAAATACTTGATTAAATCCATCGGTAATGCTTCAATACCATCACTGATATCGTTTAACCCAGGTAATAATTCATTGACATTATTGATGTTTTTGGCTCGTTGCTTATATTGTTGAAACTGCTGGTGTTGTTGGCTGGTCTTCATCTTATTCAATAGACGTTGCGATTTCTGACGCGATGGAAGATCCTGATACGTCATGGCTGGGCTGTATTGTATTGATGAATGAGGTCTTCGTAACAGCTTGGTGGAGCTATCTGAAGTTTCCTTTGATTTTTTCTGCAGACCGAAACCCTAACTAAAAGAAACTGTAAAGTTATAAACTGTATAATAGAAACTGTATAATAGAAACTGTAAAAGGAACAGAAAACTGTAAAGTTATAAACTGTAAAAGAAACCGAAAAACTGTAAACGAGAAAGTGCAATATGCAAAAACACACTTGTGTTGCGCACGACGACGCAAGCCTGTTTTAATGGCAAAAAGTTACGGATGGTTTTGCAACTTCTTAGTGGTCGAGTTAAGACGTGCTACTACAACATGATACGGCGAAACAGCGACAGAAGTCTCCTATTGTGATTGTTCAGATGATTTCAAACACACCGATACCAATCACCATACTCAGCCCACTTCTAGGGCCCAGGAACCTCCCGTGTGTCAAGAGCAGATACACAGTCTTATCACTACTTGACCCTTACTCTCCCATACCATTACTGAGTTTGAATCCGATGACGTGACTTAGTCTTAGTCTTCGTGGAGGTCCCTGTTGTAGTCGGGCCTAACAAATTTACAAATGAGCCAGTGCAAAAAAAAAAAAAAATGCGGGTGAGAATTGTCATCATTGCACGTGAGACGTGCATAAGTATGGCTAATTGTTGCAATAGTTGAAGCCATCAAACCTGGTTTTATTACTGAATACGTAGTAGAGTTAAAGGGCATTATGTCAAATTTGTCGAGATGAATTGATTGTGAAACTACACAGTCAGGCACACAACCAAGTTATAGGCATCAACGGTTTGGCAATTATAGTCTTGAACTCACTGGAACAGAGGTATGAATCCAACGAGACTATACTAAATCAAAACGGTCTCATCTTATTCAAGATTGGTGGTGAATATTCTGACAAAACCACAGTTTCGTGTTTTTACTTCGATTAGGACCAAACTGATTGTGTTTCAAAAAAACTCATCTCCACCTTGAATGCCCAAGGGTCGAACCAGCTACTCGACAATACCAGATCCATCTTTGCTTTTTTCGTTATTGACTTCCTATTTTTTTATTTATTTATTTATTTTTTTTTTTTATTCCTAATTTTTTCTCTATTGAAACAGCTGTGGCTCTACTCTTGAAGTATAAACACGCAAGAACAAAGAAAATCAGTGCCTTAACTGACCTAATAATTAAGAATTCAGTAGTGCCAATTCTTCAGTGCCAATTCATCAGTGGTACATTGATAATAATTGTTTTTCCCAGTCAAGAATTGTTGAAACACGAATAACTTCCACACTCCAAGAAACAGCCACTTTAATCGGATTAGAACCATCAAGTCATTATATAATTGGGATAAATCGTCAACTTTTGAAATTATCACTTGAACTAATGACAAACTGTCAAACTATTTAACTACTTAACTATTTGACTATCAAATTATTCAACTATTCGATCAATTTATTAGGATCATATATGATATAAGATAAGCATTTTTATTTCTGTCTGTTTAATTATCTTTACTAAGACCATAAAGTTTTAGCTATCTTGATTTGTTCCATTTTTTTTTTGCTTTTTTTTTTGTTTTGTTTGGAACTCTTTGACATCCTCATATATGGATCGAGATCAGCCACAGTTTTCTGGATCCTATAATAATACACAAAATTCAGGTAAACGAATAAATACCCGTTTTACCAATTTTTCTAACTCTGCTTCGAATGCCAATCAGCCCGACGAAGAGGTTCTACAACAACAGCAACAACAACAACAGCAGCAGCAGCAGCAACTACAACAATTACAGCGACCGGTACTCCCATCACAGACCAATTCACGTACTACGGCTCACTTACGAACGGCACCATTGCTAGCGTCACAACGACCTCCACTTCAACCACGATTTCATTCCTACGCCCCTTCACATCCAAGACCTAATTTATCACGACATAATACATCACTCGGACCCATGAGTTATCCGATGTTTTCTCAGCAGCCAGGCGGGCCCGGCACCACGCCAGGCGACGCGCGCGCCGGTGGTGGGGCCGCCAGTGCGACATCCCCTGGGGTCACAGCCAGCGCGCGGTCTGCAAGCCTGCCCTCGCGTCGACTTCGTTCCACATACGCTGGCAACTCGGCATCATCGCCTTCGGGCGCAGTTGGTGGTGCTAATGGGGGGAACGGTTCCAATACGGGTACTCCTGGAGATGGGGACTCGGTGCTTACCCCCACGACCCATGGGTTAAGCTTTCTTCTTTCGACGGCGGCCTCGGGCACGGCGGCCGCGGTGTCGGCACGATCCCCAGGAGCCATTGAACAAAACGTCAGTTATACACGAAGTTACAGTACTCTGAGTGGAGGCAATAACACGGGGGCAACTAGTCATTTACCAGCTGGTCCTGGTACTGGGGTTGGGAACGAGCGATATAACAATCTTGTTGCCGCGGCCGCGGCCACTCCCCATAGTCCACCTGCTCTCACCCCGCCATCGTCATATTATAAACAGAATAATGCCCCTACCCAACCCACAACACAACAAGCACAACAACAAGCACTGCAACCGTTGGTCCCCAGTTCCAGCGGGGACAGTGATGCCGATGCTCGATTCTTACGATTGGCGCGAGAAGCGTTGGTGGCCACGGCCACCGGGGCCAAGCAGGCGGTAGCCACCAGTTCCAATGACGATTTTTTAATCGACCCGACGATCCAGGATTTATTGCAACGATTACAGTATGCGGCGTCACCACATGGGAACCCGATCAAACACAGCGATAAGATCCGGGCCAATGAAAACGGCCAGTTGATGATCCAGAATTTCTACCAGCATTTCCCCAATTTGAGTAATGACATTTTCATGCCCGGCACTGGCAATCAAGCCAGCACCACGGTAGGGACGGTGAATCCAGCTAATGCCACACACGTGCCATCGCCCTCGATTAAACTGGAGAGTGAGTTTCACCCCAGTAATCGAGACAGCACCGGGTGGAATTTCTTGGTGGGGGAACCGTTACAGTTCAAGAACGATCCCGACGTTTCGCGCCGTCCACCCGCCCAAGACCCCAAGCCCCGGGTTAAGGCCAGCGAGCGACGCCGCAGCAGCCAGATCGGCGTGGGCGCTGGTGATGGCAACAAGAAACTCAAGACGGATACCGGAGACCCCAAGCACGAGCGAACTGACGGGAGCCGTAAATTCTTGTGTGATAAATGCCTGATGTCGTTCCGCCGGTCGAGTGACTTGAAACGCCACGAGAAGCAGCATCTAACCATCCCGCCCAATATCTGTGAGCTATGTGGCAAGGGTTTTGCTCGTAAAGATGCCTTGAAAAGACATATGGGCACCCTCACTTGTAAACGAAATGCCGACAAGAAGCTATACGTGGATAATCTAACCTACCTTAAACTGGGGGAAACGCAGTCGTTGCAACAGAAGAAGGACCACGACGACGACGACGAAGACGACGACGACGACGACGAAGAACCGTCTTCTAAATTTGGCTCCAACTGGCAATTGTAATTGGATGCAAAAGACCACAACGCCCACTACCTGTATAATCTGTACCATATATAATACATAAACCACCTAATGATGTAATTGGATGCAAAAGACCAATCCCCGTATAATTTGCACCATATATGATAAAATAACCACCGAATGATGTAATTGGTCCATTACATAAGCCCTTACGTCATCGCTGAGCTCATCCGCTGATAACTGCGAGGCCGAATCCGAGTTTCGTCGAAAAGCGAGCCTCGGATCAAGGGAAGATGGCCTAAAAGCAGTACACCAGTCCATAGACTGTAGTATACTACACTGTACTACTACACTATACTACACTATAGTATGGTAGTTAGTATAGTATGGTAGTTAGTATAGTATGGTAGTTAGTATAGTATGGTAGTTAGTATAGTATGGTAGTTAGTATAGTATGGTAGTAGGCATGGTAGTAGGTAGTTAGTATAGTATGGTAGTAGGTATGGTAGCAGGTAGTATGGTAGAATGGAGGGTGGAGGAAAACCTCGGTAATGGGGATGTTCCATAGGAATAATTAGGAACTCAAACGAGTCAACAAATTAACCGCGATACGGTGACAATGCTCGTTTTGTATGGGCGGAAAACGAATGAGACTCATATGAATCATTTCTCATTTCTTTTGGTAAAAATTTCTTTTTTGTGTGAACATCACCATATATCAGCTTGACGTATAAATATTTCAGGTGGTGCTCCCGTTTTTTAATTTTTTTTACTTTTGTTAATTTTGTTCTCCATTCAAATAACGTTTTATACACCATGGTTTCCGAACATCAAAGAGCTCACGCCAGATTGTTACAGTTGGTCAACATCTTGTCTGCCAACCCCACGTCCTCTGCACACCAGTCGTTGACTCCAGACCACCCCTTCAAGATTGCCGTGATTGGGTCCGGTAACTGGGGGACCACCATTGCCAAAGTGTTGGCTGAAAATGCCAGCTACAGACCCCATTTGTTCAAACATTACGTCGACATGTGGGTGTTTGAAGAAAAAATCGACGGGGTCAATTTGACCGAAATCATCAACACCAAGCACGAAAACGTCAAGTACTTACCAGGCGTCACCTTGCCCACCAACTTGCGAGCACAGCCCGACATCGTGAAGGCAGTGGAAGGGGCCGACTTGCTTGTGTTCAACTTGCCTCATCAGTTCTTACCCAAAATCACCAAGCAATTACAGGGCCATTTGAAACCCACCACCAGAGCCATTTCTTGTTTGAAAGGTTTGGAAGTTACTACTGAAGGCTGTAAATTGCTCAGCACCTACATCACCGAACAACTAGGTGTCACCTGCGGTGCTTTGTCCGGGGCCAACTTGGCTCCCGAAGTGGCTAGAGGTAAATGGTCCGAAACTACCGTGGCCTATACATTGCCTGCCGATTTCAAAGGTGCCGGTAAAGACATCGACCAATTTGTCTTGAAAGCGGCTTTCCATCGTCCTTACTTCCACGTTAACGTCATCGAAGACGTGGCTGGGGTCTCGGTGGCCGGTGCCTTGAAAAACATCGTTGCTCTTGCCGTGGGGTTCGTTGAAGGTTTAGGCTGGGGCGATAACGCCAAGTCGGCCATCATGAGAGTGGGTTTGTTAGAAATCATTCAATTCTCAAAAGATTTCTTCCCCGAATCAAAGGCTTCTACTTTCACCGTTGAATCTGCCGGGGTGGCTGATTTGATCACTACTTGTTCTGGTGGTAGAAACGTCAAAGTGGGCCGTTATATGGCTGAAACCGGTGAAGACGCTTTAGCAGCCGAGAAAAAATTATTAAACGGCCAATCCTCTCAAGGTATTATCACCGCCAAAGAAGTGCATGATTTATTAGCAGCCGTTAAGAGAACTCAAGATTTCCCTCTTTTCGAAGCCACTTATCAAATCATCTACGGCTCTGAATCAATTGAAAACTTACCCACTTTATTAGAAAAAGATTCCCATATCTGAATTTGATTGATTGTTTTTTTTTTTTATTTATTTCCTCGTCTTTGTTGTATTATAGACTTTTACATATTCATATTTTAATGCATTTAACTGTTTCACTCTTCTTGTCTGTAAGTTGCTTTTAGCAGTCATTCTTATTTTCTACAGCCGTGGGATATTTCTGCAAGCCTCCGATTTGAACGGTCGTGTGAATTTGTCGTTGCAGGGTTCACAATTTGTTTTTTTTTTTTTCTATCTGATGATTATTGCGAAAAATAATACACCTTCTGATGGTTATCTCATGGGGCTAATAATTAGCTGATACTGTATTTATTATATTACAAAGCGTCTACTCTGTCTTCAACCTCTTCTCCCCCTCACCACTGTCATCATGAGGTCTCTTCTTATCTTTCTTGGATCGGTACTTGGTTAAAAACTTATCCATGAACTGATTCGAGAAATCCTTGAGTTTTTTCACCTTACCACTATCTAACTCCTTAGGAGGCTTGGTGATGGCATCTCGTTTAACCTCTTTACCCGCGAGAATATTCACAAGCTCTTTGGCACACCCCTTGATGTTATCGCGGCCAATCTCCTTCTCGTGTTTCTTGATTAGATTGGGAACGTATTTGGCCAAGGTCTTCTTCCACTGAATCTCAATGCTAACGTCAGAAACAGGTGACCCCGAAGTATGACGGCCATGATGACCACTGGAAGAAGCAGCCTTCTTGCGTCTTCGTTCTCGCTCTTGCTCAAGACGGTCCTGCTTCAATTTATCCTGGAGTCGTTGTTTCTCCTCCATCTCCCGTTGTGATTGTATGATAAACTCTTGTAATTGTTTCTCCTTCTCGCGAATCTCAAGAAATTGCTCCTCTTTTTCTCGCTGAAGTCGCTCTTCTTCTCGTCTCGATAACACTCGTTCATCGTCTCCCCCGCGACTTCCTGCTCCTCCTCCTCCACCTGATCCTGTGCTCTCATGAGGAGCTCCAAACCCATTACGTCCACCTCTACCTCTCTCGGATCGTGGTCCTTTGGGGAATCCTCCTCCACCACTACCAGCTCCATGACTTCTAGGGCGAGCCAAATTAGTGGCTGGGCTGGGTCCCTTTGGACCTCGTGGTAAATTGGTAAGATTGGGGCCTTTAGGACCTTTGGGAACGGCAGCTGTGGGTCGTTCCCATTTCGAGATCATGAGTTGTTTATGATAATAATACTTGGTGTTTGTTTGGGGATCAATTGCTTCATCCCATCCTTCTGGTAATGGCTCTTCATCCACTTCAATGGCATCAATCTCTTCATGATCAGAATTGGCGGCTGATGGCTCATGTGATACACTGCGTGAACCAGGGCGACTGGGTGAATTGGACCTTATACTATTTCTCCCGTAAGCGGAAGGAGAATTCATCCCATTTTTGTTATCACTAACATTCTTAGGAATTCGATAAGCCATTTGTAATTTCCCCCATTCATCCAATAAATCTTTGGATAATGAGATAATATTAGGATCATCACTCGTCTTACTAATATCTTTAACCACATCTTCTATTTGTGATGATTCAATCTTATTTCGAGTAACTTTGGGCCATTTGGTTAATACTTGTAATATTTTTTCAATAACATCATCTTTACTCTTCTCTTCTTCTTTATCTTTAAAGTTCTTCAACAATTTAGATAAAGTCTTATAACCGTGGAATCTCACAATTATAGAATTCACTTTTGAATCATTGGTAAGATAAATACGATCAACCAATTTCTTGATAATATTTACATCTTGTGCCTTCATTAATGCCCCCATAACTTTAGACACATCATAATCTTGTAATGCAGTGGGTTCAATCGATCTAACAAATGATTCATTAATCACGGCATCATCATCTTGTTGGCGAGATCTCTTATGTTTGTTTTCTTTCAACCATTGTTTTTCTTGTTTATGAGTAACTCCTAAAGCTTCCGAAATACCTTCAGGTAATAATAAAGCAGCATCGGTTTGGGTTTTACCACCCATCCACTTAATACAATTAGGTTCTCCACAGTAGCATGGTTGTGATTGGGCTCCATATCTATCAACATTATAATCAAATGTTATTTCTTCTCCCTTGGCTATGTGTCTTTTGGCAAATATCCCCATTCTTAATTTATCACCAACCACCCATTTATCCACGTATGCATTGGGGTTACATGAATGATTGACAAAACGGGCCAAGGATCCTTTCACGGTAGCATCAATAAATGCATCTTTGGTCAACATCATAAAGTAAAAATGTTTGAATTTTTTAGTATCATATTCAATCATTCTTTGTCTGAATAATTTTTCATCGATAACTTCGCCAATATATTCATATATGAATCCGGACTCAGAAATGTCTCCATCGGCCCTTACCCCATAACCTTTCAACTCGGTCTGAAACACGGTCACAGGGGCATACTGTTTCTTTTGAAATCGTTGATTTTGACAATTTCTTCCACACGTACAAAATTTATTAATACACTCAACAGAAGTAACTCGATTTATACAGTCACTCTCTTCACCACATGCTAAGTTTTGTTGAACATCACTATCCCACGTCTCTATACAATCACAGGTCATATGTTCATTTTGACCGGAATCTCCAATATGCTTAGAAGAATATGAACATTCGGGTATCTCTTCAAATGCTTTCTTGGCCTCCCCCGTTTTATCCTCGGCGTCTAAGAATTTTGGCGGGATTCTTGGTTTGGTCTTCATGGATCCAGAATCATCTGAGTCGGACATGATGACAAATGAAGTATTATGATTGGAAATCCTAGCTTGAAATCTTGCAGTCTTTTATGTACTTTTGTCTTTGTTTTTAACCTGGAAAAAATATCGAGGTCAACGAATCTATTAACAATTCGTGTTTCGTTACTGCCGTTGTATTCCAACGTGGTCTATGCTATGTCTGTAAGATGGAAGGTGTTTTGGTATAGTTGATTAAAGATAAACTGAAAATAGAAAACTTGTTTGGATTTTTCTTTTCTTTTCGTTCTTTTTTTTTCCAAATGTCGTTTTCTTTTTTCTTCTCGAATTTATTCAGCTAATTTTTTTTTTTTTTTTTTAATTTTTTTTTTTTTTTTTTTTTTTTTTCCTCTGCTATTTTTCCATCTTTTAATCAGCAGCTACAGACAAAAAGGTTCATACAGCAGTTTCTGTTTCCATTTAAATCTTGTAGTCGAGTGTCTGTGTGTAGTTCTCTTTGTTCTCTGAAACATTTTCTTCTATGGTCGCATTTTGCTTCGATAACCAAGTTGCGCCAATTGTATAGTCGTCCACGAGTTTACTTTTTTATTTTTTATTTATTCCTTTGTTTGTTCTGTCCGAGACACCCATAAACATCACTAAACAATAGGTATCACAGGTACAAAACACAGGTGAACGTCACCAGTTCACACACGCTTATATCTTAAAATATTCGGTTACCAACTAATATAGGATACAATAAGTAAATTATTCAATTGACAGTAGACTGCGAAAAAAAAAATAGAGTAAAAAAAAAAAAAAAAAATCTCCCAGATTCAAAAATTAACTAAAAGCATAAAACATAGCAATGAGGTTGATATGAAAGGTAGAAGTCAATTAGCAAGTATATAGAGAATTGAAGGTGGGTATCATAAAGTATCATATAAACAATTAATCTAATAAGCTGCTTATTAAGATGGCTAGTTTCTCGTTGAAGTTATTATTGGAACCCTCCTGATCACCTAACAGAGTGGATGTTTTGGACTGTGCATTGGAGGTAAACAATAGATTGATTTCTTCCAATGTCCCTTCAATTACGTTGATCAAATTGCGATCTCCCGAGTTTTTATTAGGAGTGAAGATCTTCTTAATAGTAGTCTTGTAACTAATATTATTAATGCTGGTATTGGACTGGGAGTTGCTCATTAATGAGGCACCACTAGTGGCCTTCTTACTATCACCATAAGTAGCAACAGCCGAATTCGTCAGTGCATTGCCATTGTTGTCAGCCAAATGATTGAAATTCTTGAAATATGCACTTAATGGAGATTGGGTGACTGATCCACCGACACTTCTACCTGAAGCCGACGGTGGTGCACTCTCAGAAGATTTATTGGCTTCCTTCGTGTTAATCAGTAAGTTCAATGGATTGCTATTAGAACTTCTACGATAAGGTGAATTACCAAATGTAGAAGCTTCACCACCCACATTCATTTCAATTAATTTGATTTCACGGGCTCGTAAACTGATAAATACAGTTCTAGACGTGACTCGTTCATATTCACAGTTGTTTTGGTAAAATAATAAGTCATTCTTCATGGCTGTCATAACTTGAGATTCCAATTTAGGATTCATCGGACACGATTGAATGGTAAATTCAGGTCTGAATTCATCCACAAATGCCACACTGGGTAAAAGTGAGCTTCTCTTATATAATTGAAGCAGTGAGTAATTTGATGTTAGTGGTTTAGTAGAGGTACTGGAAAAACTTTTGTTAAGTGCCGAGGAAGTCACCGTGCCTTGATCAAAGAAACTATCATCACCGTCACTACTGCTGATATTGGCTTCATCTATAGTATTATTATGACTTGATGAGGATTGTTTCTGATGAACTACTTCAAAATTAACTGGATCAACACTTAAACTACGATTAGATTGACTAATGTAGCGAGTGTCTGATTTCATGATTAATGAGCATTTGGTTTTGATACGTGTCTTATTAATTTCATTGATATTTTTCGAAGATCTGTCTCTTATTATAGGAGTAAAGACGCTTGATTTGGTTCTTTTGATCCCGGCAATTGCAGTTGCATTATTGCCCTGAGCATGCGAGTGTGAATGGGCCTGGGAGTGTGAATGTCCTTGACTTGTCAGACCTTCTTCATGAATGGCTCCGTATCTTTTATCACCAAGATGATTGTTCATATTATACATATCAAACATGGATTGCGTTCTTGATAATTTTGCTTGTGAATTCATGGGATTTCCTGAAGTCAAACTCCCAATAGTTATTGGATTACTATTGATAGGATGGGAGTTATTATATACATTATCATCATTTTCAACTGCGGGTGATGGGGTTCGTAATGATTGAACTGAATTTCTTTTGGTCAAGCTACCAAAGTTATACTGGGGAACATATTCACTACTATCATAGACCGCATTGTGTTGATTACCATTAAAATTGTTATCATGGTGATTTGTGTGAAAATAACCACCTCCATTATAACTATTCGAACCATTGGTATCATTGGTTTGATAAGAGCCGCCAGGACCGTAAGGTGTATTGACAGTTCCGGTATTATTAGCACTTCCATTAGGACCATTTATGGTGGAAAATGAGTTTCTCCATTTTTCCATAAAACTACCCCCCAATTTACTGAGCGAATAGTTTGAGGCACTTGATGAGAGTGAAGAATTCAAGGATGATGAAAGGTATGCCATTGAAGACAGTTTCGACAATGATGATCTTCTACCTTGTACCAGACTTCCCAGAACAATGGGGATATTCTTAGTATTGGTTTCAACACGAGATGGGGTGGGTTTACCGGATGCCGACATGGCCGAAGTGCTGGGCCCCAGTTTGAAAGGGATTTCCCAACCTTTAATTGAAGGAGTTGAACGATTAAGTGAAGAACTGGCTGACGAAGTTACTGAGTCTCTCGTAGTACTGGCAGTCTTTATGGATGGTGATGCGGCACCTAATTTTTTAATGGGAATTGGTTTAGTAGGGCTAGTGGGGGTGGAATCAGCAGGGGTTACGGGAGGCTGCAGAGGCTCATCTTGCGAAGATTTTAATAATTGCTGATCTTTCTGCAGTTGTGACAGGGGAGCCTTGTTGGTAAGAGGAGAAGCAGTATACAGATTATTATCTGGGTCTAATTTCAGTTTTGGGGATGGCAGAGCATAAGAATGGAACGTAGTCGTATTTTTAGATTTATTCGTTACAGTGTCAGATGGTGAAATCACCTCGTCAATATTATTAATATTTTGTTGTGGGGTTTTCATTAAATAGTTGTTTTCATTTCTCGTATCATCATCAGATTCATTTTTATTGTCATTGTTGGTGTTGGTATTATCATCAGTTTCTTTTGTAGCCCCATTGGCATGGGAAGGGGTATTATTGTGAGACATTATTGAACTTTCGTCATCTAAGTCGATATCATTTGTTGAAACATTTAAATCAAACAAAAAATTATTATCGGGAATCAAAGCATTTATAATAAAGATCAATTTCTTCGCCACCATGGGATTCCCAGTCATGATCACAACTCTGGTGACTTCTTTGAAAGAGTGAGTTGCATCATGATTGGAAGAAATTGGTTTTGAAGTAAGCTTATGACGAAGAGAGATCAATAATGCGAGTAAACTAGCCAAGAAGGTATTACCTAATTGAGAAGCCGGGTTAATATTGTTATGAGGTGGTGGTTGGGATGATTCATGGAAAGACGAGCTATGTACACTCACATTATCTTGGTGGAACTGAGAATTATAATTGAAATTCGCCTGATTAGATTGATTTGAACCATTTATTGATTTACCGTCTTTGAATTCCAACCAATTAATAACTTCCAATATCCAATTAATTAAAATTGGGTTATACTTTGAAACTGTTGGATTAAGAATTGAATGTTTGATTAAAGAATTGGAATTGATCAATTTAGGAATATTCGAATTATAGTGAATCAATTTGATCAATTTATACATCTGATGATTCAACTCATGATCACTTTGGAGAAGATAGCTAGGGAATTGAATTCTTCTGTTAACAATGAAGGGACAATGACTCGTATTTTGAGTATGCGGTGATGTAGAAGCCAGTGAACAAGTCAGTAAAGAAGGACTTGATAAAGATGAGTTTGATGATGATGATATACTATTATTAAGAGCCAGAATCAATTTTTTGGTGACTGATTTTTGTAGTACGATCAAATAGTGAGAAATTTCATCCCAGTTATTGTAGATAACGTCGGTCATATCATCATCGACTGATTCTAGAGGTATAATGAGCCCAATGGAAAACCGGCTACTTATATTATTTGACGAAGTGGAGCCAGTTGGCGAGGATGATGAGGTGATATGCACAGAAGATGTTGACGATGGAGATGAAGTCAATAATGTATTTAGATTATTTGGTGGGGCAGTCGGGGTGAATTTATTAGTACGTGACGTAGATTGGGTAGCATTGATGGGGATATTTTTGAGGGTGGTTTCTTTGATCGGTAACGCAGGATGAGGATCCCAAGTGATATCTGACGCGTCATCGGAGCTGGTATGAGGGTTCAGGTCTTGATTAGTAGAAATCAGAAATAATTTTGTGATGAGCACCGATTGATAAGAACCGTAGAACAGATTATTAAGGGTAGGCAAAATATGAATTTTGGTAGAACTAATTGATTCATTAGTAGGGAGACCACAACCAAACATATAGTCATTTAATTCACTGGCATTATGGTGGATTTTGGACAGAAGAATGTTCTTATTACTATTATTGTTATATTTGATGGAATTTTTCGAGGATGGAGATGCTGAATTTGATGATGGAGTATTAGTATTATCATTTGATGCGGAATCATAAAGCACTTGCTTTGATCTTAAACTGCCACCATCTTGAGATATGATGATTCTGAAGAACTTATGATTTGGTTGATATGGTTTCAACTGATTGGCATCAGTGATACCATAGAGGTTTGCTCTAGTATAAGAATCCTCGTATGAATTAACGTTTGCGTGATTTGACTGATGATGAGATGACGAATGCGGGAGGTAATTATAGTGGTGTTGTTGTTTATGATTATTGATATTATTGGAATTATTAGGATTCGGTATACTTGACAGAGAGTTCTGTCTAAACAATCTTCCTAACATATTGAGTTATTCACAGGTATTTGTTAATCATGGGACATCATGGTCCATATAGTAAAAAAAAGCCAGGCGGAAAATAAGTCGAGAAAGACGGGACTAATAAATAAAAGGCTAGAACGTAAAATGGGTGACTTTGATGAAACAAAAACAATGGAGAAGAGACTCGGAATAGTAGATAGTTTGGAAATGATAAGAATTACCAATGAAACTCACTATGTGCGAAATGAAGGAACGAGACAGACAAAGACACCAAGATGAAACAATACTTCGAACAAAGGAAAATGAGGCAATCACAACTAATAAATTAAGGTTTATTCTGGTTGTGTAGTGACCTTTTTGTTTATTTGATATTAGCAATAACAAGCGGCAAGGAATCGATCGAAGAAAGAAACAAAAGGGAAAGAATGGAGCAATAGGTATTGTCGACAAAGGGGGTAGGGCCCGAAGATGATGTGATAGCCGAAGTAGCTGAAGGAGGGTAATGAAAGAACGACCAACAACCAACAATATAGTCAATCTATCACTTCAAAGACAATGTTCAGGAGACAATTAGAATATTAGTAAAAGAGCCAATGCAGAAAAAAAAAAAAAAAAAAAAGAATAAAAAAAGGAACAAAAAAAAAAACGAAAGCAAAAAACTAAAAAAGAAAAAAAAAAACGTATTAAAAAAAAAAAGATCATAGAAAAAAAAAAGGGTGAAGTTGACGTTGAAGAAGTTGAATGGTGAAAGTGCTAGATGGAAGTAAAATTGCGTAATTGTGAATGTTTGACAAAGTCATCGCTCAATTAGCGGCTCGCTACACATTCTACAATGGGGGAGAGATCGTCGCTCTCACCACGAGGATCAGTTGATGTAAACTCTTCTACCATTACTACTAGAACTTACCGCCTTATAGTCCATAATTATAACGATGATTAAAGACGCCCGTTGGTTGCATATAAACAAACACAAATAGTAAACATACCGATTATCGCAAATCAAGGCGGTAACTCCATCCATTTATCCATAGTATATTGATACTTATAGTTTACTTATACTTGTCACCAGTTTACTTGTAGTTTACTCATCTACTTGTAGTTTACTCATCCACTTGTAGTTTACTCATCTACTTGCAGTTTACGTATAGTTTATAATTAGCATACTATTTTGCTTATAGTTGATGGTTTGCTTATAGTTACTATTTTGCTTATTGTTAATTGTAAATTTGTGTTAACGGATACCCTGCATACAGCCAGAGTCTGGCCAACAGAAACCCCGTTGTTTTCTCGCTTCTGGGGATGTCAAAAAAATGAAGAAACTGAAGGGAAACGGATGTGTGAGAGGTGTACGGGTGTGCAGGTTACTCATTTGCAACCATACCATACCCTGGTATATATTTGGCTATTTATGCTACTAAGCTTTCAAGACGTCTTCAATGGAGGCAAGTAAGATGTCGGCGTGTTTTTCCTCAAACACCAAAGCGGGTCTGAGTCTAACACTAATATCACCACAACCACCCATATTGATACCTTTACTTCTTAAGTCTAATAAGAATTGCTGTCTTAGATTAGGGTTCTTGAAATCCCAGGCAATAAAAGTACCGAAATTTTCACCTCTTAAGTTGAAACATTTGTCGCCGTATTTTTCGAAAAGGGCTTGTAATTTAGGGTACAAATATTGACCAACTTGAGCCGTTTTGTCAACCAAATTATGTTTGTTGATTTCTTGGTAAATGGCACGAGCCAAGATAGCTTTCAGGGGATCCCCACACCAAGTATTGAATTGACGGAATGGTTGATTTGGTTGTAAATGAGGATCAGCAAAATAGAATCCGGCTGCTTGGAATTTTTTGGAAAAAGTGACAATATCGGGAGGAGAAGTTAAATTCCAGTGTTCATGAGCCCAAAATTTCCCACTGGCCCCGACCCCGGTTTGCACTTCATCAACAATCATGAGAATTTCGTGTTTGATGGTTAAATCACGAAGTCCTTGGAAAAAAAAAGGAGTGGCATGGTTATCACCACCTTCCAGCTGGACGGGTTCCACAATGATGGCGGCGATTTGATGAGGTTTCCAATCTTCTTGAATGATTCGTTCCAATTCTTCCAAACAACGAGCTTCTTCTTCTTGATTGGCATGTACATTATCTTTCAAAGGATATTTCAACTGGGGGAAAGGGGCTTTGGGCCAATTAAACGCAGGGATATCCAATTTGTGAATTGCTTTAGAACGGGTGGTGGATAATGAACCAAATAATCTCCCGTGGAACCCACGATCAAATGATAAGATGACTCGATCTGAACTTCCTGGGGATTTATTATTCATGACAGTTTCCAATTCTTCCACCGTGAAGTCCAACGAACCACGACTCTTGGCCGCTTGATACATAAAAGCCGCTTTATAAGCGGTTTCATTGGCACAGGATCCAGAAAGGGCAGTCCATACTTTGCTTAAGCCTTTAGGGGCAGCTGCTAATATACCTTCATCCAAGATCTTCGCATAATTGGTAGAGGGGAAACAAGCCAATGCAGGACGATTAATCAATGCATTAACCATTTCTTCTGAACTGGCTGCTTGAGCCAAAGCAGGATTGTTATAACCAAGAGCAATCGACGAAATCTGACTATAAACATCAAGTAATTTATTCCCATCAGCATCACTGATATAGTTACCTTGGGATTGGAAGTAATCGGTGACGAAATAAGCAGCACGATTATCAAACACGCTTCCAAGCTGTTCATTAAGATCAACACTAACTGGCCCAGGCACGTTTTCGGTGACTAATTGGGGTGATTGGGGTTCATTGGGGAAATATTGCGAACAAATAGTCGCATAATTGCTTTTAATATTCAACGAGCGGAATCGTTTGGTAATGGCCATACGACCAGTACAAGCAGTTCTTCCAAGCATGGTGATTGACAAACAACTATTCAAGAAAAAAAAAAAAAAAAAAGAGTAGAAGAAATAATTTCAATACTTCCCCAATACTTATATAAGAGTGAACAAAATGGAGAAATTTAATGGGTTACGATTACCGTTTCAATCAACGAAAAAAAAGCTGTAAGAGCCCTTCACGCGTTATCAGTTTGCAGACAAACATTTGTGCCGGATGAAGTTTTGTTAGCTAATAATACAAAATTAACACAAAACAACCTTGAGTGGAAATCGTTTCCCGGGGTAGAATAAACCCAGATTCGATGAGGCAAGAACCCAAACAATAAAATAACCAAGCCAATCGAACTACGAGTCATGGTAGATTGAGTGGGAATGGTATCATCTTAAATTGGCAGTACGTAGCGGCTTCTCCGATTAGCGGCTGTAGCCCGTCACGTGGAAAAAAATATGAAAAATAGACCTTAGGCCCCCCACCCCACCCCTTTTGCACCCGTGCACCCTCTATTTTTAACCACAATTTACTTTATTTTTTTTCATTTTTTCAGCCTTATTTCATATTTTACTTCATAATTTAGTGGACTGTTACAGCCCACATCATCCGTGTCTAACAACCGATCATCTACAGGAATATTTGCATACTCGATGGGGTATTTCTGGAGTATTTATAGAATATTCATAGAGCATTTATGGAATTCGTCTGGAATGTTCATAACTTATTTATAGATTATTAGGGTGGAATTTCCTATAGTAGGTCGTAACATTCCCCATCTTCCGTTGAATTGTGGAACCCCGACCATCCACATACTGTGGTGGTTCCATCACTACAAAAGTATTTAAACTTAACTACATCATTAAGTTGTCACTCATTTTTAGTCAATTTTCTAGTCTCAATTTCAGTCAATTTTCCAGTCTCATTTTTAGTCTCTCTTTTTTTTTTTTTTTTTTTTTTTTTTTTTTTTTTTTTTTTTTTTTTTCGCTAGCCGACACGACATCCTCTATTATTTTATCTCATTCCTTTAATCAATTGCTTTAAAATACCCTTTTAACGTTCGTATTTGAATCCCGATTAACTTCAATTAATCATGTCAGACGCACGGTCTTCATCCTCAGCATCATCTCAAGATGGTCATCAATTGAAAAAACTTCTTAATAAAATCAGTGGACAACCGGCTTCATATGCTCGTAAATCTCGCTATATTTTTGGAAGAACTTTAGGAGCAGGATCATTTGGGATAGTTAGATACGCTAGAGATAATGAAACTAATCAAGAAGTGGCAGTTAAAATCATCTTGAAAAAAGCTTTGAAAGGTAATGAAGCTTTTGTTATTGATGAATTGAATTTATTACAAGAATTAAAACATCCTCATATTGTGGGATTTATTGATTGGTTTGAATCAAAGGATAAATTTTATATTGTAACTCAATTAGCCACTGGAGGGGAATTATTCGATCGTATTATTCAACAAGGTCGTTTTACCGAACATGATGCTTCATTGGTTATTGTTCAAATGTTGGAAGCTCTCAAATATTTACATAATAAAAATATTGTTCATCGAGATTTGAAACCGGAAAATATTTTATATATTACTCCTGATGAAAATTCAAATGTGGTTTTAGCTGACTTTGGAATTGCTAAAAGATTGGAAAGTCCTGATGAAAAATTAACTTCAAGTGCTGGTTCTTTTGGTTATGCTGCTCCTGAAGTGATTCTTGGTACTGGTCACGGTAAACCTTGTGATATTTGGTCATTAGGTGTAATTACTTATACTTTATTATGTGGTTATTCACCATTTAGATCAGAAAATGTTCAGGATTTCATTGCTGAAGTTAAAAATAATAATGCAGTTATATTTCATGCCGATTATTGGAAAGATGTTTCTAAGGATGCTCGTCGGTTTATAATTAAAGCATTACAATTTAATCCTGATAATCGTCCGGATGCCACCGCTTTACTTGATGACCCTTGGTTAGTTAGTATTGCTGCTGAACACAAGGATACTGACTTATTACCTAACTTGAAACAAGGATTTGATGCTAAGGCTAAATTCAAGCAGGCAATTGAATTGGTCAAATTACATAATCGTGTTAAGAAATTGAAAGAATATCAAACTGAAGATGATGATGATCCAAATGAAATAAATTTATTTGGTGAAGAAGGTTCTATAATTCCTCAATCTGAAGTTCAACAACAAACTCCGGCTCATTCTTTATCTAATTGGAAAAAATTACGGGAAGCAATTAATAACATTGGTAAAGAAGATGCTGCTACTGAAATTGATCATAATTCAAAAGCTAGTTTATCAAATATTAAATCTCCTTATGAATCCGTTGGTAAAAAATCAACTTTAACTAGTGATGCATTTGTTCAATTGGTTCATGCTGCTAGTGAAAATAAAGAACGAGTCACTAATTATAAAGATCAAGATTCAACTGAATAGATTTTCTTTATGATTTTTTTTGCCTCCTTTCATTGACTTATAATTTTTTTTGCTTCCTTTCATTGTTTCCTTTTGAATTGGCGATTTTGAAATTTGCATCCAATTATTTATTTCCTCTATTCTTGTTTAATAAACTTGATTTTCATTCGCTTTGTGTTTGCTTCTATCTTTTTTAGTTTTTTTGTTTTGTATACTTTTAGAAAACCCATACCTCTGTTAATCAATCTACATATTCCAGTACGAACTATGACGTCATGGTGTTTTTTTTTTTTTTTTTTTTTTTTTTTTGTCTCATTTTTTCTTCGCTTTCACAAGAAACAAACATTGTAAGATAGTCATCCAATAATCATCCAATACGTATTCATAATGTCATTACGTAGTCGTAATGTCATTCCGTAGTCATAATGCCATTAGGTATTAATAATAAAAGAGATCCAGAAAAGGATGACAAGGGTGGAGTAAAAGGGAATGGGGAAGCACCCAGGCAGGAATGAACATGCCTAATTGGGGATATAATGGCAGAATTCTATTTTTTCAAGATTTTCAATTAAATCATTCCAACCACAGATACCTGGGAGATTATTCAATACCTTAATTAATGACTATGTTGAATTGTAGCACCCTTCTTATCAATAAGGATCTTCCCATAAAACTGTTGATTTGCATGCATGAATTAATAATACGGAAATGCCAATACATTGATGGTCCAGTTATTATGAGGAGTCTCCACACTTGAGAGGATGCCTGACAATAAGTCATAACTCAATACTCTAAATTATAGTAGTTTAACTGGTTATTTTTACATCAGTCCAAGTTAGCATTCAATAACCACGCGGCCACCCATTCAAACTTTGAACAACCATAATATTTTTTAGCTCATCAATAACGACGATCTTTATTTTATTTGCACCCCGTCAATCGTCCCCATATAACAAACTCTACATTTTTCGGAGAGATTTTCATTATTCTTGATTGATTCCTGTAGTTTGGATGACTCAAACTTTACTATTGATGCAACGTAACTACAATTAGGTCGCAAAAACCCAAGGGGAACTTTAAGCTCTACTTTTTCGCAAGTATGCTGAAGTGCTAAAAAAGTTCCTTCTGTGCTTCATCATTCGGTGTTGTGGGGTGTGAAGAAAAAAAAAAAAAAAGCAAAAGTGGAATACCCACCGATCGTGATAAACTTACACTTACCAACAATAATCCATTATTCAAACGATAAACATTCATTCGCCCCTTTGTGTTGAAGTCTAATCGCTATTCCGGAAAAGAGAGATGCTCGAGTCTAGGGAGTCGTGGCGACCACCAAATAAATGTGGACTAAAAAGTGAACAATCTATACAATGCATTGACTATATGTGTTTGTTATTGTATTCTTTGTTCAAGCTTGGCAATTCGTAGACTAATATTTAGACTCGAGAGGTTTAGTCAAGTTTCTTTTGTCAAAGGTGTATCGGGTATATTATCACGACCTGGACATGTGGCAGGTGGATTCTGGTTGGACGAGATGGTTATGCATAGTGGTGTGGCAATTCAAAATATATCCAATAGAAACCTCAAACTTGGCTGCAGTTGCGAAAATGACTTCACCTCACCTTCACATTCTTATTTGGATTGTCGAGTTAGAAGAAGTGTAGAGACAAAGCCCATCGGAAGCTGTTGCTATGGGGACATGTAAGTATTACAACGTTTAATAAGCCACGATGCATCGCTTAGTAGAGAAGTGAACGGCATGATATCAGTGTAAGGCCGTGCATAATGATATCAGTTATCAACCAAAATTTGAATTTGGAGCCGAATCTCAGAAACTGAAACTCATTTTCCACTCCTGGTTCAGGGACTTGTATCCAGCCCCAATACACTTGCAGAGTTGGGAATGGGAGCCCTGGAAATTGACGTAGAAGGAAAGAAGGAAAGATTATTTCAAGCTGAACACTTGTATTATCAAGAATTACTAGTTAAAAGGTGCAGAGGCAGTGGGGTTCTGTGCAGTCCGGGTCTCAATTCGCCACACGGGGTGGTGACTTCATCTTTTCTTTTTTTTTTTAAAGTTTGGGATTGTTCTCCTAGCCATGTCTGAAACATTACATGTTTGACTCTCCTGTCAGGAATCCGGTGAAATTGCACAAATAATAATAGTGGAATAATAGTGGAAAAATATGTTAGATGGAAATCCGTTATAGTACAGCATTACACTTACTCTTGTAAGGTTGTTTTACTTACACTATAATGGATTACACTTTTGATTGTTTCAACGCAATGTAGACTAAGGACTTAGTCTTAGTATTAGTATTAGTGCAGTTTGTTAGCCGATTAGCACTATTCGCAGCTTGAAAGAATGCACAATAACCCCCGGTCCGACTATCATTGAAGTTAGAAATAAGAAGTAGAACAGGAGTGCGCTTACCGCAAGAGGCTCATACAAGCCGCTTGTATGCAGTCGCCCGCTCTTAGATCACCAGGATTACAGTCTGTCATACCAACATGGCCCCGATAATGAAATAAGATCCTTGACTTTTGTTCTTTAAGAAACCAAGGCTAAGAAACTAAATAATTGAATAAAATTAATACACTTACAATTAATAAACTTACAATTAGTACTCACAATTAATAATTACAACTAGTGCTTACAATTAATAATTACAACTAGTGCTTACAATTAATTGAATGGCTTGATTAGCCTGATGGCATAAGCGGAGATGGTACAGTCAAGAAATCATACATAAAGGCCGATTTACAGACTGCCGGACCGGAACACTCCAACATATGTTTGAAATGCTGATTTCTTGACTATTGTGTTCAATGGTTGATTATAATCATCACTGCCTTCCTTCTTCTTAAGAATTCTTCTATTTTATTCTTTTCCTTTGTTTCAGTTTTCTTCATTTCTTAGTTCTGTTTGGCGATAATGCGAACTGATGCAATCCCTTCATGAAACTGCCCCTTAATTAAGAAACCGTGCAGGGATTAACTCTAACGCCAAAAAGATTAAAAAATAAGAATCGACCATCCTTAAGCTGGTGTGTATGAAGAGGAAGAAAAAGAAAAAAAGAGAAAAGAAAATGTCTAAGACCCTTTTACTAATTGACTGCCCTCCATGACATCATCTACCAATCCCCACCAATTACGGTAAAAAAGCCATGGCCCTAATTCATATATTACCCACATTCATCAGATAAGCAGATGATAATCACTTGCATTAATTTAGTAGTGCTGTCAATATTTGGAGTTAATCGGCATGATTAGGTATCCAGTTTTTGTACGATTAGATTGGGACGATCTTCTCGATTGTAAAACCAGTCTCACCGAATAATCCTCCCCTTTTCTTGTCTGATTTTTTGCGTGGTTGTGTTTGTGATCTTAGTATGGGGGGGCACGGACGGTTGGGTGTGCGAATTGCAAAATCTCACCCTTGTGAAACACCCAGCTTGGTCCAGTCCATTTACTCACCGTGCACCACTATGCCGTCTGGCTTGGAGCTTCGTGTAGTCTGTGTCTTACAAGTGTACTCCTACTTAGTAATCAAATAACTTGCTATAACAAAAGCGTGTAAAGTGGTGTGGTTTGGTGCAGTAAAAAGTGTATACTCAACCCACTCTACATTCCCTGACTTGCGCTAAGGGGTTCGTAATTGGTGGTCCCCTCATCTATTGCTTTATTATAGACATCTTTGCATGCTCAATTACTAAACCGATTATATGAAAAAAAAAAAAAATCCTTTCCAAATTTGGTCCAATTATCGGGTATATACTACCCTTCAATTAACCCTAATCTTACAGATGTTATTTTACAAATATAATTATACTTTATGAAGTGGGAATATTTTATACATGTTATTTTCTTGTATGATTTTCTGTTTTAGTCGATTATCCCTTGTATTTGGCCAAAAAATATATATGATATTTTAGGTACTTTTTTTTTTCACTCACACCATTTAGAATTTACATGTTGCATTTTAACTCAACAGGATTAATAATCCCTATACCTACTTGTTTGATCGAACCATATATACATGAGTGATTGTAGTGGTGAGCTTAATTTCTCGGGCATATTCCTACGGGCATTGAGTGTTTTTGAAAAATGTTCTAGCACCTATTTCGGTCCTGTGGGGGTACTTTCCCCCCAAAAAAAAAAAAAAAAATAAAATAAAAAAAGTGGGGGGCGGCCCACCAATTTTTGTATCACCACAAAAAATTATTAAGGTTATTCTTTGAAAAACTTCTATTATATCAATTTTGTGTATCGCAGGGGTGTTGCAACCAAATATTATTCTTACAAGTTCAAAATATAATTAGTAAATTATTGTATTAAGCTCGAAAAGGGCACAGAAAAAGGAAAGACAAAAAAGGAAAAAGAACTAAACTAAATAGGTGTATCAAAAATGAAGCAAAAAAGTCGTCACGGTCATTAGTGGAAATACCCAAAGGGTGTGTTTCCAACAATAAAAATATTAAAAGCAATAATCATAAGTATACAATAATCATAAGTATACAATAATCATAAGTAATAATTCAATCCTCCACCACTCTATAAGTTAATGTAGGTGGAAGACAACAATTCTGGAGACAAGTTCAAGTTAAATTGATTGAGGTCGGCAGCATCCCCAGTGTTGGTGTGGTCACCAGCGAAATTGGTGGTGGCACCAGGCATAAATCCCAAGTTGAATTGATCGTCATTAACCACATCTTCATTCATCAATGAAGGCATCTTGATGTTCAAGGCAGAATTGTAGTCGTTTTCCATGGGAACATATTCACCAAGATGTTGGCTATCCAAAAGATCAATGCCACCAACAACACCATTGACACCAGCAGGTGCAACACCATCAAATTGAGGTGACACTCCATTGACCAATGGAGAGGCATTAGTAGGACTGGTGTGTTGCGAATACACTTGTTGAGGTTGTTGGGTTTGGCCAAATTGTGCTTCTTGTTGGGGTTGGGTATACATGGATTTGGCATGGCCAAACAAGGTATTAGGTTTATTGTCACCGAAAAAGGTCAAATCAGGAGCAGAAAAGGATCTTGAGCTATTGCTGAAACTATCAGCAAAGGCACCCAAGTCAGCAGTGTCAAGAGAAAATTCAAAGTTAGCCTGTTGAGGAACAGAATACTTGACGTTACCCATTTGTTGAAGACCATTGTGGCTATCTTGTGGAGAAACCAATTGAGTTTGTGATTGTGGTTGACTCAATGATTGAGTAACTGGAGAACCTTCCAAGATTGATTCTTGGCTAGGTTCAGTCTTAATCTTCTTGGTTGGGGGTTGCTGAATTTGAGCAGGCGAGTTAGAGTTGGAAGATACTGGAGTTTGATAGTAGCTTTGAGTGTGAGCTTGGTGAGAAATACCTGGAGAGTTAAATGAAGTGTATTCACCAGAATCCTTAAAGTTCTTGATGAATTCCCAACATTTATCCCCATAAGTTTTTGGAGTCAAACCAGTAACTGATTTGAACACACGGTGAAAGTGCCAGGCAGATAATTTAGACTTGGCAGCCAATTCTTTGAAACCCAAAACACCACCTCTTCTTCTTCTCTTCTTACCACCACTAGTACTACCGGGACTATTGGAGTCTTCGGGACTGTCGGCAGTCTTTACTGATTGAGGTTGGAAAATATTCATGGCAGCAGCCAAGGCTAAGTGACGACAGGCCAAGTCAACTAAGCGGTAGTGGTCAGAATCGTTCTTGGATAAGGAAGTATTTTCAAAGTCTTTGGAAAATTTACCATCGTAGCTAATGACCGGCACAGATGATCTTCTGAACCCGCCGAAGGCTTGCATAATTTGTTCTTCGTTGGTTTTTTTCGATTCAATGATATTTTCCTTGATCTTTTGATTATTCTTTTCTTCATTTTCATCCAAGAGAGGAGGTAAAAAGCCAATTTGACGGTTAATAGTGGCCACACAGTTGACAAGGAGCTTCACATCAATTGATGGTAAAGATAATGGGTCACAAACAGAACATGGAATAAATCCCAAGTCAATGGCTTCACCGGGAGTGTTAACAAACTTGATTTCAGACTTCAAGTTGGTTCTGGCACGAGCATCACAGTCAGGACGGCAAAAAGTCTTGTTGATCTTGTTGCAAACATTAAAGGAGCCAGCAGCAAATGGATCGCTGAACTGGTAGGCTTTCCATTTGGCACATTCAGTGGAGTAAACCATTTTTGATAATTATTTATTCTTTCTTCTTTAAGTTCAAATCTATACGCTCTTAATAATGACGGAATACTATTAAAAGGTTTTATCAGCAAAATGGATTGTTAATGAAACTTGATAACTGAAAAGAAAATTTTAAAACAAAATGATTCAGATTGATAAGAGGAATTGAGGATATATTTATATAAATTAAATTAGAGGAGAAGAGGAAAAAAAGGAAAGAGGAAAACGTTTACCAGACATTTCCATAGTTGAATAAGATACTCCTGCAAGAGATAAATTGACCACACAAGTTAACCAAAAGAAAAAAAATAAAAAAATAATATTATTCACAGAAAAAGTTTGCGTAGGTGAAATGATGCAAGAACCCTGTGGTGTGCCCTGGCCGAGGCTAGTTCATATGCAATCACCATTACTGCAGCTCCGTTGCATGCAGGCCGTCGCTGCGGGATGAATGATTGTGCCAGTCTGGATGAATTAAAATAAGAATCGTGGATAACTCGTGCATATCAGCATCGGGGTTCCGCTCTGGCGATTTTTCTCTCTTTTTCTTTCTTTTTTTTTCACCCCGTGCATATGTAATGCACTCCCGCATAATGCGAGGATGAGTATGTCCTGTTAAGACGGGCCCATCCTCCTCTTCTTTTTTCTCGTTTCTGTTCTTCTTTGGTACCGTCTTTTTCTTCTTTTAACTAAAGGTTAAATTTAAAATTATTCAATTTAATTAGGTTGGCATCTTGAGGTCTAGCCAATGATGGCTATCTAGCACCCCCTCCTTCTTGTTAAGTACTCTACAATAATAAAAATACAAAAAAAAAAAAACAGAAGCGAGTGAGTGGAAGAGGAGACGAAGTACTGGTGGATGCAAGGCATGCGGATTTCAATCCTTTTTGAGCTTACCTAAAATCGTCATGGGATAAGAAGTATTGTACGCGCATGCCCCAACACAATTGTTTTTTTATGTTTGTTTTTTTTTTTTTAGCCTTAATGCTCTTTCCCCTTCCATGGTTTAGCTGGCTTATTGTTCACGTACATACCTATTGTAGATATAATCGTTACTTGATTTTTAGAGAAAGTATAAGTAGGTGGCGATTTCTCGGAACTCCATCCTCAAACATTCATAGGTATTTTTTTTTTTTTGGGAGGGAGTTTTCTTTTCACTTTGCCTTTACTAGTATATGCTTTTCTATACAAATTACATGTCTTAATTCACAAAGAGCACTTTCAACTCCTATTCCATGCCCGCTGAAACT